>OX328123.1:29428321-30028321 GCA_946811695.1 Gonocerus acuteangulatus
GCCATAGAACAAACTGTGGGGTATTTTCATCCCACGGTGTAAATCCAGGGTTAAGACGATATCTTTATCCGTTTTCGAGAAAAATTGATAAAGCTCAGAATCGATAGATTAGTAGATAATTGTCCTTCGTGTTTGAAATTTCTGAAAGTTTGGAGTTTGGAAAGAATTAGAAAAAAAAAGAAAATGTTATTAACAGACGTGAGCAGTTTTGGGATTTTGGTATCTTTTCTAAACTATGTCAAAAATGGTTCGATAAATGATGGTACGTGGAAGGGAGGCATTGAAAAGCTCAGTGAAAAGTAATCGTCCATGGGACAATCTCCGAGAACTATTTGCTTAACACCTCGAATGTGTTGGTTTCCTTGCTTTGAACTGTTCATTGTTTTTTTTCTCTCAGTTATTTATTGTTTTTGTGATTGCTTTTGTAGTCAAATGAATTTGCCTGTAAAACATGATAAAGTAAAATAAAATATTCATAGTGTAGATGGAGATAGTTAGCCGCTGTAGAGATACGAAGACAGGTATAGTTGGGATTCGGCTAGGAGAAAAAACGTCAGACTTTCAAAAAGAAATCTGTATTTTGGACGTTTCGACTGCAACAATGGCCATTGTTGCAGTCGAAACGTCCAAAATACAGATTTCTTTTTGAAAGTCTGACGTTTTTTCTCCTAGCCGAATCCCAACTATACCTGTCTTCGTATAAAATATTCATTTTGTGTTTTGTAATAGAGTTTTGCCAGCGAAAGCAGAATGAGTAGTTTGTGATTCTATACTCACTTTTCTTTTAGTTTTCATTCAATTATATGTTTAAATGTTGTACAAAATATTACTTGATATTAGAATAATATTGTAATATTATTATCTATTCCAAGCTGTCAAAATGATATTAGGAATAAAATCCGGAAACGTACTAACGTATTCCTTACGAATTGGTTTGTAACGTAGACCCAATCACTATACGTAAGTGTGTATATATATATATATATATATATATATATATATCCAGAACAAGTTCCGGAATAAGGAAACTGTGTATATTACACGAAGTATTAGAGCCGACTCACTCACTCATTTAAAATTATAAGGCACTTTCCGAAAAGCTAGAGCCTTGAGCATTTGCAGGATGATGGAAATTAGAGTGTTATCAAATCGAAAAATTCTGAAAAGTTGTGTTTGACTCCGAAACCCATCATTTGGGGTTCAAATTAATCCTCTCGGTAAGGAGAACATATATTTGATGTTTTAAGAAACATTTAACGTTTTTATGTCTATTATATACCTACCTACGTACCTAAATCGATAAGACGGCGGCGACATTAGTTAGACTTGAATCAGTGTCGGACAAGGACACATGGTCATTTTCAAATAATAATCATACTAGAAGACAATATACAAAATAAAATACCGACACGATAAAAAGTAGATAGAATAATAAAATATTGTCATGTCCCCCCGTCGTCCTATTCAAGACAACCACCGACAGTGCCAACTCCAAATTCACATACGAAAGGAGAACCCCCCCCCCCCCCAAAACTGTTGGTATCCCCCAAAAAACTTACGTTGAAATAAAGGGGGCAAGATCCCGGCCCTTCCAAAGAACAGTTTGCCTGTAAAAGTTGTGATATAGTATTGGGCCATGTTTTAGGCCCTTGCCAAGAACCTAATAATACCCTCTTACTTATTTTATTTTTTATTTTTATTTATTTATTTTTTTTTTATTGAAAAAATATTAACAGTATTTGTAGACATAGATGATATATTACACAGAGTAGTTCGAAACAATAGTTATGAGGAAAGGCGGAGCTTGAGATAGGTGAAGTTTGTTTACAGTTCTTAATCCTGTGGGCTAGAACATAATTCAGTCAGTGTGTGTTAGTGTTTCAGTTAGTGCGTGTTAATGTATAGATTTCCTTTATGTAATCGGGTTTGTATGAACTCAATGTACGTTAAAACGGATATCATTTAACGAAAACTTGCACAATTACGTGAGAGAGTACTATCAGGTTCTTGACAAGGTGTTAAGGGCATAAAACGTGGGCCAATTCTAAGATGGCATAACTGTTATAGGCTGTTTTTGGGAGGGACCTGGAGCTGACACTCTTTTTTCCAACGTTAGTTTTTTTTGGGGGGGGGGTATACATTAGGGTGGCCCTTATTTTTCAACTTTCTAAAAGTTTACCTCCCAGCCCCCTATCTTGTTTCAATCATCAAAATAACCATCTGTGCCAAATTTTAGCTAAGTCGAACAACTCCGAGGCCACCCGCAATGACCTTGAAATATTGACATTTTCGTCCGAAAGTAATTTTTTCACATAATTTTTTTTTAAGTTATTTTATTTTTTTATCACTTTTGAGCAGGTAAGCACTAGTAATGGAAATTAAATTAGTCGTTTTCATGTTAATTTTGGATAAAAAATCAAGTCTATTCCTGCTTCCTGAAAACGCACTCGTTTGCACGGGTAGAAAGGAGTATCGTTTCGTGTACCAGGAGCTGTAAGTCATGCTAGGTGGATGGCAAAGGCGATTTTTGCATTCAAAATGTATCTGTTCTAAAATCAATTTCAGTTATCTCATTGCGAGAATAATTCTTTAAGAAGAACATGTATTTTTCTTGCGCGAGTGAACGTTCGAGCCTGGTTTCTATCATCAGACCCAATTAAAGCACCATATCATGACTTTCTATTCATGCATCAACTGATACATTATCAGAATATTGATCGATAAATCAGTAAGGCTGCCGCAAACAAATTTTCCAATCATCTCTGGTACTTAGTTCCCGAAACCGTGGAAGATGACAACGTTCCAACTGCGGTTAAGGTAAATATACCTGTAGCTCAAGTTATGCTAGAAGCAGAGAATGCTGAAGAAGAGAAAGAAGAAAAAAATCAACTAAAGAGGAACGAACTCCAACAAAATGATTTTTCTTTCTTCACAAAAATCGATTTTTCATCTTTTGTAATTCCTGATAAAAAACATTTCTTCGCGAGATTTTCAATCAGCACTGATTTCCTCGACAAGGGCCCCTTCAACATGGAAGGATGATCCAGGTTACAAGAGTGGAATTGAAAAACTTGAGAAGATAGTTGTTGTGAATGAAGTTGCTGAAAGAGGCGTCAAACTCATCCAGGATTACAATAACGTTCTTACAAAAGTTGAAAATGAGAAACAATTAGTTTTGCAGATCGTAGCCGGGGGCCGGAAAAAATACCCGACTGCTAAATCCTCCCTTAGAAAAACATAATATTCAATATTTGTATTTTTTTATTGTTCACATTATGCCTTGTTTCTATAGAAATTTTAGTTTTAAATGAAAATGCGGTTGTCTTATAGAAGTTGTTTGCAATATTAAAACCCTAATGTTTTTTTTTTTATTTTTTCATGTTATCCCTGAAATTTTTAGAATTAAATTTTGAGATATTTGATTCAGAATGATTTTAAACAATTTCTTGGGTAGCCTGGATGTATCTATATAAATTGCAATAAGAAAGGGATTGAGATAGAGAACAGTATATCCCTTTTTTAACGGAATTAATCGTTGCGTATACAAAGTTTCAATTTCAAAGCGTTTGAGGGTCGCCTAAGAGTAGTCGGATTGCGCTGAAATTTTGCAGAGCTAGTTTTTTTGTTGATTGAAACAGAAATGGGGAGATGGGAGCAACAAAATTTTGACTTTCAACAAAAATCCCTATAGCTAAGGGCCACTCAAGTATGTATTAGTAAAATTCTCATAGTTTTTAATTTTTTCATGTTATTCCAAAAACATTTTAGACTCGAATTTTGAGATATTTGATTCAGAATGATTTTAAACAATTTCTGGGGTCGCCTTAATGTAACTACCTACAGTTTTTTTTTTTTTTTTTTTTTTTTTTTTTTTTTTTTTTTTTTTTTTGAGAAAATGATTGATAAAGAACAGTATATCCCTTTTTAGCGGAATTAATCGCTGCGTTTACTATGTTTCTATTTCAAACCGTTTGCGGGTCACCTAGCAGTTGTCCGATTGCCATAAAATTTTGCACAGCGAGTTTTTTTGTTGATTGGAACAGAATTGGGGGGTGGGAGCAGCAACATTGTGACTTTAAAAAACATTCCCTATAGCTAAGGGCTACCCTACTATACTTAAACACAGGGTGAGTCAGAATTGGCATCAGGAAGCGATTTGGCAAAAAAATTGTTCTGTAAATGAGGGTCCCATTCAATATTTTGAAAAAACTCTCATTTTTTGATTTCTTGGTCTTTTTCAATTTCTAATTGAAATTTATTTTATAAAAATTAGAATATGTGGCCTGTTGAAATGTCGACTTCACTATTGTTATGAGCTCCATTGATATTGCTAATGTCGTTGCTTTAGGATAAGCACAGCACACCCCCTGCATCCTACCCTCATTACTAGGGAACGGATGTTCGTGTAAAATAAAATTCAAAATATGTACATATATATATTTAAGTATTTATAATGAAATATGTAATAAAAAATTGAAAATATGGGTTAAAAAAATACCTAAAACTCTTTAAAATATTGAAAAGAAAAGCATAAATAATTAGTAAGAACTTTATTATAAATGGAAAGAAAAATATGACTAAAACTGTATAACATATTGAAAAAAAGGAACTCATTTTAAAAGGGGAAAGGAGAAATTGAAGAATGTCTACAGATGAACATTATTTTGGAAAATTGTTTGTGACAACATGCAGTTTTAAATTATCAAACGTAATAATGACGCCGGTCTGATCTCATGAGGGGAGTATACAGTGGGGTTGTCTCCTATTAGGCCCATTTTTTTCTGGTGATTTTGGACCAAACAATTGTCGACACGTGTCCGAGCGTTTCGTCCAATGCGTATAAGACATAGAATAAAATAGGTTGAAAATTCATTATTTTATATCTCTAGTTTTGAAAATAATATCGACATGATTCTTTCATTAGTTGATTTGTTTTAGAGATTATATTAAAGTAATAATACAGTTGTTAAACAATAATTTGTTTTTTATTTTTTTAAAACGCTTCTGAACCTAGACCATTAGCGCCGGGGAAGCTACTTGGTTTCCCCTTTATTTTTTCCATTAAAAAAATAAAGAGAATATCAAAATATGTAGCAAAAATATGTATTTATGGCAGATATGTAAAAATATGCATTTTTGACAAAATATGTAAAATAAAAACCTGTTTAAATGTTTTAAAATCACTTAAAACGTGCAGAATTTTAACAACATTTACGATTTGAGAATCAGAAAAAAATATGTTAATAGGTACATGAACATCCGTTCCCTCCTCATTACCTTGACATCTAGCGTGCGTTGAACCTTCCGTTTCTCTACCTAGTCCTTTGATGCCCTTCCGCGTTCATCTCCCTTCCAGTCCCATACCTTAGGAAATATGGAATTCACCGTTGTAATGTGCAGGATTGACATTGGTCATACCTTAGTTTTAACAAAAGCCACAACCCAATTCCACCCTCATCACCTTGACATCTTGTGTGCGTTGAACCTCGTGTGGCTCTACGTAGCCCTTTGATGCCCTTCCGCGTTCGTCCTTCTTCCATTCCCTTAACTTGGGAAATATGGAATTCGCCGTTGTAATGAGCAGTATTGCCATAGGTCATACTTTAGTTTTAAGATAGGCCCCAACCCATCACCTTGACATCTAGTGTGCGTTGAACCTCGTACGGGTCTACCTAGCCCTTTGAAGCCCTTCCGCGCTTCTTGGCCTCCAAACCAACCCTCTGCTTCCTACCCTCATCACCTTGACATCCAGCGACCATTGAACCTTGTATGGTTCTGACTTTTCCTTTGGCACCCTTCCGCGTTCATTCCCCTTGCAAGCCCTTACCTTCTCCTCTACGCCTTCCAGTCTTTCCTTACTTTCTTTGCTGTCCTCCGCCTATGATGCCTCCTGAAAAAGAAACATTGATTCATGTCGGTATTTTTCTCCTCGAATCATTGTATAAAACAAACGTGTTATAATATAGTTTCAACCTAACTCCCTAACTGTCCCTACATACTCTCTTTCAGCAAGTATCATAGTAGCCTACAGGGAAAAACTGTTAGGCCAGGATATAAATTAAAAATAATCAGTCCAATTACAGGTCATTGTACAATAGAATATCCATAAAACCAGGTACTGTCCAGGAATTTCTCACTATTAATCTACCATTTTCCATATGTAAAACAATATTCCAAATAAGAAGCTGCAATAACTACGCAATAAAATTCAACATAAAAAATTTAACATATACAATAGACCCGCAAAAGAAATGTTCTGTTTGTAGTTTAAATGTTCTAGAGAACATTAATCATTTAATTATTCATTGCTCTGCTTATGAGCCGATAAGAGCTAAACATCTTACCTTTCTTACTGATGCTGATCCAGAAATTAATTTCCTCAACGCACTCAATAGCAATAATAAATATAAACTTATGGGAATATCTATATAGGTATATTAAGGAAATTCGAAAGTGTCGATCATTCATTTTAAATGAATAGAAGTTAATTTTTTTTTTTTTATTCTTTGCTTTTTTTATTTTTGTTTTGCTTTATATTTTAATTTTATTTAATGGATTTTAATTATGTATTATTAGTTATATTATTTATTTGTCATATCACAGATATTGTTATTTTGCAACTCATTTACTTATTATAGTGTGTTCATATTAGTGAAATAGTGAAAATATATGCTATAACAGTTAAACAGTTATAAAAGTTAAAATTTAAAATGACTAAAAATAGGACTAACTAACTTATAAATATATAGCCAGCTCCTTTGCTAAGGAGAAATCCTGTATAGCACATTATATATATATATATATATATATATATATATATATATATATATATATATATATATATATATATATATATATATATATACACTTTCCCATTCTTTCTTTAATCTCACGATCAACTATTATTATACCGAACTTATTTAGTTATCCTGTTTAGACTTCACATGTTGTTACCTAAGTTAACTTATGCCTTATTTTCTAACACTCTCTACTACTTTATTTTCCGGTATTTTAATTATTTATTTATTTTATATATGATATTATTATTATTTTTACTACCAACAAAGCGTCCCTACCAAACTATCGCATATGATATCGATCAAACTAGGAAACGAACATATTCTATCCATTGACGAAGTAATATATTGAAAAATGGCCCTATTCGATACTTTATATAAGACATCAAAGGCTATTCTAAAGAGGTTAAAGTTCCGAAAATTTGCGACAAGCCATATCGCCCACAATCCAAGAGCAAAGTCTCGAATCTAAAAAAAACGAGATTTTTCATATTCAATAGTTTGACATGGTAGGGACGATATCTACAAGTTGTTAGTTTTCATTTAAAAGTTATTATTAATTATATATTTGTTTTTTTCTAAGGGCTCCCCAATGCAGAGGACTTACACCATAAAATGTTCGCTTTTATTCCTATTGTCATTTGGAAAGCTTGGTTATTATTTTGTAAAAATTAAAATCTCTAATACAATGAAATCATACAAGAGCGAAAATTGGTCACTCATCGGGCTTTTCGACTTCCGCTCGGAAAGATTTACGATAAAAAACCACAAATTGTTTCTCAATTTACATATCTTCTTTCACTGGCAAATTTAAAAAAGTACGATTCGAAGGAACTGCGTAAACGTAGGGCGGTTCCGTTCATATTAATATTGATTACGAAAGTAGCGATTCGCTGGGGTCTCCCGTGGTCTAATGGCTAGCGCCTTGGATTCATAAGCGGGAGATGGTGGGTTCGATTCCCAACCTCCGGCAGGAATTTTATCATCCCACGGCTCGCTGGTAAAATTCCTCGCGCGCCGTAAAAAAAAAAAAAAAAAAAAAAAAAAGGTAGCGATTCGCTCTTTTTCAAATGATGGAGGTAGAAATCAATTATAATCATAAAAAGCTACAAATAATGAGAGCTTAGTGCCATTAGTAAAGGAATAGAAACAGTAATTCGTATGGTTTGATCTTTCGTTAAAGATGTCAAAGAGGAAGGAAGTTAAGGCGCCACAACAGGAAAATGACAGTATCCTAAGCGAAAATGACTCTCTGCCGCCTTAAAGTTTACCCTAACAAAACAATATTACCAATGAGTTTCTCATTTTCTTGCCTTCTTTTACTAAAATAGTGATTTTACTGATAAATGCCAATTAATATAAAAAACAACCAATTAAAAATTGAGTTAAATAAATACAAAAACTCGTTCAACTGAAAAAATTCACATCTGAAGTTATAGGCACTTAGGCACTCCGATTGACATCACTCCACCGAAAATTGCTTCAGAAATATTTTTGTAGAGAATTTAATAGGCACTCGAATGGTCACCTACCACTTACCACGATTTCTTAACAGGTTTCGAGGTATTTAGGAAAATATAGGAAGATCCCATATTTCATTTTTCATGTCAATGAATAAAAAATTTTTTTTTTAACTCAAAGTCTAAAAGTTTTAGCTTAGACCATTTGCAGACATGTAGAAAATATTTGAATTAAATCTCACGACTCAAGTACCCAAACCAAAATGAATTAAAAACCATTTTTTTTTTTTTTTTTTTTAATTTTTCACAAAAACGGTTACAGTTATACCCCTAAAAATAGTTTCTTTCGTTTTCCTGTGTTAAGGAGCCTAAGCATGTGATCTCGAAAAAGTAAGCGTTACAATTTTTCGCGTAAATGTCGACTCAAAACCCATGGATTCTGCTGGTTCACGAACTAGACCATTCAAATTAGACGAAAGAATTTTATATGCAGCTGCAGAGCGAACAGACATAAATAGACAGACACTGGATCTGACACTTTTTATACTACCGTGATGGAAATGGAATGTATGGCCTTAGTTTAAAATCATACAAGTCTGGTAATTTAAAAGTTAGTCATTTTTGTACTTACTTATTTAAATTTTCAATGGAAAAAAGTTTTCATTGCGAATTGTTTCAAGAAACCAATTACTAAAATTCAATCTCTTGATACTGATATAGTTTTGTTGTATGGTTTCTGCAACGGCAATGCTTAAGAAGCGGTGCGAGAGTATGCGCGCCGATTCACAAATTGAAGGGTGCTTATCGACGAGTCTTTTTGTTAACTTTTAATAGACAACGAGAGACTGGGTCATTCTTAATTCGTAATGAAGGCTACCAATTTCAGACAGGAAAAAGAGGAGATCGTCGGTGAAGAAATTGAGTCCAACGCCTGCATTAGGAAAAGTCCGTCACGCAGGAGCTGCATAACTAAGCACTTTCCTCAGAATTTGGGTAGTGTAGACTGCTTTCCAGAACAATTTGCTTAAAATATACTACATAAATAAAATAAAAACGTGAATAGTTCTCTTTTTGTAATGAGTAACTGATCAATTATTAATTTGCATCCAGAGTTATGTTTACACATGGTACCTACTACACTACGTAATAAATACAAAAATCCTCATATTATCGTATTTTGATCTAACGCAGGAACAGGATACAGTCACTCTAGTGGTAGAAAGCGCTCCTTGCGGCGGCTTTGTGAACCTACGTCTGCCGGCTTTTCTATTCAAATATATTACAAATTAAACCCCCGCTTTCCGATTGACCGATTCAGCTCATTTTTACAACACTTCTTTCTCATGAGTTACCCACGACGTATACCGCGTTTCGTTACAATGCAGCAGAAATTACGACCGGTATGAGTATATTAGGAATTTGGGTCCGGAGTAAACCCCCCCTTCTAATGAACCGATTTAGTTTATTTTTGCAACATATATTTACCTGTAGATTACCACTACGAATACCGAGTTTCGTCGAAATATACCAAAAATCACGGCTGGTAGTGGCGAATTGGTATTGTGGGTCCGGAGTAAACCCCCCCTCCTAATGAACCGATTTCGTTTATTTTTACAACACATATTTACCTGTGGATTAGCACTACGAATACCGAGTTTCGTCGAAATATACCAAAAATCACGGCTGGTAGTGGCGAATTGGTATTGTGGGTCCAGAGTAAACCCCCCCTTCTAATGAACCGATTTAGTTCATTTTTATATCTCACTTTTCTCTCTACATTAACACTACGAATACCAAGTTTCGTTGAAATATAACAAATATTACGGCTGACATAGTCAAATAAGTGTTTTGGGTTCGGGGTAAACCCCCCCTTCCGGTAGACCGACTTTGGTGGTTAACGAACTCGTTCAATCGTTTGCTAATTGAATGCTATATACCAAGTTTCGTGACGAAAAACCAAAAACTCTGGCCGCTATCGCGTTAACAGACACACACATATATATATATATATATATATATATATATATATATATATATATATATATATATAAATTTTAACGGGGGTCATTTTCGGTGTCTACTAGGTAGGATCGATAAAGATTTGAAGAAATTTTTCAAAAATTCCGTCATGAGTCCAACCTCAATAGCTACTTTCCTTCGGAGGAAAGTGCTAATATCGCAGCAGGCAATACAGTCCAGGCAACGAATGCTTAAAAACAGCTATAGGTGGACATTTTTGGAACACAATTTTGGACTTCGTAACTTTGTTTGGGCTTGATAGGAGGTGAAAACAATAACTCTTAGTTACCTGGACTATCATGGGCGTAAATAAGGGGGGGGCTGCAGCCCCCCGCGAAATTTTGATTTGATCGGTAAAAATGTTATAAAAACCTTAAAAATAAACTAAATAAGATCATTTAGTTCATAAAACATATTCTATTTTGGGTGTAATAGCGTTTAAGTTGGCTAAAACTCTTCCAAGATTTAAATTGTTAGTATTCCATACACCGGAAATGGTCTCAGCTCCCCCCCCCGACATTTTCCCAGCCCCCTCCGAAATTATTTTCTATATACGCCCATGGACTATTAGTGCACTATTAGTCGCTAAATTTCATATTTCACGATGAACACTGAAATTATTTTTACGATTGAAGGAAAATACACAAAATAGGAAAGTAATATATATAACTGTTATTTATTTTTTGGGTTCATCATTGAAGAGTTATCCCGTCAAAACGGGGGAAAAATATGCGGCAAAAGTGTTTTCCCCCGAAATGGCAGACTTTCAAGAGCGGATATTTCGAAAACTAAAGATATCTCGAAAAACTTTATTGAATAGAACTGGTAGGAAATTCAATAAGCTTTCACTTATTATAGAATAGTCATGTCGCTAGGTCGCAGGTTTTCCGAGATATAAGTGAAAACCCGATAAATGGGACCTTCTAAACCCTCCCCCCTTTCCACCGGCACAAAGGCTACGGACGAGGACTTTTGATATGTTCACCTCCTATCCAGCCCAAACAAAGTTACGAAGTCAAAAATTTTGTTCCAAAAATTTCCATCTATAACTGTTCGTTGACTGGACTGATATGGCGAACTTTGAAAGGTGATCGCCACCCAATATCAATATTCAAATATTGCAGAATTTATTACTTCAAAATAATGCATAGATATTGAATTTTCTTAATTGGTTTATTCAATGGAGAACCTTGAAGCATGAAGTTTATTCGGTGTCAATCAACTCGCGGGAGTAATTAAGAGACCGAATCATAGATGAAGTGCACCAAAGATCATCGGAACAGTGTTTAGCTGCATTTTATCAAGTCAGTGCTAGATGTAATGATTTCTTGCGTTTCTGCAAGAGGGCAACAGTTATTTAGTTATTTGGTTTTAGAACCCGCAACTGGGTGATTTGCTCTATAAACAAGTCAGGTGCAAGCAAAATAAAAGAACTATAGCATCAAAAATTAAAACTTCTAAAGAAACAATTAAACAAATGAAAATATCAATATTTATACTATATGAATAAAAAAAATCAATCATTAAAGGTCAACTATAAAAACAAGAAAGAACTATAAATTAAATAAATTATTCATAATAAACTAAAAGTGCTGTCTTTTCGCTCTATTTTGTACAAATCAAATTTTATTTTAACACTAGCTGAATACCCGTGCTTCGTCACGGCAGATAAGTAGTAACTAGCCGAATACCCGTGCTTCGTCACGGCAGATAAGTAGTTATTTTATTGCGTTAAATAATGTATCAGCAAAATTAACGCTACTACATAATTTTTTGCAGTTTATTATAGCATGGTCCCTGTCATACTATATGAAGAAACAGATAATCTAGAGATAACCCGATATCTATAGGTTTCCAGCATGAGTGTATATAAGGGGGGGAGCCTGCGGACCCCTCAGCCCCCACAGCATGAGCGTATATAAGGTGGGGGCTGAGGGGTCCGCAGCCCCCACAGCATGAGCGTATATAAGGTGGGGGCTGAGGGGTCCGCAGCCCCCGCAGCATGAGCGTATATAAGGTGGGGGCTGAGGGGTCCGCAGCCCCCCCCCCGAAGTTTTGATTTGATGGTAAAATGTGACTTAAAACGCTTAAAAATAAATCAAATAAGATCACTTCATTTTAGTTGTAATAGCGTTTCCTTTGCCTAAAACTATACCAAGTTCTAAATTGTTAGTATTCCATATCCCGGAAATGGTCCTAGCCCCCCCCCCCGGAATTTTCCAAGCCCCCCCCCCCCCCCCCCCTGAAATTATTTCCTATACACGCCACTGGTTACCAGTAACGGAAGCATAACCAATAAAGGTTAAATTTTGTTCTGAATAATAAATGTACGTTAAAATTTAAAAATATATGTAATTTCAACACACATGTAATTTCGAAACACCCATTATATTTGCAAGCATTACCAAGAGGTGTTATGGACTGGGGATGCTGATGGGTAAAGAGGCTGTGCAAGGGTTCGGGATATCATTACCTTGGACGGCCCATCACCAGGTATAGCGAAAAGTCTCTAGTGATATGAACTGCAATTAAAATGGTGATTTTGTCCCTCATAGCATAAACTCTATGAGGGACAGTTTATTTCTAGTAATTCAAGGACTTCCATCATAGTTGAAATTAACCTCAATTAGAAATAATACTATGAAATAGATAATATACGGTAACAGCTGTACTTTATCGTCCTAGCAACCCATGCTACCTTGGCTTGCCTGCTCTAACCAACTAAAACTTTAAACCCCTCTAAAAATACTCAAAAATTCGAATATCAAAAAATCCTTTCTTAGCGAGTGCCTACGTTATATAGGGAGTGTCCATGCAAAATTTCAAACTTTTCTGTCGAGCGGTTTGGGCTGGGGGATGATAGATGAGTGAGTGAGTGAGTGAGTGAGTGGTATTTGACAAATATATAGTAGATATATTAGAATATTTTAATTTTTCTATATTTCTTCATACATTTTTATTTGTTTTAAAAAGTCTAAAATACTGGATATGTGTGGGCTACCATCTGTCAAGAGTTCATACATGTCACGTGGTATATTGATGTTTTCACGTTTCCTGCAGTCTGTTAATAAGTGTTTTACAGTAAATGTCTTATTGCATTCTGTACATTGTGGTACGTCTTGTTTTGTCATTAAGTGGGAGAGAGTTAGTAGTTTATGTCCAATTCGAAGTCTTGTAAGGACTACTTCTTCTCTCCGGCAGCTTCTATAGCTGGAGTTCCATTGTTTTATGAATGGCTTTATCTCCCGAAGCTTGTTATCGTTCAAAGATAACCATTCAGCCTGCCATTTATTGAGTATGTGAGTCCTTACAACCTGTTTCATGTCGGGTTCTGTAACCAGGAAAAAGTCTTCAGTACATCGTCTTTTAGCTAGCTTTGCTAGGATGTCCACGTCAGTCGTTTTCAGTAAATAGTGTCCTGGTAGCCACAGCATAGTGATCCCAATGTTATTATTTTGTAATGTTTTTATTTGTTCAAGAATATCTGTGAGTATTGGTAAATACTCTGTGGTGAGTGTTGTAAATGTCCATGAGGGAGAACAAAGAACTTAAAGAGTCTGTGAAAAGGGTGATGTGTTTCTATGTAGTGATGGACACATTTGACAGGGCTAGGTAAATCGCCAAGAGCTCGGCAGTATAAATACTTACTTTAATACCTGTGCCTCTGTTTGTTTTTGAGCAATCGGTAAAAATATTTAATGCTCCAACATTATTTGTCATTATAGCATGTATTTCATGTTTATAAATGTGGTGAGAGTGTGGATTGTTTTTATTGTGGTTAGACATTGAAATGTTAATTTTTGTTCTCCACGGAGGTTTTGATAGTGTTTTAAAAACGCTTATAGGTGTTTGTGAAATATTGGAGTGGCGGGTGTAATCTAAAATTCTGATGTTCAAAGGTCTTTGAAAAGTTGTATTTGTATATCTGGTATGAAGTTGTATTTGTATATCTGGTATGAAGTTGTATTTGTATATCTGGTATGAAGTTGTATTTGTATATCTGGTATGAAGTTGTATTTATATATCTGGTATGGAGTTGATTAAATAAAATATTTTTTGTACAAAACAAGTTTTGCGCTTTTAGTTTAATAAAATAATTTGTGCACAGTATTTGCCTTCTGTACTCTAGCGGTGGCTCGTTTGACTCAACGTATAGGCTTCTACGAGGACTAGATCTGAAAGCGCCTATTGCTAGTAGTAGTCCTGTATTGTGAATCGTGTCTAGTACTTTCAGTGAACTTCGACTGGCCGATGAATATGCTTTTCAACCATAATCCAGCAATGACCTGGTATAGGCCCGATAGAACATCAGCATAGAGCATCTGTCAGCACCCCATTTAGAATTACTCACTATCCTCAATAATTTCAATGACTTTTTGCATTTAAGGAGGAGTCCTTTCAAGTGGGGTAACCATGTAAGTCTGGTGTCAAGAGTCAGTCCTAAAACCTTCAGATTGTCAGTCAATGCGATTTTGTGTTTTCCTAATGTTCAATGCATGGCTTCCGTATCTTTCTTGTAAAAATTATACACTTCGTTTTCTCTTAAGAGAATTAGAAGCTACATGTTTCAGCCCATTTTTCTATTGGATTTATTGTATTGCATGTTTCCTTGAAGTGTATATTAGCAAGTCATCAGCATACTGACAATAGGATTTAGCCCGGGGTATATACTCTTTGCCAGAATTTATTGCAATATTAAACAGAGGGGTACTCAGAACACCTCCTTGAGGCACTCCATTTTCTTGGACGGATCATACATGAGTGGTTATTTAAAAGTTAGTACATCAAAATTCCAGTGAACTATTCCTGTTTTTGTTCATTCGCAGATTTTCTTTTACGAATGAATCCTGCTCTTGTATCATCCACTGAAAGTTATTAGAAGCACTATTGTTGTCACTTTGTGCAATGACGGATTGATAACCAGGCGTTACCTTCAAACTCCAAAACGATTAGTTCTCTAATCGGCAGACCAGCAAAGGTCTTCCCGAAGGAGTGGAGTTCATCAGGGAAGGTGGCTTCCTCATCAAGGAGGCCTGCCTTTGCCCTTCGCCGTTTTTGTCTCTACTCTATAAGTACTTTCCCACGGGGTATCGCAAATAGGACAGCAGTTGGCGGGAATCAGGTAATCAATGCTATGATACTAGGAGATGCTATGCCTTGCGTTCACTAATAAACCGGCGACCAGTTCTAATATTAACAACCCCCTAAGTCCAGTAAGAGACGTTTAATAGAACAATGACATTATTATGGCTCAATACTTTCCGTTTATCAAACTAGAAGGGAAGAAGATCATTTTTCTTGTTTATTTTGGAGCATCGACTGCTATGGTCATAAGGCTTCAAACTGTGCTCTTAATTTGCATAACCATTTTTCTCTTTTTTTATTATTTTATTCTACTTTTAGCACTTTCCTCCGAAGGAAAGTAGCTATTGAGGTTGCACTCATGACGGAATTTTTAAAAAATGTCTTCGAATCTTTATCGATCCTATCTAGTAGACACCAAAAGTGACCCAAGTTAAAATTTATATACATGCATATACATACATACATATATATATATATATATATATATATATATATAGAGAGAGAGAGAGAGAGAGAGAGAGAGATAGTTATATATGTGTCCGTTAACACGATACTGGCCAGAGTTTTTGTTTTTTCGCCTCGAAACTTGGTATCTAGTGTTCCCCCATCAAACGATTGATCGTGTTCGTTAACCAAAAAAATCGGTCCATCCGGAGGGGGGGTTTACTCAGGAGCCAAAGTAGTTATTTGCCAATACCAGTCGTAATTTTTGATATATTTCAACGAAACTCGGTATTCGTTGTGGTCAACTGAAGAGAAAAATGTGTTGTAAAAATAAACTAAATCGGTTGACTAAAAAGTCCGACTCGCAGGAACTGCGTCATCTTAGCGCGGTTCCAGTTTTTTTTTTTTTTTTTTTTTTTTCTTTTTTTTCGGCACATCTACATCTAGGTCATTAGCGCCGACATCCAGGGTGTAGCGAGGAATTTCACCAGCGAGCCGTGGGATGATAAAATTCCTGCCGGAGGTTGGGAATCGAACCCACCATCTCCCGCTTATGAATCCAAGGCGCTAGCCATTAGACCACGGGAGACCTCGGTTCCTGTTCATATCCCTATTCTCATTTGAAAAGCATAGAATAGAAACAGATAATATTTTCCTCGGCCTTTGTTCAAAGGGTTTTATGGCTGGCTATACCTGGGGTCAGGTCCGCAAGACCCTAGAATCCTCTTCTTCCGATACTTCATTTCATACGTTTCAATGAATTGGAAAATATCAAATATTTTCACACATTCCTGTGTTCTTTTACTATAGTAATAATTCTACAGATAAAATCAATTAAAAAATAAAATAAAAAAACCAACAGCATAAAGGCAATTGAAAATATTCAAAAGACGTCAACGAATCTTTTTCTCTTGGCAAGCTATATTTCTAACAATGAATTGTTTTTCTTATTTTGCCTAATCTGTTTTATTGTAAAATACATTATCCAACTATAAGCAATTAAAAAATAACAAGGAATAAAAACAGACAAAAAGAACAGTTCAAATAAGCAAAATCAATTACTTTAATGTTTTAAGCACTTATTTCTCCGATTGACATCGCCTAATCAAAACTTTCATCAGAACCTTTTTTGTAGAGCATTTAGTAAGCTTTCTAATGGTATTCTTTCGTTTACCAAATTCTTAACCTTTTTCGAGATATTAAGGAAAATATACAAAGTTACCAAAACTTTTTATGTCTGTTAATAAAATATTTTATTCTAACCCTTCCTTAACTCCAAACGTAACCAAAATTTCAACATATTAGTTTTAATGAAAGTAGAACATGCAGAAAACGTTTCAACTGAATCCCATGATTCTAAGTACCCAAACCAAAAACGGTATTCAAAAACTATTTTTCCAATTTTCTCGAAAACGGTTAAAGCTATCGCCTTGAAAATGGTTTCATTCGTTTTCCTAGCCCAAGAAGCCTATAAAAAGGGTACTTACAAGCTTATGAACTCAAAAACGTAAGCGTTACGATTTTTTCTGCGCGAATTTCGCCCCAAACTCCATCTTCCAGTGGGCGGATTTTGCTGGTTAACGAACTTGACCTTTCATATTGGACGACTGATTTTTGTACCAAATTTCATCAAAATCGGACCATTCGTCTTCGAGCTAGAGAGCGAACAGACAAATATATATATATATATATATATATATATATATATATATATATATAATATATACATATATATATATATATATATATATATATATACAAATTTGAACCACCGTTATTTTCGGTCTCTAGGGGTTCTGAAACGCGAAATTTTCTTGTCGGCACTTCCGGATTGTTTCATTGTATCAACCTTATAAGCGGGGTTCCTCCCTATGGGGGAGGGAGGAACCGCGCTAAAAAGGAGGGTTTACTCCGGACAGAAATTACTAATTTCCTTATACCGGTCGTAATTCCTGTTGTATTGTTATGAAACTCTGTATACGTCCTGGCTAACTAATAAGAAAGAAGTGTCGTTAAAATGAACTAAATCGGTCTATTGGAAGGGGAGGGGGGTGTTACTTTGTACTATGTTTGAATTGAATTCTTCCGCCAAACGTAGGTTCGCGAAACTCATCAAGATCAATAGATGAATATGTGAAGCTTTGTGTATTTATTACGTAGTGTAGTACCACGCATACACAAAACTCTGGAAGGATATTAATGACAAAATTAATAATTGAAACAGCTGCTCATAAAAGCAAAAGAGCACAACTATTAATGTTTTTATTGTAATAATCTATATAGGTTATTTTAAGCAAATTATTCAGGAATGCACTCGACACTACCCAATTCTGAGGAAAGTGCTTAGTTATGCAGCTCCTGCGTGACGAACTTTTTTCTTTATCTTTGATAAATATAACATGTTTTCAAATATATTATATATGTTATAATGCTCATATATATTAATATGATGCATGTTTCATTATATATTATTTTTGATGAAAAATATCATTAAATCTTTCCACTTTTTGTTTACAGATATATTTTTCATATTATCAAGTATTCAAATCGTCATATTTAGGCCGATTTCCAGTAGTGATGGGCGATTCTTGAATATGAATCGATTGAATATCGGGGAACGATCTTCGTAGCCTGGAAGACCGATTTTTTGGATCGATATTAACTCGTTGATCTTTTTTTTGCAACGATCTTCTAAGCCTGGAAGACCGATTTTTTGGATCGATATGAACTCGTTGATCTTTTTTTTTGCAACGATCTTCTAAGCCTGGAAGACCGATTTTTTGGATCGATATGAACTCGTCGATCTTATTTTTGCAACGATCTTCTAAGCCTGGAAGACCGATTTTTTGGATCGATATGAACTCGTTGATCTTTTTTTTTTGCAACGATCTTCTAAGCCTGGAAGACCGATTTTTTGGATCGATATGAACTCGTCGATCTTATTTTTGCAACGATCTTCTAAGCCTGGAAGACCGATTTTTTGGATCGATATGAACTCGTCGATCTTATTTTTGCAACGATCTTCTAAGCCTGGAAGACCGATTTTTTGGATCGATATGAACTCGTTGATCTTTTTTTTTGCAACGATCTCCTAATTTCTGTTTAAATCGGTTCAAAAGATCGTTTCAAATTCCAGAATTGCCCATCACTAGTTCGGAATAACGTGAAAAAAAAATCCTTTTTTCCCCCAATAATATTGATTTAGATACTGTTCAAGGAAATAATGATAAAGGATTAATGATTTTCGCGTGTTGTGGTTGGCCATGGTTGCTCGTATGTTAGGGTGGGTTTACACTTGCTAGTTATTGCAGGAAATTTATATCAGACAGAAATTGCGACTAGTGTAAACCATGAGCAAGTTATGTTTGAGATATATATTTCTATCACGAACTATAAGTGTCGACACTTCTATACCACCAGGTGTAAATACAGATTTTTACGAGAAGAATTTAATTTCAGAGATGAATATCTTGGCTACTAGCTGTATTGTCGACACTTCTATACCAACAGATGTAAACACTGATTATTTGTGCTTTTGGTGAATTTATCGCAAATTAGAACAAATACAGAACTGTCCTATACATATCCATGACATAAATGTCTAGCTATTTCTCTCAGTATGTAAACCTTCAAGAGAATATCTATCCGACACCTGACATATATTTCCTGCGAGAAGTGTCGGATGTAAACGCACCCTTACAAGCTTACACATTAGGCGAGCAGTCCACAATAGTTGAAGAATGGTTTTTTCCTACTATCTACTATAGGCGTTCTTTTGTTATTTCTATCCTAATAACCTAATCTGTCATTGATTGAGAGGAGATCGTTGACCATTGGTGATGCGAAGGTAGAAATTGTCAGGGCTCGGTCGTGGTATGTTAATAAAACTACATTTTTATTGGAAAATGAGTTTTATTGTTAGCCGACGTTTCGGCTTAAAATTCAAGCCTTCAGCAAGGCTATGAGAAGACGGAGAACTATGTGTCACGGATGCGGGATCAGAAATGATGAAGGCTATGAGAAGACGGAGAACTATGTGTCACGAATGCGGGATCAGAAATGATGAAGGCTATGAGAAGACGGAGAACTATGTGTCACGAATGCGGGATCAGAAATGATGAAGGCTATGAGAAGACGGAGAACTATGTGTCACGGATGCGGGATCAGAAATGATGAAGGCTATGAGAAGACGGAGAACTATGTGTCACGAATGCGGGATCAGAAATGATGAAGGCTATGAGAAGACGGAGAACTATGTGTCACGAATGCGGGATCAGAAATGATGAAGGCTATGAGAAGACGGAGAACTATGTGTCACGAATGCGGGATCAGAAATGATGAAGGCTATGAGAAGACGGAGAACTATGTGTCACGGATGCGGGATCAGAAATGATGAAGGCTATGAGAAGACGGAGAACTATGTGTCACGGATGCGGGATCAGAAATGATGAAGGCTATGAGAAGACGGAGAACTATACGTCACGGACGCGGGATCAGAAATGATGAAGGCTATGAGAAGACGGAGAACTATGTGTCACGGATGCGGGATCAGAAATGATGAAGGCTATGAGAAGACGGAGAACTATACGTCACGGACGCGGGATCAGAAATGATGAAGGCTATGAGAAGACGGAGAACTATACGTCACGGATGCGGGATCAGAAATGATGAAGGCTATGAGAAGACGGAGAACTATGTGTCACGGATGCGGGATCAGAAATAATGAAGGCTATGAGAAGACGGAGAACTATACGTCACGGACGCGGGATCAGAAATGATGAAGGCTATGAGAAGACGGAGAACTATACATCACGGATGCGGGATCAGAAATGATGAAGGCTATGAGAAGACGGAGAACTATGTGTCACGAATGCGGGATCAGAAATGATGAAGGCTATGAGAAGACGGAGAACTATGTGTCACGAATGCGGGATCAGAAATGATGAAGGCTATGAGAAGACGGAGAACTATACGTCACGGACGCGGGATCAGAAATGATGAAGGCTATGAGAAGACGGAGAACTATGTGTCACGAATGCGGGATCAGAAATGATGAAGGCTATGAGAAGACGGAGAACTATGTGTCACGAATGCGGGATCAGAAATGATGAAGGCTATGAGAAGACGGAGAACTATGTGTCACGAATGCGGGATCAGAAATGATGAAGGCTATGAGAAGACGGA
The DNA here is from genome assembly GCA_946811695.1 of Gonocerus acuteangulatus. Classification (NCBI taxonomy): domain Eukaryota; kingdom Metazoa; phylum Arthropoda; class Insecta; order Hemiptera; family Coreidae; genus Gonocerus; species Gonocerus acuteangulatus. The sequence continues at coordinate 29,449,311 of OX328123.1, forward strand.
GAACTATACGTCACGGACGCGGGATCAGAAATGATGAAGGCTATAAGAAGACGGAGAACTATGTGTCACGGCTGCGGGATCAGAAATGATGAAGGCTATGAGAAGACGGAGAACTATGTGTCACGGCTGCGGGATCAGAAATGATGAAGGCTATGAGAAGACGGAGAACTATGTGTCCCGAATGCGGGATCAGAAATGATGAAGGCTATGAGAAGACGGAGAACTATGTGTCACGAATGCGGGATCAGAAATGATGAAGGCTATGAGAAGACGGAGAACTATGTGTCACGAATGCGGGATCAGAAATGATGAAGGCTATGAGAAGACGGATAACTATGTGTCACGGATGCGGGATCAGAAATTATGAAGGCTATGAGAAGACGGAGAACTATGTGTCACGGATGCGGGATCAGAAATGATGAAGGCTATGAGAAGACGGAGAACTATGTGTCACGAATGCGGGATCAGAAATGATGAAGGCTATGAGAAGACGGAGAACTATGTGTCACGAATGCGGGATCAGAAATGATGAAGGCTATGAGAAGACGGAGAACTATGTGTCACGAATGCGGGATCAGAAATGATGAAGGCTATGAGAAGACGGAGAACTATGTGTCACGAATGCGGGATCAGAAATGATGAAGGCTATGAGAAGACGGAGAACTATGTGTCACGAATGCGGGATCAGAAATGATGAAGGCTATGAGAAGACGGAGAACTATGTGTCACGGATGCGGGATCAGAAATGATGAAGGCTATGAGAAGACGGAGAACTATGTGTCACGAATGCGGGATCAGAAATGATGAAGGCTATGAGAAGACGGAGAACTATGTGTCACGAATGCGGGATCAGAAATGATGAAGGCTATGAGAAGACGGAGAACTATGTGTCACGGCTGCGGGATCAGAAATGATGAAGGCTATGAGAAGACGGAGAACTATGTGTCACGGATGCGGGATCAGAAATGATGAAGGCTATGAGAAGACGGAGAACTATGTGTCACGAATGCGGGATCAGAAATGATGAAGGCTATGAGAAGACGGAGAACTATGTGTCACGGATGCGGGATCAGAAATGATGAAGGCTATGAGAAGACGGAGAACTATGTGTCACGGCTGCGGGATCAGAAATGATGAAGGCTATGAGAAGACGGAGAACTATGTGTCACGGATGCGGGATCAGAAATGATGAAGGCTATGAGAAGACGGAGAACTATGTGTCACGAATGCGGGATCAGAAATGATGAAGGCTATGAGAAGACGGAGAACTATGTGTCACGGATGCGGGATCAGAAATGATGAAGGCTATGAGAAGACGGAGAACTATGTGTCACGGATGCGGGATCAGAAATTATGAAGGCTATGAGAAGACGGAGAACTATGTGTCACGGATGCGGGATCAGAAATGATGAAGGCTATGAGAAGACGGAGAACTATGTGTCACGGCTGCGGGATCAGAAATGATGAAGGCTATGAGAAGATGGAGAACTATGTGTCACGAATGCGGGTAAGAAATGATGAAGTCTATGAGAAGACGGAGAACTATGTGTCACGAATGCGGGATCAGAAATGATGAAGGCTATGAGAAGACGGAGAACTATGTGTCACGAATGCGGGATCAGAAATGATGAAGGCTATGAGAAGACGGAGAACTATGTGTCACGAATGCGGGATCAGAAATGATGAAGGCTATGAGAAGACGGAGAACTATGTGTCACGAATGCGGGATCAGAAATGATGAAGGCTATGAGAAGACGGAGAACTATGTGTCACGAATGCGGGATCAGAAATGATGAAGGCTATGAGAAGACGGAGAACTATGTGTCACGGATGCGGGATCAGAAATGATGAAGGCTATGAGAAGACGGAGAACTATGTGTCACGAATGCGGGATCAGAAATGATGAAGGCTATGAGAAGACGGAGAACTATGTGTCACGGATGCGGGATCAGAAATGATGAAGGCTATGAGAAGACGGAGAACTATGTGTCACGAATGCGGGATCAGAAATGATGAAGGGTTGAATTTAAAGCGGAAACATCGGCTAACAATAAAACTCATTTTCATATAAAAATGTTGTTTTATTAAGATAAGCTGTCATTGGGATTGTGTTTGGTCCCTTCCCTGGTTTGGTACTCTCCTTTCTGAGTTGTAACTTCCCTTTTGGTTTGGTAATATTAAGCTTTTCCAGCCTCTATCGTCTCAAAACTTCTCCATCGATCAAAAGCGGATTCATTTGAGTGAATACTGAATTCTTAGATAGGCACACACAATCTAGGTGGTTTTGCATTTCACGGCTCGTTGGTTCAATCATGGCATGTACAACTAGCCATGATTCTGCTAACAACAGTAGCCTCTAGTGCCTTCATACATCATCATGACGTACTTAAGAATATGCATATACACGATAATGTATGCGTATTATTCACTGAGATTAATTCATAAGATAACAGAGTTCGTTAGAGTTTTCTCAGCACATCATTCAAAATGGTTTACTTCATAATAAACTTAGGAACTCATTACAGAGATTCCATTAACACGATTTCAAGATTATTATATTTTATAATTAATAACGTAATACGTTCAATTAATTACAATAAAGAGATTATTATATCTTTTTATTATAACTGGTTAAATTAACGAGGAGTTGATGATGAGGGAACCATCAGGAGCTGGAGGAAGTTATTCCCGGGGTGTCTTCCTCGACTAAGGTTACAAAGAAGAGAAATGGAAGTTTTTTTTTACGGGATTCGTCAAGAAGAAATTCAAGAAAATAAGAAGTAATTAATAGTCGTGTCCGAATTGTCCCACAAAGCTAACAAATGGATATTTGATACCAAAAGACTAACACAAAAAACGGCCCCAATGTAACAGTATCCTAAATATTGAATACATTCTCAAAGCTAACAAATGGATATTTGATACCAAAAGACTAACACAAAAAACGGCCCCAATGTAACAGTATCCTAAATATTGAATACATTCTCAAAGCTAACAAATGGATATTTGATAACAAAAGACTAACACATAAAACGGTCCCAATGTAACAGTATCCTAAATATTGAATACATTCTCAAAGCTAACAAATGGATATTTGATACCAAAAGACTAACACATAAAACGGTCCCAATGTAACAGTATCCTAAATATTGAATACATTCTCAAAGCTAACAAATGGATATTTGATACCAAAAGACTAACACATGAAACGGTCCCAATGTAAAAGTATCCTAAATATTGAATACATTCTCAAAGCTAACAAATGGATATTTGATACCAAAAGACTAACACATAAAACGGTCCCAATGTAACAGTATCCTAAATATTGAATACATTCTCAAAGCTAACAAATGGATATTTGATACCAAAAGACTAACACATAAAACGGTCCCAATGTAACAGTATCCTAAATATTGAATACATTCTCAAAGCTAACAAATGGATATTTGATACCAAAAGACTAACACATAAAACGGTCCCAATGTAACAGTATCCTAAATATTGAATACATTCTCAAAGCTAACAAATGGATATTTGATACCAAAAGACTAACACATAAGACGGTCCCAATGTAACAGTATCCTAAATATTGAATACATTCTCAAAGAATGTCGTGTAGACGAAAATGTACTCCTTAGATATCAAACCCCCTGACCCAGCTGGGACAAATCTTCCAAAATTGATAATATCTTACTCTTCCTCAAAGAGGCAATGTAGTATATACTATTTATTTATTTGGAGGCCCGGTGGCCGTGAGTGCAAAGGTCGGGGGTTCCATTCACACTAGGGGTGGTGGCTTTTCTTTTAAAAAAAGAAGAGATCTTGGCTTCATACATTTTTAACGAAAGATTAAGACAAGATATTAACTGTTTGTGTTCTAAGCTTTCCAAATGACAAACGCGATAAGAACGCACAGTACTAAGAGGAGTCCAATTTTTTTTTTTTTTTTTTTTTTTTCTTTTTTTTTTTTAAATTTCTGAATCGTAACGTTGTGAAATGAATCACCCGAAGCTGAAGTATATATTTGGCTAATATACTTTCCTTGATTTAATGCGCTTGAGTATGCCAAGCAGTATGTTTGATCTTCTGAAGGCCAAACGAGATGTCGTGTTTCAGGCTACAGACTCCAAATCTTAAGCGATTTCAAGGCATTTTTTTTTTTTTTTTTTTTTTTTTTTTTTTTTTTTTTTTAAAGAAAGATAATAAAATTCAGAACAACCTTGTTTAGCCAGATTTTGGTTTTTTGTTCCCCTGTTTATTGAATTACTTGTAAATAATTCAACAACTTTTACAATTGAACGTAAAAGTATTTTTTATTTTTCATCTAACTTAATATCACCACTGATATCGTTGAAATTACACATTCAAATCCTGATCAAAAATCATATTATTTCAATTAATCTCATTGTTGAGTCAAGATAAATTTTTGTTTTGAAGATGTCAGCTGACTTTTTTCCAGTCTAATCAGGATTTGAATGTTTAATTTCAACTATATCAGTGCTGTTATTTAGATGAAAAATAAAATATAATTTAATATTCAATTGTAAAAGTTCGTGAATTATTAACAAGTAATTTAATAAACAGGGGGAAAAAAATTCGTTTAGAGCCTTCTGCTCAAATTCAGGAACATCAATATGCTTTAGGTCCACTCGACAAACCTATGTAAGGTACTGTATAACATACAGTCTTTTTTTTTTGACATGGCTACCGCGCATGCGGGAACCCCAGCGGACACTATTTTGTAACCTTTTTTTTTTCGTTTTAGTCATCGTTAAAGCATATTTATGCTAAAAACTTAGGAGGAGGCTGGGCTGAATGACGACCAGCGTTGAAGCCCTAAATAAATAAATAAATGTTATGAAATTAGCATAAATATTGACAACAAATACCTTACTGATGAAATGAAGCACGAAGATAATGTCAAACCTGAAGATATGAAGTTAATATTCCGAGCTGTCAATCGAGGATGGAATTTTTTAGCCGAAAATAGATATAGTGATTTGCAGGACTTTCCGTGGAAAATATACCCCATCGCTTGAATCTAAAAGACGTCCTTGGTAAACCTAAAACTAGGGGCAGGGTTGAACATTGGCTCATGCACAGGTTACAGGGGATATTATAAAATTACGTAAAATTAGTCCAAAGGCGCTTTCGATTTTAAATTATTTTGACTAAGAACCTATAGCAATCCCATAACAAAACTTGCTCTACAAATTAGCAATGGTATGACTTTTTTTGTTGTAATATTTTGAAAATTTTAAAAATGTGGTTTTAAAAAATATGTTTTCATAACCTTCCATATATTACACGAGATTTGAGAGGGCATATGAAGAGCTAAAAAGTGACTCCTCCATTTTTCTACTTTAACCATGAGAATAGTTATGACCATTTAAATGTTTTGCCTCTGCGAGATTTTGACCACTTTTTGAAAAATTTACATTGCCGTATTTTTTTTAATTAAGCTTAAATTTGTTGTTTTTCTTAGTGTTTATGAACGTAACCCATGTACCAAATTACATCATAATCTGAGATTGTCAGGGCACACGATGATGGGTTTAGTCTTTGGCCATATTGAGTCAACCAATGGATGAAAATCCGAGAAGAATTTTATGTGAACCGAATTTTGTCAAGTGATTTTCATCTGCAAGAAAACTGCTGGCGAAACGATCGTGTTTACTGTGACTATGCTGCCTGAACATTAAGGCTACTTAACAGAATCTTGTCAAGCCGGGGGGTGTACTAACACCACCCGGTCCTGTGGGACAGGTATATGTTCCTCCAGATAAAGAAGGCATCTGAGGACAAACGGGAACGTGTTCAAGTTCTGCCTAGTTTGTATGGAACTATGAAATCGGCTGGTCTACCGATCAGCCATCAGGGCTTGGCTCAGAAAAGAAGCACTAAAAAGGATACGGTGATCGACAAAAACGCATTCGATCTTGGGTTCGATTGTCTGTTCGCTCTTTGGTAAAAAAATGATTTTTCTGATTTAAAAGATCAAGTTCGTTAACCAGCAGAATCCGCCTACCGAAAGACTATTTTTGGCGAAATTCCTGCGAACGGCTTTGCGTTTATCAAGCACCCAGGTACAATGTTTATAGCATTTCTAAGACTTGAACGATACAATTATTTTTAAGGTAACCGTTTTTTTTTTCTTCAGAAAAAAAACGTTCGTTTTTATTTACTATATTTCAGAATTTTATTTATTTATTTATATTGAATATAGAGCTTTCGACAGTAGCGATTCGCTCTTTTTTAGAAGTTGGCGGTAGAAACCACTAGCAAAAGAATTATAAAAGGTTGCCAAAAATCCAGAATATTTTAGTGATTGAAAATTATTTTAAAATGGAAAGTGATTAAATGTGTGTGTATATATATATATATATATATATATATATATATATATATATATAGATAGATAGATAAACATAAACAATTAGGTACATTTTTCTAGGGAAAAAAAAAAAAAAAAAAAAAAAACTAGAAAAAATTTTAGTTTTTGAAATATTGTGTCCATTACTTTACTTCACGTTAAAACATACATGTTTTTGTAATTTATACAATGAATGTATTCTAAATGTAATTGTAGATATTTCAGAATTAATGTTTCCAAAATACCATGATAAACTTTTAGATGTGGTGTATTGTAATTCAAAATATTAATTATAACATTTAAATATTTATCTGTAAGGAGAGCGAGGGAAGAGAATCATTTCATTTTTTTATTTATTTATTTACAGGTGTATTACAATCTACATTTTACATTGTAGATACTAGAACTTTTTAACATAATATTGGCAATATTAAAGCAAACATTTTTCTAGTAGGTAATTACAGTGAAAAATATACATAAACGAAATCCAAAATCCGAGCAGCAACAAAAAAAAAATCCGATTCAGTTGAATTATTAAATTTGTTGCAAACTGCTGACTTTTTGGTAAGCGTTTGGCAAATGATTCTATGACAATTTTCGCAAAACAGTATTTGTTTCTAAAAATGAATAACTAGAAATGAAGCGGGGTCTTGGAGAACTACAAACTTTTTCAGGGCTCTGGGAGTCTCTTAGCTGCAAAAAAGGTATTTCTTTCAGGGAAATTTAAAAAAAAAAAAAAAATTTAACAGAAGGTACTCATGAATTATTATCCGCCATCGGTGGAATATTCATGTCTTCAGAGGAGACTATAATAACATGAAATATTTAGTTGCGTTCAAATGAGGTTAGAACTAAACCTAGGTTTGGTATGATCTATGGTTGTGTAGATAATATAGTATTTAGGCTATGCGTTGGGTCCTCCAAGCTTATTTTTCATTCCTGTATGTTTTTTTGACAGGTGAATTTTCCCCTAATTTTTCTAAATTTAATAGAGGATGATATGAATAAAAGAAGAGCACCAAAAGACCCGCCTTGGGCATGGTAGGGTTGAGAAATACCTGGCTACTGTCATTACCGAACTAACTAAGAAGGCTCGTTGCCCGGGGAAAGCCCCAGAAAGACGTGGACTGTGATTGATAACCAATCAGCTGATTGCTGGAGCCCCTGAAATAATAGCTGTTTTGACAGAGCCCTACTTCCAGACCACACCGGCTACTGTCGGGGGAAAAAACCCTCCCTTTCCCGGAGCATTAGCCACCCTCGCTTTGTCGGGCGCCGATCCGACGATCCTCCCTCTCTCCGTCGGAGATAAAATATATTAGGGGCTCTAATGAGCGGGCCGATGTTTTCAGGACGGGCAGTATAGCCTCATTAGCTAGCGGATTGTGGTAGGCCACGCCCCCTCGCGCTCCATTGGCCCGGGCGGCCCCACCACACGGCTAGCATGTCCGATCGGCTCTTTCATCTCGCCGACTATCGGCAACATCAAAGGGACCGCCGCCAGGTAATTAAATGTATACAGAGGCAGCGGGATCCCCTGTTAGACCGGCGATGTGTCGGATTAGTGTGGAGTTTGCTATTATCCAAGCTGGGCTTTTAGCGATCCGATCACGGGACAGTACAGCCTGTACAAACACAGCAATCTACCTGGGCGGTAGTCAATGACACAATCTGTCACAGTTTCCTCATCTAATGTCAATAAGGAAAACACACCGGCAGGAACGTTACCTTATGTCGAACATCGTAACAACAGTACGTCCTACACAAAGTACCAACCTAAAAACTTATTTATTTTTTTTTTTTGGTTGCATTTAAGGCGTGTCAGCCGTTGAGGTCATTAACGACAGAAACGTATATTACTTCTACTTTATTTTCTACCCAATTGTAATGAATACAGTAAATTGTTGTAAGTAGCCCGACATTTCAGGTAATAAAAAAAACTTGACAGTTTTATTCTATATACTAAAGGATTATATGTTTTATCACTTTCTTCCATGTGCATTATCCAGAAGAACACTTTTTTTTAGATTTAATTTTCTAGGAAATATTATTATAATAATTCACATTTCTGTTTTTTTTTCTTATTTATTTTTTCTAATACTTTTTATTATTTGCTTCATTAAGTTGTACAAAAGCGCCTTTTAAACATTTTGACAGTATTTTGGGGAGAATAGCTCTGAAAAGTAGAAAATTAAAAACCATTCATGACGAAATGCTATAGATATTTCATAAACAAAATTATGTAACCAAAGAGCTGATAGATAAACTTAAACTATTAATTTTAAATTGACTGTGTTGCGTTGATTTGAGTTTGTAATTATTTTGATCACGATTTCCTTTTTTTGGAGGGTAAGAGAAAGGGCTGGAGTGCTGCTAATATTAAAATTTGAACTTTCTATTACCAGCCCATCTCCAGCATGAAGCCGAAGTTGTACAACTGTGCTAACCTATACTCTGTTAGAATCTCAGCCAGTTCCCAGCCAGAATCAGGAGTTTGAACCAATTTCAGCCTGTCCAAGAATAAGGGGTTGCACCACTGGGCTTCTCTATCAGCAGAAGGAGAAACAGGTCGTCTCGAGCCTTAAGCAGGTGTTCTACCACTGTGCTTCTATACCCGCAGTAGGAATCCCAGCCTATCTCCGTCGGGAAGAAGAGGTTCGTACCTCTTTGCTTGTCTACCCACAGTGGGAATCTCAGCCTGAGTCCAGCCAAAAGCTAGGGTTCTACCACTGTGCTTGTCTATCAGTAGTGGGAACCTAAGCCCATCTCCAGCCTAAAGCAGGGGTTCTACCTCTGTGCTTGTCCATCTCCTGTGAGAATCTCATTCCATCTCCAGTATGAAGTAGTGCATCCTGCCACTGTGCTTGTCCTCCCGAAGTGGGAATATCAGGCGGTCTCCAGCCTAAAGCATGTATCCTACCAATGTCCTTTTCCACCCAGAGAGGGGGTCTCAGACCATTTCTCGATCATGAAGCAGAGATGTTACGACTGCAGGGGGAATCTCAGTTGGTCTTGAGCATAAAGTGGAGGCTATTAGCACTAGGATGTCTACCTGCAATGGGGATCTCAGCTCGTCTCCTGCATGAAGCAGGGGTTCTACCTCTTTGCTTGCCTATCCGCAGTGGGAATTTTATCTCGCCTCCAGCCTAAAGCAGAGGTTCCAAGCATTATGCATGTATACATTACTCTCCCTGGCAGTAAGTCTTGCAGAGGCTTTATAAGAAAATACATTTCCTATACTAATTTGCAATGTTCCTCAAGCCCTTTCCCAAATCTCATGTTATTAACTTTGAGGGTACTGAGCTGAGCAAGATTTTTGCATTTGCCAGCAATTCTTCATAATGCAGATGAACTGTCGTTACAGTGTGGTTTCAGACGATCCTTCTCGTAGTTTCCCATTGCATCCTGAATAATGCATAACATTTAAAAAATGCTGGACAATATTATGCAGCAGGAAAATGCCTGTTGTCAAGTAAATGTACAATTCCTGCATTGATGCTACGCACGTTCTTAACACGTTCCAATTCTCAGAGAATAAATATTCAAAGCCGCCATTTTCGTATTCTAATGCGGCATTGGGGTAACACCTGTGAAATAAAACAATAAATCCACTTTAAGCTAGTTATCCTAAATATCTTACGACACTTCAGCATGTCGTGGAATACGAAAGCAGAATTTAAATTTTGTTTTTCTCCAAACTGAATAAACGTTTTCAGAAATAAACATTTATATTAATACCAACCATGAAGTAATTTACTAATTTTGTAATTTCGGAATGTCTAAAAGTAGTCGAAATTTCTTTCATTTAATTATTTGTCTACAGGTTTCGTGAGAGACCGTGCTGCTTTAGGATTATTTAGAATAAATGAGTCGAGTAAACGTAGATTTATGAAAATAAACATAAATTATGGTGTTTAATTATGTCAAAACTTCCAATTATCTCCATTAATTATTTTTAATTTGGAGCTCAAATCATTATGCAAACTGTCAAGTTTTCGGTTATTGTGGACTAATAAAACATGAAATTGATCTATTTTTCGAGCACATTATTTTTATAGAATTAATACTTCATTTCTTAATACAAACATTGTGATTTTTAGGTCGTTTACACTTTTTCCATATGGAGTAAACCCTTTTGCGCCCTGTGAAACGCAAGGAGGCCCCGGGATATACAACTTGTGTATTAATTGTTTGAGTGTTTGTGTATTAATTGAGGTAATAATAATATCATCCATGAAATAATAGAGGTATAATATCATCCATATTAATTTTAACTATAAAATTCTTTCAACCAAATAGTTCTATATAAAAATCTATTAATTTTCAGACATGAAGCATACAATTTTATAAAAAATGAAATTTCCTCCTCAAATTAAATAATATCAAATTTACAAGCACATAACCTGAAGATATAATGTATATATAAAAAAAAAATAATGCAAAATCATACAGGTCAGTTTTATCTGTTATATATCTGTTGATACATTAGTATACTCTAATTTTTATGTTTATTATTTGGTCATATTTTAACTTAATATCCTAACCAGTATAATTAATTGTATTTCACAGACAATTGGATTGAAAATGGCTTATAGCCGAAACGTTTCCACGACAAAAATGTAATTAAAATACAAAAGTATTGAAGACTTAATAAGCTGTTACCAACTACCTAGAACATCTTAGTTTCTTAGTTTATATATATATATATATATATATATATATATATATATATATGCACAGGACATCCACGGTACACAGAGCTCAACAGCAGTCAACGGTAGAGAAAGGGTTAATACTTCTTAGGCCGACGATTACGGCTTAACGCTAACGTTTGTTCAAACAATAATAATACCCCAATAATAAATGTGCGTTTATCAAACAATTTAGTAACCTAACGGTGGACAGTTAAACTTGTAAAGAGGCTTCTTTGAAGTGAGTAGTGAGAATTACAGGTAGCCAAAGACGGACTTCGGTGTAATCGCCATACAGGAATTCCTCACATAAGTCGCAGCGAGCTTTCCCTCTAATCGTGCCGCCAAGAAAGGCGCATATAATGACAACGCGCCGAATACGAAGGAAGGGGTGAGGTAATGCTGTAACGGAGGACTGGACTATTAGCAAAGAACAGCTGATCGGAGCTAATAGCTCTACATCAGCTGTGATATACACACCTCTCTTGATGGAAGTCTCTGGCGGCTATCGTCAAAGTACGAATTACCCAGGAAATTACTCTACACAAATGAGGGCCAATTTTTTCCGTGGGGGGTCCGCTATCTTCTCGCCGGCCTTTTGAACACTTTTTATTAAGGAGTCATCACGGGAAATACACACAGAAGAAAAGGCGTGTTTTCCAAAGGGGGGAGGCGTTTCATAAAGACCGTTTTCCTCGACGGGTGAAAAGCATTCCTCAACAACTCCATTAAAGCTTTCCGAATCGGGGAGAGAGATTGCTCGCTGATGGCTGCTTTTCTTCTCGATCCGGCCTTCTTTGGCAAGCTCTATAGCTATCCTCGCTTCGGGAAAAGGCGCATTAGAAGGAAATGGCGCGAGATTGGATAAAGATGGCGGGAGATCTCTTTTCCAACGTTTTCTCTTCACCATGCTATTTAGCAGCTTTAGGATGAAACTCCTAACCATTCTCATCGTTACTCTATTACTCACCATCAGGAAGAAGATCAGACGAAAGTGCAACTCACCTTTCTGCAGTTTGTGGTCTGTTTCCATCGTCCACATTAGGACCAATCCTACCAATAACCCAGTACATGAAATCATTTCTCTCATTTTCCCAATATAATGTTTACTATTTTCCGAAATTTCTGGTCCTTCACAAAACCTGTACTCGAATATTGACATACTAAGATAATAAAATTTACATCGATGTAACAAATATTAAATAAAAATTTGGATAGCTGGGGCGTCTGTCTTTCTTACATTTGTCAATTAGGCCGAATTTATTCAATTAATTTCATAAAGTCCAATTTATTCCTTTCACCTTTTGAGCCTCGAGCCATTTTCCCCTGGTTCAAATCTTAAGTCCAACTTTCCTGATGACAAAGTATATCTTTCTCATTGCAATATGTTACATGTTATACAGTGTTGTAAAAATATCCTTACCATGACAACCAGGGGATCGTCAAATTGTGGGTTTCGATCCCAAGCCATTTTGCTTTTATCGCTCACTAAAAAACTCATGCTATTTCTTAATCAAATAATACTTTTAGGGGTTACACACACACACACACACACATGTATAAAGAAAATTGAATCTCAAAAACATTGTATACTCTGATCGATATCCGACAAGTTACCCATTTGTAACACTTCTTCTTCTTGAATACACAGTGCATTTTTATAAATAGGATGCAAAAATGTTCAGAATTTAACAGCGATCAACTAAAACCCAAAATTCACATCATATCCTCACTAGGCGCGGATAAAAGAAAATGTCTGTAATTTTACACGAGACTTACAGTAGGTTTTACTCCAAGGGTTAGATAGCAACTGAAGTGATTAAACTCAGGTACCGTTAAGGATTCCATGTGTTTTTGGAATCAACAAATGTTTGGTCGAAATATTTGACAACGTTTTCACTTTTTCGCAACATCGAACCATTTCCAAGCCGAAAATACTGTTGTCAAGTACTCATCAGCAGAGATTATATGATTTTTTTTTAAATATCCTATGCGGTTGCATATTGATTTAGCTGTTGCTCCTTCAACAAGTTAGAGAAAAAGAACTGGAACTTCTGATTTTGGATTTTTGACCATTCTCTTGCGTAGTCCGTGCCCAAGTACTTTTTTATTAAACGTTTAAGTGGTTGGTGGTGAGTTAAAAAACGCAGCGATAGGTTTCAATGTAATTAGGTGCTTCACCGGTATGTCTAGACGTTTCTCGTTTCCAATTACTCCAGCCTTCGTAGCTATGGTTTGACCCAATATTTTGTTTCAAGCCTATGTTTTAAGTCAAGGATATGCGGCTGTAAGGAATTCATTCTTTGATTAGAAGTCAGAAGGCACTTCTACGCCCTGACCTATTCGACAGTAATATCTACTTGCAAAGGTGGAAGTCTGATAATGTAAGGTTAGGCTTGACCTCTTTCATCGAGGTGGTGAACTCCAATTCCAGATGAACTTGTGATTTTTTTTCGATATCCAACTTGTTTCGTTAATACATATGATACTTATGTACTTCGGAAAGAAAAATGATCTCAGGTTAGATGGGGAATATACATATTTTTAATAATTATTCCTTAAGGTGCTCGTACAGTGTATCCGATCCGATTTCCTCCGACCGTCGGAAGTAAAACAAACGTAAACCTCAGTACATCCGATCTGATCCGTTGCGATCCAATCCGAAGATTCCCGATTCGTGTCGATTCAAACAATTTTGTTTACAGAACGATATCGGACACCCAACGCTTCTCAAAATGTGTTCAAGAATAAATAAAGATTTATTTATAGAGATGGTAAGAAATGAGCCTTGTCTGTAGGCGCCGCAGAATAAATCCTGACACAACCGAGACGTAAAATATATCGATGAGAGTCTATTGGACAACAATTTCTTCATAAAGGTAAATATTTCTAAATTACATACTAGTAAATTTGGAATTTTCGGGGCCTTTAATTTTCTTGAAAATGTTATCATTCAAAGCTGGTTGTTTATCGGTTGACAATTATTCAAAGTATGATGTTTCTTGACATTGGGGCATTGCGGACCTTCCCTATGATAAATGTTATCATTCAAAGCTGGTTGTTTATCGGTTGACAATTATTCAAAGTATGATGTTTCTTGACATTGGGGCGTTCCGGACCTTCCCTATGATAAATGTTATCATCAATTACTAGTTAAGAAACAAAATGTTCCAGGTTGGCCATTTTTTTGTATTTCATCGTCAGATTCGCTCTTCTTCATTGCACTACTGACACGCTGCGGCTGGATTGGATCGGTCGGGACGACTTCGGAGGACGTCGGTCAGACGATATTGGATCGTATCAGATCGGGAGAAATACAGACCCAATGTAGGTGCAGTCTTAGGCATTACACTCCAGGAACACACTGGTGCACGGCAGATGGTGTCCGATTTCAATCATATATCGAGTTTATTTCGCATAACGAACGCTGAACGATTCTGTGATTTCCCATCTGAAGACCATGTGTATTACTTTGCACTTAGCTTTCGTGCCGGTAAAGTACTCGAAACTCAGGAGCGTTCTAGAGTCACTGAATGTCTAGAGCTCTCTAGTCACTGAAAAGGCTATTTTCAATGGTTGCCTAAAAGACTTGAAGGTGATTGTAATTCGTTAAGAGGTCTCTGTTTAACGAGAGTCCTTGACAATTAAATGGAAGAAACTCCTTTTCCTTGAGTAGACATATTGTTTCGAATACTGTTTACAACGGAATGCACTTAGCATTTTGCGGAGCAGCAAGCGAACTCCCGCTTTCGTTCGTTGGTCGGCGTAATGAGGCAATCAGTTCCACTTCTGCAGATCGATTCGAAGCATTCTTCACAAGGCCGCTGTTAATTGCTCGAGAAAACGCCGAGCTTCTCCGTATTTAGGGCACGTCATGCTTTTAACTGCCTCCTCAATGGTCGCTGATTAGATGTAAACACTTTACAAGTCCTCCAGTAAATTGTTTGTAAAGTTTGTAAACGATGTAGCCCAGCGGAACCATAGCACTATTGTGATCACCACAGCTTGGAACAAGGGTATGAAGTCCTTAGAAACCACTATAAAAGAGTGCATTAATAAGTTATCGAAACGGATATTGTGACATCAACATATTGATTGAACCAATCTATTATATAAAAATGAATCGCTAAATGTGTTGTTAAGCGCAAATCTCGAGAACAACTGAACCGATTTCGCTAATTCTTTTTTTAAAATATTCCTTGAAGTTCGAGGATGGTTCTTACGGAGAGAAAAATTAAAAAAATTGCCTGAAAAAGTCTAAAACAACACTTTTCGGGTATTTTTTTACTTCGTTAACGCAAATTCATTTTTAAATAAAAACATATGTTCTTAATTATAATATTTTTAACAGTTAACGTATTATGTTATTTATGTATAAGCAAAAATTCACTATAACAGTAATAATAAGAACATGTGGAGGCACGGTGGCAGAGAGTGTTAAGGCTTGAGAATTTAACACTCCGTGCCAAGGGTTGTTGGTTCAATTTCCACTATAGGGTGGTGGTTATTCTTTAGAAAAAAGGAAAGGCATCAGCCCTGTCCTAGCTAGAAAGGGTGGTAACCTATAGATAACCCGTCCTAAAATTCGTATTTAATAGTAATGGACGTTAAAATTTAAATAAATAAGAACATGTAATCACTAGGTGACAAAAGAATCACATGTTAATAATGCAACTTCAATTAATTTATATTTTCGTTAACGAAGTAAAAAAGACCCCATTTTGCTGAATTCTCATATAAAAGATTCGTAATAATACTTAAAGGTCATTTTGAACTTTAATACCATACCATAAAGTTTAAATGTTAGTGGAGGGGAAATATACCATCGTATATTTATACGATGGTAACGTTACTCAAAAACAAATTGTCTATTGTAAAATGTAAATTGTCTGTGGTAATATGTCACTTGAAATGTAAACGTCTCTTTCCTGTGCATCTATAATATTACAAAAGTGTTGTGTGTTTGTGTCTTACTGGATATGCCTCCTATAAGACGGCGGACATATTTAGGCAGAAGAACCCGAAATGCAACGCATCAAATTAATTATCAATCTAATCGTACTGCCCAGGAACGTGAAGATCGCAATGAACGTGACTAATAATGGTGCAAGTTTGAATCGAGCTGCTGCACGGAGAAAAAAAACAGCCTGCCGGCAGCCTGAAAACTGTGACTCAGTGCCAGTATATTGAAATAGGACATTTTAGTCTAAAATAGGATTCCACATATTTCAGCTTAAAATAGGATTCCACTAGTTAGAGTGCCCCACTTTATAATAGAGTGCTGGAATGCTAATTCTGCATCCTATAGTAGAGTTCTCACACCCAAAGCTAGCATCCAACAATAGAGCGCTAGCACTCTACTTTCAAGTGCGTACCCCTAGACTTTAGATTGCTGGCACTCTGATACTGGCTCTAGAAGCCTACCCATATAGGCTGCGAGCATCCTGATGTTTGCTTCCTGTATCCAACCCCTGTAGGCTGCTAGCATCCTATATGGATGGGTTACATTGACCCCATCCATATAGGATGCTAGCAGCCTACAGAGAGATGACTTTATTATATGGATAAAAAAGAACAAAGGTAAATTCAGAGTAATAATAATGAAACTTTATTTAGGTGTAATTTACATATACACTTCTTAACAAGTAGGTATGAGGTATACACCTTTTAACAAATATAGATATTTACAAGTATTAGGTATTAGTTACAATGTACTTATGAACAATATTGAACAAGTAGGTAAAAATAAAACACTTTTTTTTGTTTTCATGATACTTATAGCCGTATTCATAAAGCCGAAGACAGTTGATTTCAGCATCTGTTCAAACAGAAACAAAAAGAAATTTTTATTAATAACAAAAGAAAAGTTGATGTTGTGTTTTAAATTAAAAAGAAACATAAATAGGCATTTTTTCTAGTTTAAAATGTCGCAGTAAATTCAAAGCTGCCAGGGGATTACAAAATAGATATAAAATAAGGACTATGGATATGATCAAAAATGAAGGAACTCTAGAAACAGAATGGACACCAAAATAAAAGTCTTCTAATACAATTTTGAACTAATATTCTAGCCGTATTCTAGGAACGTATACAAAAAGACTTCCATCAGTTCTCAGCTTACCAGGCTTATTGAACTCCATCTTTAGTTGGTTCTATACCCGCAGCTCCATGTTATATTGAGGGAATATATTCTTGAAAAACAAACACAACTTTCTTCATTCTATTGTATGTAACATCTGTTTTTAAATTTAATAATAAAAACAAGAGCCTGAACTCAGTTCTGGCGGTACAGTCTGCATCCCGCTTTAGGCTTCCAATACCAATGTTGGGCAAAACTAAAAACTAAAACTAAAATTAAAACTAAATTCACTTTTTGGAATAAACTAAAACTAAACTAAAAATTGCAACCTAAAAAAAAACTAAAACTAATATTTTACTAATTAATAGATTTTAACTAAACTAAAACTAAAACTAAATCTTTGGGAATTGACTAAAAACTAAATTAAAGCTTTAGTTTAGTTTAGTTTAGTTTAGTTTTACTAAAATAACATGACTTAATATAAATCATATGTTATTTCGATACTTAAGTAAATTATTAAAACTAATAGAATTTGCTTAAGAATAATAAATTGTGGCTTTTTCTCGTAATTTGCAAACATATGTTCTTTGATAAACTAAATTAGTAAACTAAAAACTAAAACTAAACTAAAATCACAAATTTAGGTCTCTATTACTAAACTAAACTAATTACCATACTAAAAACGGAGTCCACATGATTAATAATTATATAAATCTAAAACTAAACTAAAACTAAAACTAAAAATACAACATTAGTTTAGTTTTAGTTAGAGAAAACTAACGTTAGTTTAGTTAGTTTTGCCCAACACTGTCCAATACCTGCTGTCTTATATAGGATTCCTTAACTGAAACTTAGAAGGAACTTAAATGTAGAATGCATTCAGGCTCTTGTTTTTATTATTAAATTTAAAAACAGATGTTATATACAATAGAATGAAGAAAGTTGTGTTTGTTTTTCAAGAATATATTCCCTTAATATAACATGGAGCTGCGGGTATAGAACCAACTGAAGATGGAGTTCAATAAGCCTGGTAAGCTGAGAACTGATGGAAGTCTTTTTTTATACGTTCCTAGAATGCGGCTAGAATATTAGTTCAAAATTATATTAGTAGACTTTTATTTTGGTTTCCATTCTGTTTCTAGAGTTCCTTCATTTATGATCGTATCCATAGACAAAAACCTTATTTTATATATATTTTGTAATTCCCTGGCAGCTTTGAATTTACTGCGACATTTTAAACTAGAAAAAATGCCTATTTATGTTTCTTTTTAATTATATAAAACACAACAACAACAACTTTTCTTTTATTATTAATAAAAATTTCTTTTTGTTTCTGTTTGAACAGATCCTGAAATCAACTGCCTTCGGCTTTATGAATACGGCTATAAGTGTCATGAAAACAAAAAAAATATTTTATTTCTAGACCTACTTGTTCAATATTGTTCATAAGTACCATGTACCTAATACCTAATACTTGTAAATATCCATATTTGTTAAAAAGTGTATACCTCATGCCTACTTGTAAATATCTACTTGTTAAGAAGTGTATACGTAAATTATACCCAAATAAAGTCTCATTATTATTACTCTGAATTTACCTTTGTTCTTTTTTATCCACACAATAAAGTCATCTCGCTGTAGGCTGCTAGCATCCTATATGGGTAGGCTGCTAGAGCCAGTATCAGAGTGCCAGCAATCTAAAGTCTAGGGGTACGCACTTGAAAGTAGAGTGCTGGGCACTCTATTGTTGGATGCTAGCTTTGGGTGTGAGAACTCTACTATAGGATGGAGAATTAGCATTCCAGCACTCTATTATAAAGTGCGGGCACTCTAACCAGTGGAATCCTATTTTAGGCTGAAATATGTGGAATCCTATTTTAGACTAAAATGTCCTATTTCAAAATACTGGCACTGAGTCACAGTTTTCAGGCTGCCGCAGGCTGAAAGTAGATGCGAGCAGCCTGTTTTTTTTTCTCCGTGTGTGAATTCATTACAGTGCCTGCAGCTGTGTTGCTATTGGACCTATGAACTCAGTTTGACTATAAACAAATCCCAGGGGCAGTCATTAAGTGTTTGTGGTATTAATCTAGAAAACCCATGTTTCTCGCATGGTCAATTGTATGTTGCCTGTTACCGTGTCGGAAAACCATCTGCTCTGTTTGTTTACGCGCCAGGTAATCAAACAAAAAATATCGTGTGCCATAAAGTAATACAATATAAATGAAACTTAATTTAGAATAATTAAAAATAAAATGAAATATAATAATTAGGTATCATAATAAGAAATCTGATATTGTAATTTTCATTGTGCGTTTTAGTGTCTATTAATAGAATTTTAAGTGTTTTATAATTTTTATTTTTTGACATAATGTTCCGAATAGCAGAATAAGTATTAAAAAAAAATCGACTGTTACGCGGTACGAAGTTCGCCGGGTCAGCTAGTAACTAGAAGAAAATGATCTTGATGTCATTTGAACACAATGACCGCCATTAAGTGTGTTATCCATCTATATCATCTTATACTGTGCACCATTTCCAAATGGACTGCTAAAAAGTTTGAAATTTCACATCAGAGGTTGCGGCAGTTGAAACAAGCAGAATAGAACTGAAGTTAGTCAGCTGTTTACTGGAGAGCTACAAACCTAATACGACTATGGGCCAATTCTCCAGGTGTGTAATTTATACGAGACTAATCTATGATCAATCGTAACTTACGCAGAAAATGTCACATTTTTCTAATTTCATATTACTATTGATCTATTGAGTCGAACCTATTGAAAGCGCAATATCGAGAAATCTCTTAACCGAAAAACTGTTGAACATCTACTAAATCCCGTCAGGTAATGAGATTTTTTGAAATAACCTTTTTTTGATTATTGGAGGGCGTTTGTCAGAGTGTGCCATTTTAACAATATTTCTCTCAGGGATAAGAAAATATAGTAATTCGGATCCTTGGAGCAAGCCAATCTTCGGCGCTTAAGCGGTTAATCTTCACAATTGTCCGGAATTTGAAAATTTTCTAGTTGATTTTTGTTTGTTTCTACTATAAATTAAATCGTGAAACGTGAAAATGTTCGTTGGTGGAGTAGAGCATAGTGAAGTGGTTTAGGATTCCGAGTAGATACGAACTTCACCGGGTTCTCTAGACTTAAATCAGCTTGTCACTTCAAATTACTCAAGCCTTCATAACTGATTGTACTCAGTATTTTTTTTTTTTTCATAAATATGCTTCAGCTGTGACTTAACTGGGGAAAAAAACGTTACAAAAAAGTGTCCACTGGTGTTCGCGCATGCGCAGTTTTCATTCAACTTTTAAGTCAATAATACTTAGATTGTCAACGCTGGCTTCTACGCATGACTTAGGCTTAGCCACTATATATCAAAATGTCGTTGAACTTATAGAATGGCATTTCATTTATTAGCACTATGCACGAAACAGAGAAAATGAATCGGATTGATGCTATGCAATGTATAGACAAAGTCATTATTTTTATTTCTATAGAATAAAGCAAATTTGCGGTAAGAATCCGCCTTCGCAGATTTGTTCGAAGAAGAAATTCTTTCTCCCTGTCCTCAATAGAACAATGGCTGAGTTTTTTCAGGTTTCTCACAATAATCCATTATTTTCTTCAAAAATCTAATTATCTTAGAAAAAACTTTAGTAGTCACCATCTGCTGATTATATTTTAAAAAACAAACTGTTCCAAGAGATAAAATACTTAATAACATTACTAACCCTTACTATGAGCAGTATAAATGTAGACACTTTGACATAAATTCAATAGTACTTCAGAAGTCAGTATAATTTAAGTACAAATATCTAGAGGCTATCCGTTCACTGTTCACAAACTTTTAGCATAAATATGCTTTAGCGGTGACTAAACTGGAAAAAAACGTTACAAAAAAGTGTCGTGGCGTTCGCGCATGCTCAGTGGCGTTCAAGCATGCGCAGTGGCGTTCGCGCATTTGCAGTGGCGTTCGCGCATGTGCAGTGGCGTTCGCGCATGCGCAGTGGCCATGTACGAAAAAAAAGACTGTATGTGTCACAAAAAAGTGTCCGCCGGTGTTCGCGCATGCGGCGTGGCGTTCGCGCATGCGCAGTGACGTTCGCGCATGCGCGGTGGCGAATGTATGTTATAGAGTACATTACATAGGTTTTTCGGGTGGACCTAAAGCATATTTATGTTCCTGAATTTGAGCAGAAGGCTCTAAAAGAAATCTTTTTTTTTTTTTTACTAGCGCATTCTAACGGATAACAACAGATGGTCCAGTTTTGTTCTTTGTGGTGAAAACAAACACAATTTTTCGAGTTGCTCAATTGTTGGAGATTCCGATATAAAGTCCGGACAGGAGAGGTAGGTTTGTCATTACGTCTAAACAGGATTTAGAGGGGACTCTAAATGCAGATCTGAAAACAAATCTTGGATGCGTTTGCAATTGTTAATCCTGTTCATTGACGACGTTTTGATTCAGGAAAACTCGACTCCCCATTAGTAATTTATATTTGAAGGCCACTCCAGCAGACAATAACGGCGGTAGATTATTAAGAGATTATGAAACGTTTATCTAACATGATAAAATAGCAACCCTAATTCATGAATTCTATTCCAAGCACAACAATACTTGCCCGATTGTGTTCGAAGAGCAGATGGTGGCGTCCCATCCCACACAATGTAACGCCTTGCCCTCTACAGATGTATTCAGGTCGATTTCTAATGGCTGCCTAGCTCATGATTTCCCGACGACTCTTACATTCAATAGGAGATATTTCACCGGTGATTCCACGATATATATCATCCAGAGACCGATCGAAGAATACATGTGCGACTATTGATCTTTCCATGCCCCTTCTCGTCTCACATAGGACATAATAAGTTACGAAATTAAATATAACAAAGGTCGATGCAAATTAGCGAATCATAAATCATTCAAATTCGACTGGGATATTTCTCCCTGGCGTTGTTCTCCCTCACTAATGTCTTCAGGTCTATCTGGGACACCTGCACGGTTCAATGATCAAATCTGGGAACTAGATGGGTCACATAGCCTATATTAGATTTCCCAGATATCTGCAGCCAGTACACTTCCAACTCTTTTTTTAAGAATCAAATTCTCCAATGAAATTAATTTCTTTGATAGAAATCATTTCTGTTTTTTTTTTTTTTTTTTTTTTTCACTTCCCTTATAGAAACAATTTTTCTCTGGGATTTCTTCTCGTCAAGAATTGTTGAATTATTTTATAGAATTTACATCTCATGTGTTATTCACTTCTCTTGTAAAAATCACTTCTCTTACTTTTTTCACTGCTCTCAAATGTCTTCTTATATTTGTATCACTTTGGGAAATCACTTCTCTTTTAGAGTCTACGTCTCTCATATTTTTCACTTATCTTATTCCAATTCCTCCTCTAATAAAATTTATTTCTATTATATTTATTAGTTCTCTTATAGAAATCACGTTTTGAGTGTTTTTCACTTCTTTAATAGAATTCACTTCCCGTATTCTTTTCCCCTTTAATAAACTAATTCTCATATAAAGTTTACTCCTCTTGTGTTTTTCATTGTTCTTATAGAACTCATTTTTCGTATGTTTTACTTTCAGAAATCATACCTCTTTAAAGTTTTCACTTACCTTATACAAATCACTTTTTTTAATTTTGCACTTTTATAAATTCCATCTCTAATAGGATATATTTCTCTTTCCCTTTAAGAAATCGCTCCTAGATAATAAATAGAATTTATCTTAAAAAAAAAAAAAATCAGTCCCGTAACAGGTCACGAGGGCCCTGAGGGGTAGATACTATAGAGGATATCTGATTCATGACCATACAGCACACTAGGGAGATAGTGTGGTCAGTGCTATGCTCCGGCCGCCTGATTTTCCCCTTGGTTGCTTCGACTGCTAGAGTCATTAGCACCCAAGGCACCCATTATTAGCACTTTCCTCCGAAGGAAAGTAGCTATTGAGGTTGGACTCATGACGGAATTTTTGAAAAATGTCTTCAAATCTTTATCGATCCTACCTAGTAGACACCGAAAATGACCCCCGTTAAAATTTATATATATATATATATATATATATATATATATATATATATATATATATATATATATATGTCTGTTAACACGATAGCGGCCAGAGTTTTTGTTTTTTCGTCACGAATCTATGTCAGCCGTAATATTTTTTATATTTCAACGAAACTTGGTATTCGTAGTGGTAATATAGAGAGAAAAGTGAGATATAAAAATGAACTAAATCCGTTCATTAGAAGGGGGGTTTTACTCAGGACCCACAATACCAATTCGCCACTACCAGCCGTGATTTTTGGTAAATATTGACGAAACTCGGTATTCGTAGTGGTAATCTACAGGTAAGTATGTGTTGTAAAAATAAACTAAATCGGTTTATTAGGAGGGGGGGGGGGTTACTCCGGACCCACAATACCAATTCGCCACTACCAGCCGTGATTTTTGGTATATTTCGACGAAACTTGGTATTCGTAGTGGTAATCTACAGGTAAATATGTGTTGTAAAAATAAACTAAATCGGTTCATTAGAAGGGGGGGGGGGGTTTACTCCGGACCCAAATTCCTAATATACTCATACCGGTCGTAATTTCTGCTGTATTGAAACGAAACGCGGTATACGTCGTGGGTAACTCATGAGAAAGAAGTTATTTATTTTTTTTATATAATGGCGCATCTGCATCTAGGCCATTAGCGCCGAAGAAAGAAAGAAGTGTTGTAAAAATGAGCTGAATCGGTCAATCGGAAGGCGGGGGTTTACTTTGTAATATATTTCAATAGAAAAGCCCGCCAGACGTAGGTTCACAAAGCCGCCGCAAGGAGCGCTTTGTATCTAGAGGGACTGTATCCTCTTCCTCCGTTAGATCAAAATACGATAATATGAGGTTTTTTGTATTTGTTACGTAGTGTAGTAGGTACCATGTGTAAACATAACTCTGGAAGCAAATTAATAATTGATCAGTTACTCATTACAAATTTAAAAGAGAACTATTCATGTTTTTATTTTATTTATGTAGGATATTTTAAGCAAATTGTTCTGGAAAGCAGTCTACACTGCCCAAATTCTGAGGAAAGTGCTTAGTTATGCAGCTCCTGCGTGACGGACTTTTTAAATTTATTGAAGGCTGGGTTGGCCTAGAGACGGTCAGGGAGGCCGAATCTCACCCATGAACGAAGACACCAGAAGAAAAAAATCTTTAGTGCTTGCTCGGGATTTGAACTCAGGTCCTCCAACTTATAATCCCAGTACTCTACCACTGAGCTAACCTCGCCCCCTATATAGAATTACCTGTCTTACATATATTCATGTTGGCTGGTAAGCTAATAGGAGCAACATAGCTTTAAAAAGTGCTAATATTTACATTGAAGACCCAATAGTAACTGTAGATTGGCATCTCCCCTATCCTGCCTTTAAAAGAGTGTTACTCGATTAATGACTTGTCGCAAAAAAACTCTATTATTAATAACGGAACCTTAATAAAAAAAAATCGTTTAGAGTTTTCTGCTCAAATTCAGGAATGTAAATATGCTTTAGCTCCACCCGACAAACCTATGTAATGTACTGTATAACATACAGTCTTCTTTTGCGTACATGGCCACCCCACATGCAGCGAATGCCAGCGAACACTTTTTTGTAACGATTTTTTTTTTTGAGTTTAGTCATCGCTAATGCATATTTATGCTAAAAAGTTAAATTTATTTAATGTTATATTATTATCCAACTGTCAGTTTTTTGTTAATTTTACGGGGCATCGGGTTCTTGGTTTCCTCCTCATATTGTAACAGCGAATTAAATCATCAAACCCAAAATTAAAGAATTCAACCTGCGGGACTCGAGCTCACATCTCCCGCATAATAATCCTGCGAGCTAGACCCTGAGACCGTGCTAAATTTGTTTTAGTTGCATTTTCAATTTTTTATTTTTCTATTTAAATTATTTTTTTCATTATCTGATATACAGTGAAACCTATCTATAGCAGACACCTCTGGGAGAACCAAAGTTGTCCACTATAAGAGGTGAACTCCAGCAGGCCAACAACACGTCCTCCTTTCCGTCCTAAACTCCAACTACCAGTCCACATCCTCACTCTCTTATCAGCTAAGCGCCAAGCAAGGGCTCGCTGGCAGTGAACCCGTTATCCATCTGACCATACCTCCTTCAATAGACTTACCCGACTCCTAAAAAAAGCATTATCCAAATTCCGATCCGAATCATTCAATGACTACCTGCAATCACTTACCACCGAAGATAATTCCCTTTGACAAGCCACCCGCAAAATCCTTAAATTCCCTACTGTTCCCCAACCTCTCCAGCGCAGTGACGGAAGTTGGGCCAGAAGCGATGAAGATAAGGCCGAACTATTTGCTTCCCACCTAGAATCAATCTTTTCTCCTCACCCTGAAACAAACTCTTCCAACGAATCAGAAATATTCGATACCCTTAACAGCCCTCTTTCTTTATCTCTTCCTCCTAAAGCAGTCCACCCTTCAGAAGTTAAATATATCATCAAACATCTTCCCCGAAAATCTCCTGGTCATGACCTCATAACAGCTCCAATCCTAAAAAATTTACCACAGAAAGCAATTACCTTTCTTACTTACATCTTTAATTCAATTCTTAGAACTACCCATTTCCCCAATCCATGGAAAGGCTCCGTCATAATCCTTATACCCAAACCTCAGAAACCACCCAAAATTCCAGCTTCCTATCGTCCTATCAGTTTGCTTCCCATTATGTCCAAGATATTTGAAAAACTCCT
The DNA here is from genome assembly GCA_946811695.1 of Gonocerus acuteangulatus. Lineage (NCBI taxonomy): Eukaryota > Metazoa > Arthropoda > Insecta > Hemiptera > Coreidae > Gonocerus > Gonocerus acuteangulatus. The sequence continues at coordinate 29,475,239 of OX328123.1, forward strand.
CCTAAAAAGAATTCTGTCCACTATCCCTCCCAATTCCTTGCCTGATCACCAATTTGGTTTTCGCTCTCAGCACTCAACCATCCAACAATGTTTTAGCGTCGTAGACACCATTTCCTATGCGCTTGAGTGTAAAAATTACTGCACGAGTGCCTTTCTCGACGTCGCCCAAGCGTTCGATCGTGTTTGGCATCCGGGGTTATTATACAAAGTACGGCGCATACTTCCCAACACATACTTCCTAATCCTACAGTCCTACCTATCAAGCCGCTCCTTCCAAGTAAGATCTGGTTCCACATTGTCTCGTTCCCGTCCAATCTTCTCCGGTGTACCGCAAGGTAGTATCCTCGGTCCTATCCTGTACCTTGTGTACTACGCACACTTCGACTATACACACTTAACTACCTATGCTGATGATACAGCTATTTTTCCTCCTCCCCTGACCCTGAAACTGCTTCCTCCCATCTGCAGGAACATCTAGAGTCTGTCGAGGATTGGTGCAACAGGTGGAAAATCAAAGTGAATCCAGAGAAATGCAGCCAAATAACATTCACCCTTAATAAGAGGACTTGTCCTCCTGTTTGCATATTCAGCCACGAGCTCCCTATATCCAATGAGGTGCGCTACCTGGGATTATTACTGGACAGTAGACTCACTTGGAACCCACACACCCGACTGAAAAGACAGGAACTGAACAGGAGATACGGACTCTTAAGACGACTATTGGGACCCTCATCAAAACTGACAACACAGAACAAACTCACTATATACAAAACCATCATCAGACCTATTTGGACGTACGGACTTGAACTATGGGGAACAACCAAAACTTCAAATATACAGAGAATACAAGCATTCCAATCCAAAGTCTTACGCAAAATAGTAAATGCTCCTTTCTACGTTTCCAATAAAACCCTCCATAATGACCTCAACATCCCTTTCGTTCAAGAACTTGCAAAATCCCGATTCCTAACTTTTCACTCTAAACTATCTTCCCAGCCCAATCCCAGAGCTCAATCCCTCTCCTCTCAATCCCACCCCAAAAACCCTCCTAGAAGACTAAAGAGATCTTGGCTTCGTGATCAATTATGTAATTAAAGGACAAATAAAATCTCTCAATTAGGAAGTGTCAATATTGATTGGCTTATTCCAAAGTCCTTTATTTTTTAATTTTTTTATTTATTTATTTTTTTTTATCATTAGTAATTTATTTGTATGTTGTTGTTTTGCTTTTTTCTTTATTAATCATATATTTTTTTTCATATTTCTTTTCTTTTTATTTATTTATTTTAATTTCATTTGTAATTAATTTTTGTATATATCATTATCATTACTTATTTATTTTATTTTTTTTTTTAATTTCATTATGTGAGATCATAAATAAGATCCTGTATATACTGATCATACTTAACCAATGTACTTAAATATTGTACAGATGTTAAAAAAAAAAAAAAAAAAAAAAAAACTATAAGAGGCGTCCGCTATACAGAGGGGTTGGTGGAGATGGATACGTACCGAATTTGTGCATTTAATTCATGTTTTAATTAACCATTTAATAATTACCCATAAAAAGTTTTTTTTAAGTTTATAGAAAAAACTTCAATAAGTATAAACTTAAAAAAAGTTTTTATTCTAAAAAGTTTAAAGCATGAAGAAGTTCTTAGTTCTCGGACATAATTTTTGTCACAATATTCCGTCCATTTCTTCAAAATTTCATCTTTATTTTTCAATATTTCTGCTGCTGGTGTTTTCCCTATCTTAGAAAACTCAGCAACTTTACGCAAACCACATTTTTGGCGATTGTAAAATGTTATCCGTCAATTTTTTCTTAAGATGTCAGAAATTTCCGATTGGACATATTGAAGAGAAAGCACGATACTTACTCAACAAGAGCTAAAAACCAATTGAAAAGTGAAGTTCTGCGGAAGGAATGTGAACCGAACAGAGTTTTGGAATATTCCCGGAACCGTGATACCGCGTAGGAAAAACAATAGTAATCTACCAGCGGGAAAATCATATGCTTCTGCTGGAAAGGCAGGGGTTCATGTTGTGAAATTCCTAGGAAGATATTACTAGTCACTATTCTGTTTATATATCTTATTCTCACAAAGAGTTTGTTATTGTTAACGCATTTTTCTGGAAACCTACACCGATGGGAACGCTTCTATAAATAACATTAGCTGTAATTGTCGGTAGTAAGGAGGTAAAAAATCAGGTTTTTCTGTCTGTGTCCTTTGTACAGAGGTGTCCACAATATAGAGGTTTATTTTACCTAAAGAAAAATTCGGGACTGCAAGAAAATGTCCGTTAATAGAGGTTTATGCTGTAGGGAGGTGTCCGTTAAGGGAGGTTTCACTGTACTTATATTCCTGAAATTAAAATAAAGTTCCTCAATAATTCCACAACTCTTCATTGTAGTAATATTTTTTTTTTTTGGAATCATTAATTCTCACTATTAGTAATTATATAAAAAAAATTCTTAGTAATGTATGTATTACCATCAGAACACAGTAATTATAACTCTTCTTCTTATATTCTTGGAATCAAAATTATACATATTCCCCTTATGTCGATAAAATTAAAATTACTTTTCATTCTCAATATATTGTCCATTTTGTAATTCAATCAAGATGTAATCAGAAAAACTGAAATAGAATCAAATAAAAATTATCACCTAATATTTGTATGTTTTCAGCATTTTTGTCATTCCTCGCTGGAGCAGATGAAGTATTTAACTCTTTGGATGTGTGCTTCGTGACTACAGAAATGAATGTCTTTGTCGGCTCTCTTTAAGTAATTCTTTTTTACTTAAGTAATTTGAAAGTCAATTACCGACAATTGTCTACTTGTGTGAGCTAAATCACCTAAGGTTGGCACGCACCTAACTCCATCCCATGATTTCCTTAAAACAAAACCTATAACCATACACAAATACCCAGGCAAAAACATTGTATGTGCATATATATATATATATATATATATATATATATATATATATATACATACTTGAACGCCTTTACTTTTCACCATGATAAATAAACAAAAAAATGTGAAGTTGTTATGTATTTTTCAACTAGTGTAGTTCGTAGCATACATGACACTAGGAGAAAACGTTCATTGCAGATATAAATGAACAAACCATTCATGTTTCTATTTTATTTTTTATTTTCTATTTATATAAGTTATTTACGCAAAGTATTCAGGAATGCTGCGTACAGTACCCACCTTCTAAGGAATATGATTAATTATGCAGGGCCTGCGTTGCAGACTTCTTTTAGGGTGGACTAATGTAATAAAACAGATTGATTCTATGCAATTTGGAGACAAAACCTTTTATTTCGTATAGATATATTTCTAAATTCCTCCGATGATCTTATACAGACGGCCGGTGGAGTGTTTTCAATAGGGGCGACGTCGGACGCTTTGTCCGCCACCACAAATTGAATAATTGTCTTTAATGATAGACTCGGAATAATTGAGTTAATTGGTGATTTTCTTATTTACTTCTCTCTCCCTTATATAGCCTCGGCTGAATTACTAGCAATTTGGAGAATGGAGGGGACAGGCCCCCCTCATCGCGGTGGCTCTATCTATCGTATATCATTATAATCAATAGGCCATGAATAATAAATCTTCCCCCTCCCCCCGGAAGATAATGAAGCCATGCTAAGGATAATATCACTAATCACCTTTTAATATATCATTTCCTTGAGAAGAGATTGATAGGAGCTTTCCAAGGGGCTGGATAATCAAGAAATCTCAGCAGCATGTTGATAGCAATACAGCCAATCGTAAAGTTTGTATGAAGGTCTTTTCATAATCTACCGTCTACAAAAAAGGCCCGAATATGATGACATTTTGCACTAAAATACTGAACGAAATGTCAGGTTCCTTAATAATTCCACAATTCAGTATAGTAATTGTTTTTTTTTTTTTTTTTTTTTTTTTTTTTTTTTTTTTTTATCGTTAAAGCTTACAATTAGTAATAACCCCCCCAAAAACTAACGTTGAAAAAAAATTGCCAAGTTCCAGCCCCACCCAAGAACAGTTTGCATATGAAAGTTAATTTGCGCAGGAGTAAGACCCTCTTTACAAAAGAATTTAATTACCGCACGGTACTCGAGTTTGAACATTGTAAAAATGGTGAGCAGGCATGGACCTGCATAGGCGTGCAGGTCCCGGCACGTTTGAAGGAGGGGAAGCAGGACAGGCCGGAAACTTATGGACCTTACCTCGTATCATCCTGGTAAACTTCAAGTCTCTAGATTCTCGGAAAGTGCCTAATAATTCTGATGAGTTAGTGAATAAGTGAGTCGTATAAATTCCGATTTTCCCTCGCCTATATCTTTTATGTCTTTTATCTCTTGAATGCAGTCTCTGGAGCATATATTTAATTGGCAATTCAGTATTGGAAAATTCATAAGATTGTTTCTCTTGTCTGGTCGTTGGAAACTAGTGTGTAAGGCTTGAGTACTCGTCTCTTCTGTTGGTTCGGTAACTTGGTGGCTAAAGTTTATATTTTATGTTTCCTCAATCATGGTACTTCATGTAACTTTATGATTTTCTTATTTTTAGCATAAATATGCTTTAATGATGACTAAACTAAAAAAAAAAAAAAGTTACAAAAAAGTGTCCGCTGGCCATGTACGAAAAAGAAGACGATATGTTATACAGTACATTACATAGGTTTTCGGGTGGACCTAAAGCATATTTATGTTCCTGAATTTGAGCAGAAGACTCTAAACGAAATAATCATTTTTTTTTTGTTTTTTGTTTGTGTGTTTAACGGAGTATTACACTTGCGCTATTAATCCTGACACATCTAGAGGTTGCGGGCCTTTTATAATGCCAACGTGGTGCACGTGGTCAGTCACGTCTTCAGGTACTGGCCACGCCCGACGTTCCTTAACCCATTTCGTCCTAAAGTTGCGTAAACGCAACATTATTTTCGCCATTTTTTTTCTCATGCAAATAATTATTTTAATTTAGTTTGAATAGTTTTTTCTAACAAGGCTTTTTCTATTTTAATTTTGTTTAAATTTTTTCACAAAACTTAACTTTTTAAATACACCATACACACAACTATTAATACATAACCCATTTACAGCTAAGTACAATCAGACAGGAACAAGACAAAGACCACTTAATATCAGAATATTTGACTACGCAGCGAACACAGATTTACTGACCACTCCTACGTACTTACGACGCAACCAGACTTACTTACCGTGGAGAATAAATAACTTGGAAATTAACACAAAATTATCAAAATTCGATAAAAAAAACCCTGTTTCCAAAATATTTTACAAAAATGAGTTTAATTACCTTCTTTCGTTGTATCCGGATGCACTACTAGCATTTACAGACGGTTCAAAATCTAGAGAAGGCACTGGATCAGCAGCTATAATAAAAAATTCTAAGTTTGGCATTAAATTAAATAAAAAATCATCCGTTTTTTCAGCAGAACTACAGGGGATACTTTTGGCATTAAGAAATATAACTGTAGTTCCAAATAAGACAATCATCATATGTTCAGATTCACTAAGTTCTTTACTCTCCCTCGTCAACATATATGAGACACACACTCTAATGACAGAGATCTTTCAACAAATACAAGACCTATAAACATACGGCATAAAAGTGGTTCTTCTGTAGATACCCGGACACATGGACATCCCAGAAAACACAGAAGCAGACAAATACGCTAAACAAACAACAGAAAAATGTACAATAGACGTAGAAGAACTGACACTACAAGACTTACATATGAACATAAAAACATACTTACACCTTGAATGGCAAAACGTTTGGACTGAGACACAAAACAACAAATTAAGAGAAATTAAGAAAACAGTAAGTGTTTGGCCATCAAGCAACAGATCAACCCGAAGAGAAGAGGTAGTCATTACAAGATTACGTATCGGACATTCCTTGCTGACACATCGCTATTTAATGACAAGACAAGACAGACCAGTTTGCGCCATATGCAACGCAAACTTGACTATAAAACACATACTGACTGATTGCAAAGAACGAGACAGACTAAATCTACCACATGACATGAACGAACTTTTGACAGATGACAGTCCACACTTAAGCACAATACTCACTCACCTTAAAGACTCAAATATTTACAATTTCATTTAGCACAACAGAATTTATTAAAACATGTATGACTTAATGTGAAGTGTAGTAATGGACAAAGTCCTTAAACTTTAAGGATGAAAGTATTTGATGCATAAAAATTTTTTAAACTTTCACACAAGACTCATATAAATTTCCCCAAAACCCTGAACGTTTGAATTTCTTCATTTACAATAACGAGATTAGATTCTACCGCCAACATTAAAAAAGAGCAAGTCGCTATGTTCGCGAGCTCTTAAAATCAATAAATAAATCTAACAAGGTAACTCCTTAAAGAAAAGGAAAAAAAAAATCTTAAGCCCAAATAAAATGTCTTGTTATTTTTTTTTAATATTGCTACAAATATTGTACTGTGAAGTGTGTTACAAATTTTTCCAAAATATCTATGCATTTGTTAAACAATTTTTTTTTTTGCTCTAATTACTTGAACATATAAGACGAGTTACCAATAAAATTAATTGCGATCATAAATTTTTATGGCAATTCTGTGGCCCTGCGAACATAATGTTGCGTTTTTTTACAACTAATGTTGCGTTTTTGATGTAAACGCAACATTTTTTTTTCTCCTAAACTATAATTGCTGATTTTGTGTTTTTGGTTTTTATACATTTTTTTAAGTGCCTAAGAGGAACAAATAACGAAAAAAGTTAAAAAAAAAAATCCAGTAGAAATAGGCTTGGGATTTAATGGGTTAACTTCGGTGATCTACGGAACTACGGGAACCGGTGTAGTCAACGTGGCTCTGGACGTTGCCCGATTTTCTTATTCTTTATCTTCCTCTTTTGTGTGTTTCAGGGAGTTTGGCAGCGCCTCATTCTAAGCCAGCCAAGCATCAGGATCCAGAGCGAATGCCCACCCGGAGACTTCATGTCGTTCAATGCTGGTTTTAAAATGTCTTGTTGATTTGAAGTTTGTCCTGTCCAATTTATTTATCAGCTCCTAACCCTGAATTATTTTGTAGTGACCTTCCTTGACTAAACCTTCCCCCGAGCCCCCCATGTAAGTCAAACACGACCCCTCCAGATCGGAAGAGAGATGAGGCAGGCAATCAGTAAGGATTGGCCGATCGGATACGCCCCTAGGACCTAGAATGCGAGATCTAATGAGGAACATCTGCTCCCCATTCCTGTCAACAAGTCGCAAGCGGATCGTCTGTAAGCCTCATATCGTTTGTTGTTACTTAATCGTCCGTTAGCAGAATTTGCCGAGCTGTTCAATCGCTTTATACAAATAATATTGCCCTTCCAATGAAGTTATCTCTCTTGTTGAAAAATACAGTTCTAACGTTTATACTCCCTCCCAAAAGGGAAAACCGTTTATGAAGTCGACGAATATATAAAGCAATTTTGGTTGTTCATGGTCTACAAAAATGCCCGAATTTTGATGAAATTTTACGCTAATAATAATATATAATACAATGAAATAAAAGAAAATACATATAAAAAATTTAAAGCAAAATCAATTTTTTTTGCAGGGCTTCGTTTAAGCGATAAATCGGGATATGTAAAAAAGAAACACATTTTTTTTGCGTTTTTCTCTAAAACGAAGCGAAAACAAGAAAATCGCAAAAGGACTTCTTGACGTAGTTTTTCGATTCCCCATCGATATACGAAGTCTGTTGGCTTAAGACTAGGACACCCTGTATACTATATATTGTCGATACAAATGCTAAGCATCGAATGTGAAAAAAGGCATTTTTCATTTTCAATCTATACTGATTGCTGTTGGACTGATGTACGGCACACTCTCGAATCCAAGTTCACTCAGTGCAAGGGGAGAGTAACCACTGTCAAAAGGTCGAATCTGCCGACTATTTGACTGTCCAAAAGCAAAGTAATGAATAGAAATTTTCCACTCTGGAAAGTGGTGATTTTCACATTCGATACTTTGCCTTTGTATCGACGATATTACAGCTATCCGAACAAATGTAACTCTTCCTGCTCTGATGCTCAAATCGAACAACCAAACTAAAGATGTAACAAAAATAAATAGTATTCCCCTGCAAGTGCGCTCGTTAGTTGTGGCCGTATCTTTGCTGAGGAATTCGCTTGCTATTCCCAACTCCTGCGGCACGGTCATTCTGACCATATGACGGAACAGCTGGATTTAGCGGAGTCCATTAAAAAGGTATCCTGAGAGCTAATTGAGGCCTATTGACCTGTCAGCATAGTGAGAAGGGAGTGAGAAAGGTGATGTTTGTCATCGGAGCGTGTCAAGAAGTATAAAAAGAGATTGCCACCGCGGCGGTAGATCAAAGCGCTATTCCTGCCCACCTACAGAGGTAGGCCCTACACCTCATGAATAGGGCCTCTACCTCTGTAATCATGTCGGCTATCCGACGCCCAGAGGTATTCCGGCCTACCATTAGCACGGCTAAATATTAACTAGGGATTAATTACTACTCAATCACGATATATGACGTAAATGAGATACTTGTTAAAAATGTCTTTAAAAAAAGGCCCCTTCCGTAAAAGCTGCGTTTACTAAGAATATTTCTCTTCGAAATGGTCAATTTACGCCTCTCTCCTAAGGAATGTGTTTAAACCAACCTTTCATTGCTACGGGTATGAATGGGTTTCCACAGTTAGCGCATTTCGAAGGACTTTAGCAACTGAAGTTGCACGCATGAAAGAATTTTTGAAAATTCTATACCTGCCTTCTATGGATCCTATCTACTAGATACCCTCTCACAGAAATTGACCCCCCATTGAATATGTATATATATATATATATATATATATATATATATATATATATATATGTGTGTGTGTTTTGTTTTAAGTTACTTCGCTGGGGTTGAAATGATTGACTGGTGGTGGTGGCTTCTCTCTCCAGCGGTGTTCTTTCTCTCCTTTCTGCAATATTTTGCCGGTTTCTTCTCCGGCTTCTTCAGCTAAAAGAAAGATATAATAAAATTAAAACTTATAAAAACAATTGTTATCTCTAACCCCAAATTTCGTCAATTATATTGAAAAACATGTTATTTAAATATTTAATCTCCGTTTTTTTATTTACTGTTTTTTTTTTCCTATTATTAATTATATGTACGGGTATATGTTACGGGTCTGATTTTGATTCCTGCAAATTGTACTAAAACATCTCTGTTTTCTAAGCTACACTAAAAGGTATAATTCTGAGAAAAGAAGTGTGTCAAACAGGTAAGCGGAATCTAATTTAAGTTAAAACGCATTTTTCTTTAGGGTCACTACCTTTTCTCAGTTTATTTAAGTTTTTTTCTAAGAATTATATACATTTCATTTTATTTTCTGCATCAGAAAGAAGTAGGTAACCCGACGCTTCGCCTTGTTTTCCAGATCAGCGTTTAGTTCTTTCACAGTTTCAAGTTAAAGTGAATAGCTCTATCATTGAAAAATACGATGTCCGATTTCAAGGGCATATAAGTGATTTTCCGGGTCTGAAACTCCCCTATAAGCATTTTTTTTACCCATAAATCACTCGAATAAATTAAAATTAAAACATTAAATTTCAATTGCATACTTTTTCTATCAGGTTTATGAATCAGCGTTCCGTAGAGTAAACATTCTATCCGTAGAGTAAACAGCTATCCTGAAGCACTTCTAGAATTTTGACATCTATTTCACAACATAAGGATTTCTTCGCCTTTTCTATTCCAAGGTCCTCAAATCCAAGGTTTCAAGGTTGTGATTAAGTCTTGAAATTCAAGCCAAAACATAAAATATAAAAAAAAAAATTAAAAAACTCACTTTTATTTTACAGTGAATTTTTAATTAATAAATCATGACGAATTGCAACTATTTCATTACTGGTTAATCTCCAACGTCAGTTTTCTCTGAGAAAATTATATCTGGTGATTGTGAACATCATTTTATGTAGTGATTTTTAAAATTGGTTTCATAACTAAAGGTATTTTTTTTTCATAAAGGCATATGGTAATTAATACTATCCTAGCTTTACACTGCAATTGGACACTTTATTGCAACTGTCCTACAGGTTCCAGAACTATTAACACTCTGTAAGCAGGAGATTCTCTTTCCCGCTGTTAGGCTGTGAAATTAGTTTAAAGTAGTTTATTGTCTCTGATGAGAGATTAATCGACTTCAAACTGGTAGGGAAACTGCAATAAAGTAGTTTATTGTCTCTGATGAGAGATTAATCGACTTCAAACTGGTAGGGAAACTGCAATAAAGTAGTTTATTGTCTCTGATGAGAGATTAATCGACTTCAAACTGGTAGGGAAACTGCAATAAAGTAGTTTATTGTCTCTGATGAGAGATTAATCGACTTCAAACTGGTAGGGAAACTGCAATAAAGTAGTTTATTGTCTCTGATGAGAGATTAATCGACTTCAAACTGGTAGGGAAACTGCAATAAAGTAGTTTATTGTCTCTGATGAGAGATTAATCGACTTCAAACTGGTAGGGAAACTGCAATAAGGTAGTTTATTGTCTCTGATGAGAGATTAATCGACTTCAAACTGGTAGGGAAACTGCAATAAAGTAGTTTATTGTCTCTGATGAGAGATTAATCGACTTCAAACTGGTAGGGAAACTGCAATAAAGTAGTTTATTGTCTCTGATGAGAGATTAATCGACTTCAAACCGGTAGGGAAACTGCAATAAAGTAGTTTATTGCCTCTGATGAGAGATTGATCGACTTCAAACTGGTAGGGAAATTGCAATAAAGTAGTTTATTGTCTCTGATGAGAGATTAATCGACTTCAAACTGGTAGGGAAACTGCAATAAAGTAGTTTATTGCCTCTGATGAGAGATTGATCGACTTCAAACTGGTAGGGAAACTGCAATAAAGTAGTTTATTGTCTCTGATGAGAGATTGATCGACTTCAAACCGGTAGGGAATCTGCAATAAAGTAGTTTATTGTCTCTGATGAGAGATTAATCGACTTCAAACTGGTAGGGAAATTGCAATAAAGTAGTTTATTGTCTCTGATGAGAGATTAATCGACTTCAAACTGGTAGGGAAACTGCAATAAAGTAGTTTATTGTCTCTGATGAGAGATTGATCGACTTCAAACCGGTAGGGAAACTGCAATAAAGTAGTTTATTGCCTCTGATGAGAGATTGATCGACTTCAAACTGGTAGGGAAATTGCAATAAAGTAGTTTATTGTCTCTGATGAGAGATTAATCGACTTCAAACTGGTAGGGAAATTGCAATAAAGTAGTTTATTGTCTCTGATGAGAGATTAATCGACTTCAAACTGGTAGGGAAACTGCAATAAAGTAGTTTATTGCCTCTGATGAGAGATTGATCGACTTCAAACTGGTAGGGAAACTGCAATAAAGTAGTTTATTGTCTCTGATGAGAGATTAATCCACTTCAAACCGGTAGGGAATCTGCAATAAAGTAGTTTATTGCCTCTGATGAGAGATTAATCGACTTCAAACTGGTAGGGAATCTGCAATAAAGTAGTTTATTGTCTCTGATGAGAGATTGATCGACTTCAAACTGGTAGGGAAACTGCAATAAAGTAGTTTATTGTCTCTGATGAGAGATTGATCGACTTCAAACCGGTAGGGAATCTGCAATAAAGTAGTTTATTGTCTCTGATGAGAGATTAATCGACTTCAAACTGGTAGGGAAATTGCAATAAAGTAGTTTATTGTCTCTGATGAGAGATTAATCGACTTCAAACTGGTAGGGAAACTGCAATAAAGTAGTTTATTGTCTCTGATGAGAGATTGATCGACTTCAAACCGGTAGGGAAACTGCAATAAAGTAGTTTATTGCCTCTGATGAGAGATTGATCGACTTCAAACTGGTAGGGAAATTGCAATAAAGTAGTTTATTGTCTCTGATGAGAGATTAATCGACTTCAAACTGGTAGGGAAACTGCAATAAAGTAGTTTATTGCCTCTGATGAGAGATTGATCGACTTCAAACTGGTAGGGAAACTGCAATAAAGTAGTTTATTGTCTCTGATGAGAGATTAATCGACTTCAAACCGGTAGGGAAACTGCAATAAAGTGTCTAACTAGTTGAAAAAGGTTTACCCTAATAGACTGCGAATATGCAACTGTAAGGATCAGCCCGGTCAGCTCTCGGCTATAATTCTAATCAAGGATTTCTGTTCAATCTGATGAAATGTATGTTTTTTATTTAATTCAAAATTTCATAAATTGTCTTGAATCATCATCTATATTTCCTACAAAATAGTTACGAAATTTTCCCCAGATAAAAGAAATTCTCAGATCGACAGTCAGCCAAATGCTTCAAACCTCCTGTGTTGAATAAAACAAATAATTCAAGTCTAATGCTTCACTTCCATTCAATATTTCTCGCTACACAACTCCCATAAGTTAGTAGAGAGACCGATTTTTTTTAATAAACGAAACCAATATATTTTCTACGTAAAATAGGCAAAAGGTCACAAAATTAAAAACACCTTCACGTATTAGTCTTTTTTATTATAAATTAACTAACCAGTTTCACATCCTTTGATGCACCTTGAGGGAAACTTCGAACGGTTAAATTATATTACACAGTATATGAAGAAACCCTATGAAAATCCCAATATTAAGGATCGGAGTGCTCTTGACCCCCTCTAGTGACGGAAACGTAATGTGCCCAGTAGGGTCGTAATTTTTCGTTTTCATTCAGCCTAAAAAAACTACAACAATATATACAAATATTCGCCTCTTAAGAGTCCGGGAGTGCCCAGGGTCACTGTATCGATACCTGATTCAAGACCATACAACACTAGGTTCGTACGTACCCCTCAAAGGTAGTGTGGGCCTAGAGATGGTCTAACACTCTCGGTGCGGCTGTCCTTTGGGAAGGACAGTAGCGACCATCCCCGCGTACGGGTGTCCCTTCGGAAGGACACTCCTTCATTACTTTTTACTTCAGATTCAGAGTTCACTTTTACAACTCCAGGTAAACACAGTTGTCTTCAGTATTGTTTGGGCTTTCTAGCAGTGTTGTCCATTTTCAAATTGGCTGACCGGAAGAGTTTTTATGAATTTTTAAACTTTTTCTTCGATAAATTGTTTATAAGTAAGTACAATTTATTATATAATGGATATTTACTTCCTGATTTAATATATTTAAATACTATTTACATGGTACAACTCTTTCCCTGACCTGCCCCATAAATGCTGGAGTCCCCCAAGGGAGTATTATCGGTCCCCTCCTTTTCCTTCTTTACACTGCGGATATTCCCACACACCCCCAAACCCTACTTACCACATACGCTGATGACACAGCGATCCTGTCAACTTCCCCTGACCCTGCATCCCAAAACCTGTAGGAACATCTTTCCGCCATACAACTTTGGAGTGAAAGGTGGAGAATAAAAATCAACGCAGAAAAATGCAAACAAGTGACATTCACTCTCAACCGAAGATCGTGCCCTCCTGTTTACTTCAGAAACACTCCTCTTCCGGAATCTAACGAGGTTCGATATCTAGGGTTATACCTTGACAGCCGACTGACATGGAACCCTCACACGAGACTGAAAAGACAAGAACTGAACAAACGATACGGACTACTTAGACGACTTCTTGGACCCTCATCTAAATTATCGATACAGAACAAACTAACGATATACAAAACAATCATTCGACCAATATGGACATACGGACTTGAACTCTGGGGATCTGCAAAACCATCTAACATCAACAGAATACAGGCATTCCAGTCAAAAGTACTTCGTAAAATTGTAAGTGCTCCTTTCTATGTTTCCAACAAAACCCTTCACAATGACCTCAACATCCCATTTGTCCTTGACCTTGCTAAAACCCGATTCCAAATGTTCCACTCCAAATTGTCTTATCATCCTAATCCTGAGGGTCTATCCTTATCATCCGAATCCCATCCAGAAAATCCTCCCAGGTGGCTCAAGAGACAGTGGCCTCGAGACAATTTAATCATCTGATCTTATCGTGACCATTAAAACATTTACCAAGACATCTCTGGAAGTGCCAACAGTGGTTGTCTTCTTCCATATTTTGTATGTCTTAATTATTTATTTTTTCTTTTCTTTTATTTTACTTTTAAATTGTACATAATATCTGCATGAACAGACTTGATCATTGTACTGCTAATAATAGTACAGATTTCAAATAAATAAATAAAAAAAATAAAAAAAATACTATTCACTAAATTGTTGAATTTTTGTTGCAGATATTGATTGGCAACGAAGGATATTTTTAAAAATATTATCGTTTGGCATCGATTTTTGGTAGTTACAGGGTAATTTTTGCTTTTTATTTATCACATTTATTGTTGCAAATTATTATTATTATTATTAAATTTTAAAATACGTTAAATTTTAACGCTCATTTATTATTAACTATGAATTTTAGGACGGGATATCTATAGGTTACCATCCTTTTCTAGCCAGGATAGGGCTGATGCCTTTTCTTTGTTTTTTAAAAAAAAGCCGTTGCTGTTTTATTATGTTAAATAATTTATTTATTATTATATCCCCTCCATTTAATATTTATTTATGTTAAATAATTAATAATTATTATGTTTTACTTTATTTTTTAGGATTAAAAAACAAAAACAAAATGGCATCACCCGTTTCATCGTTATCTGCTGGTGGGAAGAAAAGGAAAATTGGTAAAGTTTCTTTTTGATTGATCTGAAAATGATTTTTTTACATTTTCCTAATGATTATTTTTTCATATCACAGATACGTCTGCGGGTAACAAGGACAGAGTAGAGAAATATTTTATTTCCAATTTGACATCTGAGGATGTCTACAAACTGCTGGAAGAAGAATCGGCCGATGAACGGGACTCAGAGTCGGACTTCAACAACGAAGACGTGAGAACTGAAATTTTTGGCCCAGAAGCGTTTTTTTTTTTTTTTTTTTTTTTTTTTTTTTATTATTCTAATAAAAATTGTCAAAAATTATTGAGTTTTCTTTTAAAATAAATAAACATTAGTTGCAGGTGTAGCGGGTTTAAATAAACTGACTAATGCGCGTCTATTGATACTAGCCCGCAAAGCAGCTGGAATTCCTCGCGTACGTATGTTCCTCCTGAAGGACACTTCCGAAAATGCAATTCCGGCTAGTTTTCTTTGTTGCATTACTATTAAACACATCAGACATGATTGAAAAAAAAAAATGTATCCATGGAAAATTCAACCAAAAAATACACCCGTACCTGGGGAATTCCCAGAAAATGACATCCGCACCGAGAGTGTCAGTACATCAATTCAGACCACCGAAGGACTGCAAGTAAAAATAAAATCTATAGTGAACGACCAAGCTTTCAACATAGATCTTTCAGGTCACGAGTCGAAATGCTGTACCGGATGAGCCAAATCATATCCCTCAATCAAAATAATCCACAAAAATGTTCACTCTTTGCCCTAACTCAACTGAATATTCATTTTCCCAGCCCCTGGAATGGAAAATCTAAGTGCCTGAAGATCATTTCCTCGTTATTTCCCCGGCTCCCTAGGACCTGACACGACAATACCCTCGACTCCCCAGAGGTAAGAGTGGAATGGTTGTCCCGGAAGGATTGGTGAATCCGGAGAAAGCTGTCTCTAGATGGAAGTCCATCAAGGAGTGAGACATCAGTGGACTGCCCGTGCGTTTCGAATCCTTCAATACACTGCATCAGGAGCTACGTTTCGACAGCTGAATCGGAACGTTTCACGGACCCCTCCTATTAGTCTGCTTATGCCTTCTTCTCGACAATGGATTCCAATCCTTAGCCTCCTCTACACGGCCTTTTCATTTCCACCTTTTCTTCTTCTGGTATTTTTTTTCCCCTTTAGTCCAAGCTCCTATCACTTCTAGCCCGTGTCATCTTTGATGGACCTGCAAAGACCCTGGTTTTTTAGCCCCGTCATTGATAGAGAGATATATAAGCGAGTGTAAAACAGGCAGATCTAACCGGCCACCTGCAGAGCAGGACTCCTTTCCTAGTTAATCGTTTTCCTAATTCTATAGACCAAAACCTAATAGTTCTCCTTTGACACCTGTTCCGCCAGCTCTCCCTTCTTCCTAACAACTAAACTACAGGCAAGTCAACGGTTTTAACCATCTATATTAGGAGGCTGAATTTTAGAAGGTTCCTGAAATTAGCACTTTAATAGCACATTCCGATGGAATTTTGCAATTGAGGTTGCACTCATCAAATAATCGTAGAAAAATGTCTTCAACTCATCAAAGATCCGGCCTAAGGCTGGCGTTTCGAGCTCTAAAATATGAGTCGAGTGCTTTACCACTGAGACAATATTTTTGTGGATGTGTGTGTGTGCGTGCGCGCGAAATTTAGAATACATATATTTTTTTTCTTATTTTTGTAATATTCCCAAAATTTGAATTTCGAGGTTTTTCAATGTGCTAAAAACGAATCTGACATCCCTTTTTAAATCAATTTTTTTTTTTATAATGGAAAACTTTTTAAATGTAGGTATATGGAATATTTTGGCGGAATAATGACTTCTATAGAGTCGAGTATGTAAAACAATTTTTGATTTAAAAAGGGATGTCAGATTCGTTTTGAGCACATTTAAAAACTTCTAAATTCAAATTTTGGGAATATTACAAAAATAAGAAAAAATGTATTCTAAATTTCGCTAAGAGGGGACACTCAAAATTTTGTTAAAGATTCAACAATCCGGCTATATTTAAAAAAATATATTTACCTGATTCAAACCAAACTCGGAGGGTCGAAAAAAGGCCATAATGTTACAAATGGATGGTTGCCGAGCTCATAATGAACTAGTGGTGACGGAATGACGCCACTAGGGAATTCACGGCTGAACAGTGAATTCCCTAACCGTTCCCACACTACGTACACACATTTTTTGCTCTGATAAGGGTAAGGGGACACTTTGGAATCAAGGGTGAAAGAATTCAGAAGAACATATTGGAAATAATTACCATTATTGTAAATACAATTAATACATGTATTAAATGGTTATGCACTCAGGGTCTTATTTTATTCAATTTCTAATATGAATTCTATTCTATTTAATAAAATTTCTGCTTATAAGTTAACTGGGTTATAAATCAATATTTTGAAATTACATACAAAATCTCTCTCCTGCAGATAAAAAGTGAAAAAAATAAATTTAAATGAAAGTCACCCAAAAAAGTTGCTTTAAAACTTTACCTCGTTTTCCTAGGAAAAATCTATAGAAATCTATGGGTGAGAGAAAAATGGTTATTACTGTGGACTAATAATTATATGTCCAGTAGATTTTCAAAATGTCTCGAATTATAAGCTTAACGTGTAACTGAATCCACGGTATTACGAAGGACTTCTTGTCTTTGATGAGCTGGCACTACTCCTGGATCCTGTTGATGAGTTCCTGCTTCAGTGTAGGTTTGGTTTAGTATTTCGTGAAAAGTCAAATACAAGAAGCCTTTGCAGTATGAGAGCCGTATTTACAGGTATTTGCTTCAATAGTTCTGAGTGAATGTGTCACTTTCTATTGCTCCGTGAACAATAAGTGTATAACCTTTTTTTTCAATTATAATTTTTGGCTTCCTGTAAAGTAAGTATGTAATAGTCACCCCTTGTTTGCCAGCGTCCATAGTTTGTACCTCGCGTCCATATAAAAATTGTCCCTACACGAGGAATCGCTCTGTTCTCGCCACGCTGTCTACCTCTTGAGGAGGGCTTCCTGAAAGCGTAAATGAAAAACTCCTTAAAATGTTTGTAGGACAAGAAGGAAAAGGATTCTTGTGGTGGATGGTTGACTGCGTGGGAAAGGAGTTTTTGTCCCCCCCACCCTTACCCGTGGGCAGGGTGGTCCTGTTTAGACACACTCCCCAATGATATATCCATGAGTCTAGCTGCGCATCTGCAGGGAGACCGTTTGTCACGCCTCTCCCTCTAGTTCACTTTCAAATGAACCCTAATAGACTACGAATATGGAGCAGTGAGCACCTGCCCGTCGGTGGGGGTCTCGCATTGGTCCATTCTCCTCGAGAAATCTAGTCATGGAGGCTTTTTCAATCCGGTGGAATTTATTATCGGGATTTTATTAGTTTTGCTTTTAAATTGTTTCCTGCCTCCTTGCATGAATGAACTACCGCTTATGACGTCGATTCCAAGATGCAATCAGGAGAAAATCTATGTTTCATAACCCTAAAGGCCTGTTTAAATGTATTTATTCATTTAAATCTATACAAATAATAAAATTCCAACGGATCGCTCTTTGTACATGGAAGATATCTACCTGCCTTTATCTACAAAATAGCTACTTATTAAAAAGCCTTTAAAACAGTGTCGGCATAACACAACTCGTTGGTAGTGGCAACACTGAGGGTGCTAACAAACAGACGCCTATTGTAAATAAGATGTTGCATGATGAGTTGCAAGCCGATTATCCATACATTTAATATAATTCTAACGGATCGCTGTTTGTACATGGAAGATATTTGGGACAAAATACTATTGGGGCCTTTGTCTACAAAATAGCTACTTATTAAAAAGCCTTTAAAACAGTGCCGGCATAACACAACTCGTTCGTAGTGGCAACACTGAGGGTGCTAACAAACAGACGCCTATTGTAAATAAGATGTTGCATGATGAGTTGCAAGCCGATCATCTATACATTTAATATAATTCTAACGGATCGCTGTTTGTACATGGAAGATATTTGGGACAAAATACTATTGGGGGCCTTTATCTACAAAATAGCTACTTATTAAAACGCCTTTAAAACAGTGCCGGCATAACACAACTCGTTGGTAGTGGCAACACTGAGGGTGCTAACAAACAGGCGCCTATTGTAAATAAGATGTTGCATGATGAGTTGCAAGCCGATTAGCTATACATTTAATATAATTCTAACGAATCGCTGTTTGTACATGGAACATATTTGGGACAAAATACTATTGGGACCTTTATCTACAAAATAGCTACTTATTAAAAAGGCTTTAAAACAGTGCCGGCATAACACAACTCGTTGGTAGTGGCAACACTGAGGGTGCCAACAAACAGACGCCTATTGTAATAAGATGTCGCATGATGAGTTACAAGCCGTTTATCTATATATATATAATAAAATTCTAACGGATCGCTGTTTGTACATGGAAGATATTTGGGACAAAATACTATTGGGGGCCTTTATCAACGCAATAGTACCCAAAACAATGATTTTTAGAATTTTTGCCTGTTTGTCTGAAACGGGTTATCCGATTTTGTTGCGGTGTTCACTAATATATTGTGGTAAGCTTTCTCTTAACATTTAGTGTTTCTTTCACGTCAATCAGTTCATAAATAAAAAAGGTTTGCCAATGTAAAGAATCACGTCGAAGATTACATGAACTATCATTAACACGGTACACACCAGAATTTTCAGTTTTTTCGTCACGAAACTTGGTATATAGTATTCCCCTAACAAATGATTGAACGAGTTCATTAGCCAGCAAAATTGGTTCATCTGGAGGGGCGGGGGCGGGGGGGGGGGGGGGTTACTCCAGTCCCAAAGTAGTTATTCACCCATACCGGCCGCAATTATTGTTGTATTGCAACGAAACTCGGCATTCGTCGTGGAAATATTATTAGAAAAATGTGCTGTAAAAATAAACTAAATCGGTTCATTAGGAGGGGGGTTAACTCTGATCAAGGAGGGGGGGGGGGACCCAAATGATCAACTTGCTACTGCCAGCCGCATATCTATACATATAAAATTCTAACGGTTCGCTGTCTGTACCTGGAAGTTATATGGGAAAAAATACAATTGGGGGCCTTTATTAACGCAATAGTACCCAAAACAACGATTTTTAGAATTTTTATTTATCTGTGCGCGTGTTTATCACATGTTAAACACATGTACAAATGTAAAATGAAATCTCAAAGAGAAGCAAGATCTTGGACCCCACTATAGGAAACTGAGACTATCCTAAACTGAAATTGTTCCACTTGATACGGATACCTCCGAATGAGATCACTCTATGAAAAATCACTCAAGAACCTCATTTGTAGGAAATATAAATAATAAGGTTTCTAATATATTGTTTACATTTACTACGATTTCCCAACGGGCTTCGAGATATATAAGATTATATCCGAATTTCCCACGAAAAATCTAGTATTATACATTTTTCTCGAGAACGGTTATAAATATAAACTTGGCAATGATTTTATTAGCTTCCGCACAGCCTCACTTATAAAACGTGCCTATTTAACCAAAAAAATAAGTCCTACGATTTTATTCGAGCGAATTTCGGACACAAAAACTTTTCCAATGCGCGGATACTGCTGGTTAACGAACTTAACCTTTGAAATCACACAAAGTATTGTTTTGTCAAATTTCTTTAAAAATGGTCGATTTTATATCCAGGGAGAGAGCTAAAAAAAATGATACTTATCGTTTTCTAATTTATCCTATATTCAACTGTTATACTAGTATTTATTAGACGAAGAAAAAATAAAGCAAAGATAAAAGAATAACAATACAAATAAAAAGTCCGTCACGCAGGAGCTGCATAACTAAGCACTTTCCTCAGAATTTGGGTAGTGTAGACTGCTTTCCAGAACAATTTGCTTAAAATATCCTACATAAATAAAATAAAAACGTGAATAGTTCTCATTTTGTAATGAGTAACTGATCAATTATTAATTTGCATCCAGAGTTATGTTTACACATGGTACCTACTACACTACGTAATAAATACAAAAATCCTCATATTATCGTATTTTGATCTAACGCAGGAACAGGATACAGTCACTCTAGTGCTAGAAAGCGCTCCTTGCGGCGGCTTTGTGAACCTACGTCTGCCGGCTTTTCTATTCAAATATATTACAAAATTAAACCCCCGCCTTCCGATTGACCGATTCAGCTCATTTTTACAACACTTCTTTCTCATGAGTTACCCACGACGTATACAGCGTTTCGTTAAAATACAGCAGAAATTACGACCGGTATGAGTATATTAGGAATTTGGGTCCGGAGTAAACCCCCCCTTCTAATGAACCGATTCAGTTTCTTTTTACAACACATATTTACCTGTAGATTACCACTACGAATACCGAGTTCCGTCGAAATATACCAAAAATCACGGCTGGTAGTGGCGAATTGGTATTGTGGGTCCGGAGTAAACCCCCCCTTCTAATGAACCGATTTAGTTAATTTTTATATCTCACTTTTCTCTCTATATTAACACTACGAATACCAAGTTTCGTTGAAATATAACAAATATTACGGCTGACATAGTCAAATAAGTGTTTTGGGTTCGGGGTAAACCCCCCCTTCCGGTGGACCGACTTTGGTGGTTAACCTCGTTCAATCGTTTGCTAATTGAATGCTATATACCAAGTTTCGTGACGAAAAAACAAAAACTCTGGCCGCTATCGTGTTAACAGACACACACATAAATATATATATATATATATATATATATATATATATATATATATATATATATATATATATATATATATGCATATATATATATATATATATATATATATATATATATATATATATATATATATAAATTTTAACGGGGGTCATTTTCGGTGTCTACTAGGTAGGATCGATAAAGATTTGAAGAAATGTTTCAAAAATTCCGTCATGAGTCCAACCTCAATAGCTACTTTCCTTCGGAGGAAAGTGCTAAAAGGGATACATGGGATTAAATAAGGTAAAAATACGGCGATTTTTCATTCTGTTTTGCAAGTCTAAAACGTAAATGATACAAAATACTAAAATACTGTGTCATTTTTATATAGTGTGATTCAGGGTAACCATCACTGGGTGATGGTCCAATCCGAAGGGAAAATCTGTTATGTCCAATTTTCTGTTATTTTATTTTTAAACGTAGACATATTTCTTATTCAATAAGAAATGATTGCTCAAAAACTGTTCAAGATAATCAAATTCTAATTAAGCCATCATAAAATATACAACATTTTCTTTAAGAAAACATTGATTTAATTCACTAAACCCATTCAAATAAGATACTTTCTGGAGGTTTCACGCGAATTTGTTCCTCGGCCCCCTAACGGACTACAGATTCACTACTATCGCTAAAACTTGTACACTTAGTAATGATTAAATCCCTGCGAAGGAAGTGGAAGTTTCTTGAGGGATACATTGAACGATTGGCTCCCCTTTATCAAAATATGTCGAATAGAGATTTGTTACATTTTGTGAAGAAATTATGGAATACTCATTTTTTATTGTCTAGTCCTAAAAAAGTAGGTAACTGAAAAAAATTGTTGAAAAAGTTTTTATAAACATTTCAAGATAGTTGAATAATTGTAATCCAAACTTTACAAATAAATTGAATTGTTTTCAAATAAAATCTCAAATAACACACTAAAAAAAAACAAATACGTGCCCTGTGGTGGATAAATGTTGATCCTCAGTTCGGCCGCAACATTTTCTGGACAAACAAGGCCACATTCATTTAATAATCGCAACTCTTATACTTGGTCTCATGTTAATATTTATGCCATGTGAAGATCACACAATTGGTATCAGTTTAAAGTGAACTTTGGTAATTATTCCCAACCGGTTTGACAAAACTGCATTTTTAAACCTCCTCCCACACTATCGATCTATTGCATTGAAAGTTCCGTTTGCACATAGGATAGATTCTTGGGTTCCAGATGGATTGCTGTCCTGCAAACAGCAGCAGTCCTGTTAACCCTGGAATCACAACATGGGGTCACCCGGGACCCCTGACTTCTGAAAATATTTGTAATTTCCTAGACATTTCAGCTGTTAACCCTGGAATCACAACATGGGGTCACCCGGGACCCCTCACTTCTGAAAATATTTGTTATTTCCTACACATTTCAGCTATTAAACATGTCCGATCCTGTGCCTTCCTGTCCTGCAAACAGCAGCAGTCCTGTTAACCCTGGAATCACAACGTGGGGTCACCCGGGACCCCTGACTTCTGAAAATATTTATTATTTCCTACACATTTCAGCTGTTAAACATGTCCGATCCTGTACCTTCCTGTCCTGCAAACAGCAGCAGTCCTGTTAACCCTGGAATCACAACATGGGGTCACCCGGGACCCCTGACTTCTGAAAATATTTATTATTTCCTACACATTTCAGCTGTTAAACATGTCCGATCCTGTGCCTTCCTGTCCTGCAAACAGCAGCAGTCCTGTTAACCCTGGAATCACAACATGGGGTCACCCGGGACCCCTGACTTCTGAAAATATTTATTATTTCCTACACATTTCAGCTGTTAAACATGTCCAATCCGGTACCTTCCTGTCCTGCAAACAGCAGCAGTCCTGTTAACCCTGGAATCACAACGTGGGGTCACCCGGGACCCCTGACTTCTGAAAATATTTGTTATTTCCTACATATTCAAGCTGTTAAACATGTCCGATCCTGTACCTTCCTGTCCTGACAAGGTGATCATAATAGAGAGTAAGGCTTTTCTCATTCCTATCTCTGTGAACGTATATAAAGCCTTTGGGTCACGGGCGACCCCACGTTGTGGTTAATGTAATGTTTTTATTTATCGAATGTAGTATGTCTAAAGATAAATTATTTTTCACTGAAGATGAAATTCACAATGAGTTGCTTTGCCAAATTGTAGAAGAGAAAAACAGAGAGTTTGGAGTCATTTTGGATTGTGAAGACAGTGAAATTGGTGACGTATGTGATACGAGTGAAAAAGAGAATGGCCATATATAGGTACCATGTAGTTTTTTTGATTGTATAAAGACAGCAAAGCTGTACCACATTGTGCAAAGTGTAGTAAGAGTCTGTTTGTTGAACACAGGCAATGTATGTCTAAAAGTGTATAAATGAAAAACAATATTTTTATTTTTTTTTTATCATTATAATGCATACATTCAAGTCACTATATTTTCCCCCCTTTTAAACCAATTTTACATCTCATAGTATTTTTTTATTCTAGCAGTCATAAAGACAAAATATTATAGGATAAAACGTTATATTTAATGTTGATATTCAGAGGACAAATATTCGAATAAACTTTGTCTAAATTTGTGGTATTTTGATGTTTGATTTCCCACTCCCCCATTTTTCAATTAAATAAGATTATTTTGTTATAAATTGTTATGTTATACATGGTAGTCATCTTAAAATACCATTTCAGAAACCTAACACCAAATTTGTAAAGGAATTACGAAAGTCTAGATGGGGTCTTATATGACTCCACGTTGTGAGATTTGTAACAGCTTTATCATGTTGTGATTCCAGGGTTAAACAGTAGATGGATCCACTGTCCAAGTTGACAAAAGTCCAATTGCAATTTTGGAAAATTGCAAATGTTCAATTATATTGGCAATTTTTTTAGTGTTCTCTAAAGAGTGCCAACTACATCACGCAAAACATAAGTCAATGAAAATTAGTGAGACACAAAATGTGACATATGTCTTAAATGAAAAACTTTTTCTACAATTTCTTTCAGTTACTTTATATTGCTTCCTGACTGGACAATGGATTCCCACAATTTGCCCAATAAAAAATGAGTAATCCATAATTTCATTAAAAAAGATATTTTAAAGTAACAAAACTCCATTCCACATTTTTTGTGAATCTGTAGTCCGTTAGGGGACTGAGGAAAAAACTCGCGATTAACCTGCGATTCGTCGAGAAAAAACAGAAGTGCGTAATTGGACGTCGAGAAATAATCTTCTATCAATGGGTTTAGTGAATTAAATCAATGTTATGTAAAAGGACAATGCTTTCGTATTTTTTAGTGTGGCATATTTAGAATTGAATTATCTTAAACAGTTTTTGAGCAATCCTTACTTTTTCAATAAAAAATATGTCTACGTTAAAAAAAAAAACAGACAATTGGACATAACTGCTTTTCCCCTCGTAATTGGACCGTACTCTAAATGAGCTTTTTTGTTGAAAATTCTGTCTAAAATCACCTGCTAGAATTTGGCTACTTAGACCTAAATCAGCCTGCCTATTCGAATATGTTTATCTTTTATAAGATATTTAAGGTACTAGATATATCGTCCCTACCATGACAAATATGAAAACTGTCGTTTTTCAGATTTGAGATATTGCTGCCGGACTGTTGACGATACGGCTTGTCGCAAATTATCTGAACCCTAACCCCTTTAGAATAGCCTTTTATGCATTAAATAAAAAAGTCCGTCACGCAGGAGCTGCATAACTAAGCACTTTCCTCAGAATTTGGGTAGTGTAGACTGCTTTCCAGAAAAATTTGCTTAAAATATCCTACATAAATAAACTAAAAACGTGAATAGTTCTCATTTTGTAATGAGTAACTGATCAATTATTAATTTGCATCCAGAGTTATGTTTACACATGGTACCTACTGCACTACGTAATAAATACAAAAATCCTCATATTATCGTATTTTGATCTAACGCAGGAACAGGATACAGTCACTCTAGTGGTAGAAAGCGCTCCTTGCGGCGGCTTTGTGAACCTACGTCTGCCGGCTTTTCTATTCAAATATATTACAAATTAAACCCCCGCTTTCCGATTGACCGATTCAGCTCATTTTTACAACACTTCTTTCTCATGAGTTACCCACGACGTATACCGCGTTTCGTTACAATACAGCAGAAATTACGACCGGTATGAGTATATTAGGAATTTGGGTCCGGAGTAAACCCCCCCTTCTAATGAACCGATTTAGTTTATTTTTACAACACACATTTACCTGTGGATTAGCACTACGAATACCGAGTTTCGTCGAAATATACCAAAAATCACGGCTGGTAGTGGCGAATTGGTATTGTGGGTCCGGAGTAAACCCCCCCTTCTAATGAACCGATTTAGTTCATTTTTATATCTCACTTTTCTCTCTATATTACCACTAGGAATACCAAGTTTCGTTGAAATATAACAAATATTATGGCTGACATAGTCAAATAAGTGTTTTGGGTTCGGGGTAAACCCCCCCTTCCGGTGGACCGACTTCAGTGGTTAACGAACTCGTTCAATCGTTTGCTAATTGAATGCTATATACCAAGTTTCGTGACGAAAAAACAAAAACTCTGGCCGCTATCGTGTTAACAGACACACATATATATATATATATATATATATATATATATATATATATATATATATATATATATATGCATATATATATATATATATATATATATATAAATTTTAACGGGGGTCATTTTCGGTGTCTACTAGGTAGGATCGATAAAGATTTGAAGAAATTTTTCAAAAATTCCGTCATGAGTCCAACCTCAATAGCTACTTTCCTTCGGAGGAAAGTGCTAATAGCGAATAAGACAATTTTTTAATATATCACTTCGTCAATGTACAGAATATCTTCGTTCGCTAGTTTGCTCCGATTTTCATATTCGATAGTTTGACCTGGTAGGTACGATATGTTGGCTACCATTAGTAAAGAGTCTCGTTGTGTGTAGTTCATTTCTACGTACTTTGCCGTAAGTGTTGTAGTCTCATGCATCATGTGCAGGGAGGTATGTCTTGTTTTGACTTTAAATGGAAGTGAGTATGTCCGGCATAAAGTCATTTACTATTAACACAGAACCTGCCTATTTATTGAACATACTATCTGTTTGAGTTGGAATTTATTAAGGGTCAAAGAGTGGAGAGAAGTTCAATGTTTGTTGTAAAAGGTTTTGAGAAGGCTGAACGAGGTGGTAGGGACAGGGCAATAAAGGACGGAGAGGTATCTATATTGCAGTTCTAATGTATTCCGAGACGCTACCTACCGCCGTCAGGGCAAACTACAGGCGGCAAGATGAAAGGGCACGTGCTAGCCTCACTTTTTTCTAGCACCGCTTCTTCAGCTATTGTCCCCTCGCTAGGAACCTTAGAGCTGGGCCAATAGTTCAGTGTATATCAACTCTTTGGACTTTCTTGAAGCCTTGCCGTGTCCCTCTACTTGATAAACCTCAATTATCCAACGACACTTGTTCTACCAGACTCATTAAACGGCACTTGCAGCTCGCACATCAGCCTTGCCTCGTACCTCTATTTGCTCTACCAGACTCATCAAGCGGCACTTCCAGCTCACATATCAGTCTAGCCTCGGTTCTCTATTTGCTCTACCAGACTCATCAAGCGGCACTTGCAGCTCACATATCAGTCTAGCCTCGCTTCTCTATTTGGTCTTCCAGACTCATCAAGCTGCACTTGCCGTCCAAACATTAGCCTTGCCTTGTCTCTCTATTTGCTCTACCAGACTCATCAAGCGGCACTTGCTGTCCGCACATCAGCCTTCCTCGTCTCTCTATTTGCTCTACCAGACTCATCAAACGGCACTTGCTCCTCGCACACCAATCTTGCCCCGCCTCGCTACTCGGTCTTCCAGTCATATCATCATAGGAGAAGGTTTCTATGCTAAGTGTGAGAATGGACCTAGCACTAGGGACACGCTAGAAGGAGCAGACAACATCTCCTTGTTCTTCTTAACTACTTTATAATTACCCCATGGCCACTGTATTTGGGTGCTGATACTATCTCCTTGAAGCGAACCTCTAATATGGCGGGATAGGCCTGGAAATTGCCTTGCCTCCGTCATTAGACCGGCCTGATACCGTGTTGGTGCCCACTCTTTATGCTAATCCACGTATTATTTATTTAGATGTTGTAGCTGCGCGGGTAAAGAGCACGGCCATTAGCATTCTCACCTGCCGCACGCCATTAGATCAAACTCTTCCAACATCAATCCAAACCAAGGCTTCAACTTCCCTGTTTACTTTCTGTATGTTATGAATTCGTAGATTACATGGATAATATATAACAAAACGAAAACGACATATTTAAGAAAAAGTCCGTCACGCAGGAGCTGCATAACTAAGCACTTTCCTCAGAATTTGGGTAGTGTAGACTGCTTTCCAGAACAATTTGCTTAAAATATCCTACATAAATAAAATAAAAACATGAATAGTTCTCTTTTAATTTCGTAATGAGTAACTGATAAATTATTAATTTGCTTCCAGAGTTATGTTTACACATGGTACCTACTACACTACGTAATAAATACAAAAAACCTCGTATTATCGTATTTTGATCTAACGCAGGAACCGGATACAGTCCCTCTAGCGCTCCTTGCGGCGCCTTTGTGAACCCATATCTGGCTGGCTTTTCTATTGAAATATATTACAAAGTAAACCCCCCTTTCCGATTGACCGATTCAGCTCATTTTTACAACGAGTAGCGAATTGGTATTGTGGGTCTGGAGTAAACCCCCCCCCCCTCCTAATGAACCGATTTAGTTTATTTTTACAACACATATTTACCTGTAGATTACCACTATGAATACCGAGTTTCGTCGAAATATACCTAAAATCACGGCTGGTAGTGGCGAATTGGTATTGTCGGTCCGGAGTAAACCCCCCCTCCTCATGAACCGATTTAGTTCAGTTTTATATCTCACTTTTCTCTCTATATTACCACTACGAATACCAAGTTTTGTTGAAATATAACAAATATTACGGCTGAAATGGTCAAATTAGTGTTTTGGGTTCGGGGTAAACCCCCCCTTCCGGTGGACCGACTTTGGTGGTTAACGAACTCGTTCAATCGTTTGCTAATTGAATGCTATATACCAAGTTTCGTGACGAAAAAACAAAAACTCTGGCCGCTATCGTGTTAACAGGCATATATATATATATATATATATATATATATATATATATATATGCATATATGTATATATATATATATATATATATATATATATATATATATATATGCATATATGTATATATATATATATATATATATATATATATATATATATAGATATATATAAATTTTAACGGGGGTCATTTTCGGTGTCTACTAGGTAGGATCGATAAAGATTTGAAGAAATTTTTCAAAAATTCCGTCATGAGTCCAACCTCAATAGCTACTTTCCTTCGGAGGAAAGTGCTAAAAGGAACCTACTGGACTTTTTAAAAGTCTGACTCGCTAAATAAATTGAGGAAATTGCCTTTGACGTGCATCTGTGTTCGGGTAGTAACGCTCAGGCAATATAGTAATTATGTCAAACGGCGAATAAAACTTATTGTAAATTTATAAAAGGAAGAGACAAAATTCGGCAGCCTATTGGTAAGGAAGGGCATAAGAGGTTAAGTGGGACTCCTTACAGACCAGATGAACCAGCACACAATGTATTTAATTGAGAAGACTGATTGTCGATGGTGCCTTGTGTGAATTGAGAATCTCATAACGCAATAGTATTTCTAACTCAAAATAAAATTCAACTGAAAATGTGTCACTCTTGCCTATGTAGGGGGCTTAGCATTAACCTTTTCGATGCGACTTGGGCTAGCTGCCAACTCCCTCCACAGGCGGACCAAACTCCCTCTCCTAGGGCGGCCATACGCGCACCCGTATTTTTTTTTTGTTTCTTATGCGCTCGTCACTAATCATCATTTTCATGTTTATCTTACGTGAACGAAGACGTGTATTACCTGAAACGATTAATTTACTGCAATTTAGGTTCGCAGCAAACCTACAATAACCATTTAAAACAAAGTTTACTTACTTTTACCACTGCTTGTTTTTAGACGTGATTTTTAAATGTAGCTATGGAAATGTTATTTTATTTATTATTATAATAAGCTACTCCTTTATTATTTACAGTTTGACTAAAAAAATGCCCAAAGAACATTTTTACCGTGCACCCGTTGTAAGTTACTTATAACGTTCAAAATGTGTATGTTACCAGTTAAGGATTTAACCAGCAATTATCCCCCATTCCTGCTAGAGCACTCTGTACACGCTCAAGGCTAAAGAGGGCTCGCAATCAAGAGATACAGCTGTGGCGAGAATACTCGGGCGTCGCATCGAATGGGTTAATACAGGAAGGATGACACAAGTGTCCTCTGGTGTACTAGCTCTGAGGCTAGGTACATACATTTTTGATGGTTGATAAAGATATATATACCATGTCTTTCACGGTCATAACTGTGACGTTGTGAATAAAACCGATTTTGGAGTTGTGTCACTTTAGAAATACTAGTGCGATATATTAACCATAATTCGGGTATCATAAGTAGTTTGGCAGAGCCCATCATAAATCCAAATGAAATAGGACGGGGTGTTCCTAGGAGGAAGGGAAATAAAGCAGCTGGTATTTATAGACATTTCCGGGTATTTTGCATTCCTGAATATTTTTTTTTTTTTTTTTTTTTTTTTTTTTTAAGTGCGTCTGCTACTGGGCTATTAGCACTACTGAATAATATGCTTAAAATGACCTATATACATAAAATAAAAACATGAATAGTTCTGCTCTTTTCCATTTTTAACGAGCATCTGTTTCAATTATTAATTTTGCAATTAATTTCCTTCCAGAGGTGTGTGCATGCGTGGTAATACTCTACTTAATAAATTCATAAAAATACACATCTTCGTTTTTTGATGTTACGCAGGAACGGGATGAAGCACCCCTAGTGATAGAAGAAAAAAGAAAGAAAAAAATACCTTTGGCATTTTTCTCGTTTTTCTTCGTTTCTGAGAAAAACGCAAAAAACGAAAACACAATCTTGAATAGGCATTCTTTTAAAATGCCTACATAAGAATCATTAAAAGTATATGATTTATCTTCCATCCCCTCTACCACCCACATCCGCACAAAACAAAACAACAGAAAATCTTCTTCGCCAAAAAAATTAAATGATGTCATGTAAAACTGCAAGTAAAACATAATTATTTTTTGAGAGGAGATCGTTGACCGTAGATGATGCAAGGTTCCCCTGCATCACACCCAACTGCAATAGTGCGTACATTGGACAGACTAAAAACCCAGTAAAAAAACGTATCAACAACCACAAAAACGATGTACGGAATAAAGACATAAAGACAGCTTTAACTAGACATGCCATCACAGACGGACCACTTAGGTTTTGAGGGACAGATGACTTAGGTTTTGACCAATACTCACTCCATCCTTTCCACTGAATCCAACGAAGACAAACGCCTCCTTTCCGAATCAATTTTTATCCACCTAGAAAATAACCCAGTTAATGACAAACTTGACAAAGAAGTCATCTCCTCTACCTACTCCAACATCTTCCATTTATTAAAAACTCCATCCTAATCCCCTATACCGCCTGCAATATAGCCCTTTATACCTGCCTCCCTTTCCATTAACACATCATTTTATGACTTTATGACACCTTACTGTACTACGCTCTTTCTTTCATCTTCTATGTTCTCTGTCCATTGGGTGGTCCAGAACCCCCCCCCCCCCCCTCACCAACTCCTTTCTTCCTATGTTTCCCTGTATTAACTGTCAGAAATGATGTTCTCTATCTTCCCATCGGTAAGCCCATATTGTTATTTTTATATCTAATCTAATATGTAATCTGTTATTCTTATATCTGTTTTCCTAATAATCCAAACACTTCAAGAGCACATTGTTCTTCTATATATTATGTTCTAGTATTTTATGTTTTTGTCGTTTTCCATATATGTATGTATATATGTATGTGTATTTGTGTATGTAGGCATATATATATATATATATATATATATATATATATATATATATATATCAGTATTACATCCGTCCTACTTGTTTTTTACAGCCCTGATGAAGGCTTGAAGTTCAAGCCAAAACGTCGGCACAATAAAACCATTTTTATGATAAAACGTAGTTTTATTAAGTAGCAGTGACCGAAACCCGACAATCCCTACCTTGCATAATTTTTTTTATTATTATTTGTTTATTTGAAATCTGTACATAAATCATTTAGTACAATCGTCAAGTTTGTTGACACAGATATTACATAAGTTGATTATAATCAAGGTAAAATTAAAACAAAATAAAAATAATGAAGTATTTCGAAGAAGCCAACCATTGTTGGTACTTCCTAAGTTGGGTAAACAAATGAATTAATGATCACAATGTGATCAGCTATGTTAGTTTATCTCGGGGCCACTGTCTTTTAAGCCGCCTAGGAGGATTGTCTGGATGGGATTGGGAAGGTAAGGATAGACCTTCAGGATTAGGATGGTTGGACAATTTGGAGTGGAACATTTGGAAACGGGTAAAAACATAATTTAACATAGCTACTTTTCTTCGGAAGAAAGTGATAACACAAAACAAAAAAAACTTTCAATTCCATGAAATAAATTGGTATGAAATAAAAATGGTACAAATTAGAGTCGAAATGGTGAGTTTTAAGCCTAGCAAGTAACCCCCTAAATTGTTAGTCTACCTACTTTTTAAAAATAAAAAAGGAATTTTTGCTACTTAATTTACTTAACAAATTCGCGCAGCCAAATAGTAGAGGCTGGCCACTGGCAGCGCTAAGTAGCTCAAGCTGAGTTTGGTCACAAATTACAGTTTGAATACTTCTTTCACACTGTTCGCGGTAGACAAAAATGTTTATTGTAGAAAGCAAATATCGGGACTGTCCCGGTCAAATTCGGGACGTATGGCAAGCCTACATATATAAACAGATGTTGTTTAAAAATAATGTTTTTATTGTTGATGTTATTAGTAGGTAAGTTTTCTCAAAATTGATTATATAACATTTTTTATGATTTTTATAACAGTTTAGTATTATTATTAAATATTATTGATTTAAGGATTATTGGCCCTGTAAGACCACACAAAGAGGGAAAGTAAAAAGGCAGAAGGAGAGGAAATGATCTCGGAACACACACCCCGAGCCTCTATTAGAGGTCTAACTACTTCACACCCCGAACATCAGAGGTACCGCTTCTTTGTAGTTGCCGCTCTAGGTAGGCTGGGGCTATAACACCCAGTACTGGTACTGTAGTGGTGATTGTCTCATGGGCTTTCTCTCGGCTCGGTGTACAGGAAGTCAGTTGCCTTGTTGAGATATCTACCGAGGGACGTCTAGGAAATTCAGGGCAACCGTCATATTGACAGGTAAGCCCTGTCAAAACAGGCAAACACATTCAACTTTGACGACACAAAAATCCTTTTCGCACAAAGAAATATCGGATAAAACGTCAGATGTGAATGCACCCCCTGCGTAAAATCGTGGGTTCGATTTCCACTAAGGGTAGTGGCTTATCTTTCCTAACCTGCCTTATACTGGCTTGTCAAGTTTGGTAACCTGTAAATAACCAAATTCGGAGTTATATATAAGCGGATGTTAACATCAATACATAAAATCGAAATAAGTAATAATATCATTTCAAAATAACACAATCTCTCCAAGAAAACGTAACACTATTTTTGCATGAACTATAGTTTAATGGAAAAATTTAGGGAAGAGTAGACTTAAAATTAGGCTTGCCATATTTTTGGTGAATGAAACTGGGACACATTAATATGGGATGGGTACACCAGTGAGGGGGGGGGGGGGGGTATGGAATAAATATGGTACAAA
The DNA here is from genome assembly GCA_946811695.1 of Gonocerus acuteangulatus. Classification (NCBI taxonomy): domain Eukaryota; kingdom Metazoa; phylum Arthropoda; class Insecta; order Hemiptera; family Coreidae; genus Gonocerus; species Gonocerus acuteangulatus. The sequence continues at coordinate 29,508,600 of OX328123.1, forward strand.
TTAAAAGCAAAATGGTGAGTTTTAAGCCTTTTTGGACGCCTCTCAAGCCTACCCACTTTTTAAAAATAAAATAATAATAATCGGCTTCCAAATAGTAGGGGGGCTGGCCGCTGGCAACGCTGTTCAAGTAGTTCCAGCGTTTCCAGTTAGAATACTTCTCACTCCTTTGACACTGAGCGCGGAAGCCAAAAATGTTGATTGTAGAAAAGTAACCGATTCATAAAATATTCTTAAAAACATAAATTAACTACTTTTTACATATTACCGCCGTTTTCAGGACATTGATATAACTGGGCGGGACACCGGGACAAGAGCAGAATACCGGGACTGTCCCTACTTTGAAATAAATCTTCTTAGAGAAAAAAAATATAAGAATTTAAATAAAGAAAGAGAAAAAATATAGGAATTTCAATAAAGAAAAAAAAATATATAAACAATAAATTAATATTTATTTATGTTAATTTTAACGTCTCATTGAAATTGTTGGGAAGGGAGCACCTTAAACCAATTCTTTATTTGCTGATACTGAGCGCTCTTCTATCAGACCAATATCAAACATCAATACGATTTTTCTAAAAAATCTATATTCAGGACGTTTCGGCTACTCTTTGGTAGCCTTCGTCAGCTAAAATGACAAGAAACAAAGAAAAAAACAGAAATTAATACATAGAAAAAAGGTTTATCAGTAAGATAAATGACAGGTCTATAAATGCAAATCAACTTATTATAAAAGAACAAATGTTATTATTATGTTGTTAAAATATTAGTTATTCGGCGCTAATGGCCAAGATTTATGTCGATGCGCCGTAAAAAAAAAAAAATTTTTATTGACATATATTAAATATAAAAATACAAGTAAAATGTTATTCACCAATTTTTCTACGAATAAAAATAAATTCGCAGAAAAAATTGTAAATAATCACAAAAAATGTGAATATTTACAAAAAAATCAAGTGATTAAAAAAAATCACATTAAAATATACGAATAAAAATTTATTCACATTATAATTTGTGAATAAAAATGTATTCACAATAAAATTCGCAAATAAATTATGAATTTATTCGTATTAAGATGATATTACGAAACTTATTGAAGGTGATTTTTTTTTTTTTTTTTATGGAGGTACAGATGACAAACTGTGTCCCTGCACCATGGTGGTCCCGCAGCGGACTCGGGGTAAACAAGAAATCTAGGCGCTAATAACTTAGACGTTAAACGCCTTTAAAAAAAAAAAATAAATAAAAATACGAATTTATTCGTACTTCATATATGGAAGCGTTGATCGTCGGGGTTTCGGTCAGTGACGGGCATAAATTTGATTTCCAAAACTTCTCCATCCTCTCCACTGAACCCAACCTTGAGAAGCGTCTCCTTTCTGAATCCATATATATCCATCTAGAAAACGATCCCGTCAATGACAAAATTGACAAAGAAGTCATCTCCTCAACCTATTCCAACATTTTCCATATCCTCAAAACCTCCCGTTAGGTAATCCCACCCGGTTCGTTGCCCTATTCCCACACACCGTCTGATCCTTCCCTGTACCTGCAATACCCATCGGCAAGTCCTTTATCTTTACCACCGTCCCTCTGTCCTTACTCCCAGGTCGACTTCCCCCCAACCCCTCACCCCCATCCTCTCCTGTCTAGCCCTGGCCCAATCCTTCCCTGTACCTGCAATATCCATCGGCAAGTCCTTTATCTTTACCGCGGTCTTTACCCTCCTTCCTTACTCCCAGCTCCACTTCTCTCCACCCCTCCCCCCATCCTCTCCTGTCTAGCCCTGCCCCATCCTTCCAGTCTTCAGAAATGTTCTCTTCTTGAAACGGGACAGTTCTCAATCTTCTCAATAGGTATGTTACTATGACACTTGTACTGTATTTGCTTGGATACCATATACATGTATATTTATTTATATTGCTATTATTATACTATATATATATATGTATATATATATATGTATATATACATATATATATATATTTATATTTATATTTTCAAGCATATAGGTACTCATATTTATGTTAATGTTTCTAGCCTTTTTTTTTGTCCTTACCATTGTTATACCATATATGTTTTTACAGCCCTGAAGATGGCTTGTATAGCAAGCCGAAACGTTGGCGGCAATAAATATACATTTTAGCAAATAAAATGTGTTTTATTGAATAAGAACACTGACCGAAACCCCGACGATCAACGCTTCCTACTTCCGAACGGTCGACCATATCTTCTCAATTAAGTACTTCATATATTTGTGAATACGAATATAAATAAATTCGTACTTCATATATTTGTGAATACGAATAAAAATAAATTCGTATTCATAAGTGTGAATACGAATTTATTTTTATTCACATATATTAAATATAAAAATACAAATAAAATTTTATTCGCAAATTTTTCTGCGAATAAAAATGAATTCGCAGAATTCAATCAATTCCTTCTCATCAATATCTCCTTCTTTCGTCTCCATCTTCTTTATTCTCTATTCCTCATTTCGAAATCCTTACATCTTCAGCCTGAAAATTAACCCTATTTCCGAATGGATGATAAGCACGCTGTGTACCTAGCAACCCAATTTAATTGGGCAGCCCATTTTATTTCGTTTTAAATAAAGTTTTCTCTCTCTAAATAAAATTATGCCCATCTCTGGTATGTAGTACCTTATTTCTCCGTTAAAAATTAATTAATGTTATTATTAGCACCTATTTACTTGTATACACCTCAATAAAAATCTTTTTTATGTTACTATTGATTTTATAAAACTAATTTCTAGATATACACTAATGTTCACTTTACCTAACATAATTGTTCTAATATTTTAACAACAATTTGTTCTTTTATAATAAGGTGATTTGTATTTATAGACCTGTCATAACCGGTGATAAACCTTTTTTCTGTGCATTAATTTCTGTTTTTTTCTTTGTTTCTTGTCATTTTAGCTGACGAAGGCTACCAAAAAGTGGTCGAAACGTCCTGAATATAGATTTAGTTACAAAAATCGTAATGATGTTTTCTTAGCCGAATCCTAACTACTCCCTGATTGCTTATCACCTCGATAGCTAACTATCTTCATGATATATATATATATATATATATATATATATATATATATATATATATATATATATATATATATATATATATATATATAAATCACGTGTCTGTCTGCTTGTCTGGTTGTCCCATTGTCTGTTTGTTCCTTATACAAATCCACACCGCCCTTATACAAAACCAAACTTGGAATACTGGTAGGTCTGGATTAGACATGCGCGCCGAGGCTGAATTTTCCGACGGCGGCGCGCCGGACTAAAACGGCCGGCGGCGGCGGCGCGCGCGGCGTGGGGTATTTTTTAACCTCTAAGGGAGATGTTAAAATTGTTATAACAGCCAAGGGAAAGACCCTTGGCGACCACCGAGGAAGAAACAAGTACCTGGCTGAAGAAGATGGAGATGAATCCATCGAAATATTCCGGGAAGAAGTGAGGAGGAGTACCACCGCTGGAGAAAAATGCCGTTCCATCTAAAAAATTATATATATATATATATATATATATATATATATATATATATATGTGTGTGTATGTATATATAATGTATATTTCTCCGCTATTCACAGGCTCAAAAGCGGTCCGATTTTGATGAAATTTGGTACGAAAATCGTCCAAATTGAAACGTCAAGTTCGTTAGCCAGCAGAATCCGCCCTCCGGAACATGGGGTTTGGCCCGAAATTTGCGCGAAAAAACCGCAACGGTTACGTTTTCGGGTTTATATGCTTGCAGATACTCGCGTAATATGTTCCTTAACATACGATAACAAATGAAACCATTTTTAAGGCGATATCTGTAACAGTTATTGAGATAAGTGGAACAAACTAATTTTGTGTATTCTATGTGTTTAAATCTCATCTAAACTAAGATGTTGATTACATTTCGAGTGAAGAAAGTATTCGAAAAAAATATTTTATGAGTAGACATGTAACATTTTGGGATCTTCGTATCTTTTAGTAAATATCTTTAAATCGGTTGGAAAGTCGTGGCAAGGGGAAGGTTACCATTCGAAAGCTTACTAATGTCTCTACATAAATTGTTATAAAATAATTTTCGATGGGGCGATGTTAATCAGAGAAATAAGGGCCTGAAACTTGGAAAGCGTTTGCTTTCTTTTGAACGGACTTTTGTGTTTGTTTTACTCACTTGTTTGATAAATTGTAATTATCAGAAAAACTAGTCTATTAGTAAAAGAAGGCATGAAAATGAGAAACTTAGTGATATAGGTACTCGTAATGTTCTCGCAGGGCGAACGTTGTGTTGGTGTGGGAGGATACTGTCAGTTTCCTGTTGTGGCACTTTAAACTTCCTTCTGTTTGAGATTTTATTTTATATTTTTAACGAATGATCAAACCCAACCAATAATTGTATTTATTCCTTTACTATTAGCACTAGAGATATGAACGGAACAGCGCTAAGATGACGCAGTTCCTGCGAGTCGGAGTTTTTCTCTTCAATTACGAGGTTTCCAAAGCATCTCCCACAAAAGATGGATTCATTCATTGAGTTAAAGACAGGGCCGCCACATCGGGGGGGGGGGGGGGGGGGATGTTACCCCCGGGCACCGCAGGAGCTTCGCTAATTGGAAAACATTATATAGGTGTCAAATTGATTTGAGAAATATAGGCCGGTTTAGCCTATATTTGTTGGAATGGGATCTATATTTATTTAATGTACGTAAACATTGTTATTCGAAATTATATTGCGAGTACAAAATTCACACCCCCCCCCCCTGAGACCACGGGCCCCTGACCAATTGTCCTCTGTGCCCCGTGAGCCATGGGCATATATAGGGGGGGGGGGGGGTTGAGGAGGCTGCAGCCATGGTAATAATATCAGTCAATTAGAATTTTGCCAGTTTTGTTCTATTGTTGAGGATTGATGAAAATGAAATAGAATCTTAGAAACTCAAAGATGAAAATAATTTGCCAATGTCCCCACTGAGAAAGTACTTGACTTTTCAGTTTTGTGGATTTTAAATCCCAATATGTACACGCTTCTTGTATTAAGATTTTTTCTAAAATGGTTTTAAATACGTATAACACCTTTTGTAAATCAATACATTGTAGATAGTATACATTTCAACCACGATCAATCAATATTGGGGGCCCATGATCAAAATGTGGTACTGGGCCCGGCTCTGAGATGTGACGGCCCTGGTTAAAGAGTAGGTTTACATAAAATTCTTTTATTTTATACCTTTCCGATGCAAGCTTTGTCATTTTCTAATCAACGACCACAACACACAAGCGTTATTCGATCAGAAGGTAAGCTCAAAAAGGCGCTGGCCGGTCACCATGCAGTAAAATCACCGATTTCCTCCCCTCAATCGGCGCGCCGACTGAATAGGCTCGGCGGCGGCGGCGCCGCTAAAACCCAGCGTGGCGTAGCGGCGCCGGCGCGGCGCGCATGTCTAGTCTGGATACGTCAAACGTAAGTCTCGTAGGCTAAGTCAAACACGTCTACCAGCTGTCTGTCTGCATGTTTCTTCCTTATACAATATATATATATATATATATATATATATACACATCCTTCGTCCGATTTTGACCAAACTTGGCACACAGGTAGGTCGTGATACGGGGAGTGTCATAGGCTTGGTCAAAAACGTTCTCCGGCTGTCTGTCTGTATGTTTGTTACAAATCCACACCGTTTGACCGATTTTGACCAAACGTGGCGTACAGGTAGGTCTTGACACGGGGAGAATCATAGACTAGGTAAAAATCGTCTATGACTCACACTCGTCTAACAGTTCGAAACATTGAGCCCAAATACTTACAGTTTTGGTTTATTAGATTTTAATATTAATTATTTGGTTTATAATTTATTTTTGCTTTTATAGATGCAGAAAGTAAGTGGAGCATAGCACGCCGGGTAACAGCTTATATATATATATATATATATATATATATATATATATATATATATATATATATATTAAAATAGTATTTATTGGGTGCTAATGACCTCATGGCCCATTTGGTGTTATGTGTATATATATATATATATATATATATATATATATATATATATATATATATATATATTATTTATTTCCTCTCTGCAGCAACCCTACAAAAAGGCCGTCTATTTTGTCCTACATGCTCCAATATACAATGTATATCTTATGTATTTTATAAAATTTTATCATATACATTTTTGGTACAGTAATTAAATTGATAATTAATAAATTTAAAAACAAATAGATAAAAGAAATATAAATTATTTTTTTGTTATTACAAATTTCATTCTTATATATTTTTTTTAATTCAGTCGTTTTTGGGTGTATCAATTATCTTTAGGGTATGCCATGCTCTTTTACAAAAGCTCTGAAACTTGAATAATGTTTATTAAACACCTCTATTTCTGTAATTTTTTTACAATCTTTTGGATTATATATATATATATATATATATATATATATATATATATGTATATGTATATAAAAATATATATAAATTCTCTAACAAGTAAAGACATAAATAACATTTTGAATAGTTCATTCAGCCAAATCTACAGACTCCTGTGTCCTTTTAATCTTTTCGGCCCCTGCTTGAACACAAAACTCAAAATAAAGTCTCTCCGCTTGATAACTCAGACTAGCTGGACATCACCATACAAAATTATTTTATAATCACCATAAACATACTTTCATAGCATCTGAGCCATGCCTGTTATGTAAAGCTGATACCAATACAGTATTACATCTGTTACTCAAGTGCCAAATCCTCCAGTGTCTTAGATTAAAATACATCCCGATGGTTTGCAGAGGAGCTGTGCAAGACTAACTAATAAGTCTTCTTACTGCAGAAAAGGAAGAACTAAATAATTTATTAACATTTATAGACAAAAGTTTGCAGCTCAGGAGATAATTATCAATATAGGTTTACCTTTAATTTTGTAACCATAAGAAATTTTTTTCTTTTTTGACCTGAAATTATACATGTATGTATCACTTTTATATAGTTTTTTTTTCTTTTGGTTATTTGTTATTTACAGACTTCTTTTTTATTTAAGTTCCTGTTTCTTTCTTTGTCACTACATTTAGAAAATATTTAATTTAGTTGAGGAGCTAGTCTAAAGAATTATTTAGAATACTTTATTTGTATATATTGGTATTTCACATTGTATATTGTAAGGAATTATGAATTGTATATACTTTTTTTATTATTATAAGGGTCAACCCTTGCAATAGATACTTTTGTATTAAAAGCAATAAATATATCTATCTATCTATCTATCTATCTATCTATCTATCTATCTCTCTCTCTCTCTATATATATATATATATATATATATATATATATATATATATATATATATATATACATTTATTTATTTTCATAAATATGGCAAAGGTCCAAAAAATAGTACTCCAGATTCTTGCACTATTTTATTTTTGATACGCCCTACATGTTTCAAAAATATAGACGAGAAATCAAATAAAACAGCTCTAACGGACCACGCATTTAAGAACGGACATACATTTGACTTGGACGACATAGCAATAGTTGACAAGGACAGAAACAACATTAAACGAAAAATAAAAGAAAATATCCACATAATAAAAAACAGGAACTCGGTAAATAAACAAAGAGAAATTAAATTTTTAGATAAAATATTTTACAATAACATTAGAAAATAGCGAACAATCCAAGGGAAAAAGCAATAGTACAAACCTTTATACAACTTATCTTAATAAGCTGATTACTAAGCCTCTCGACACAGGTATTTAGCTAGCCTCAGTCATAGTATGGGTGGCGAGCTGACCACACATAGGGTATGTACAATATAACAATATTATTTTTATTATTATATTTTACATATAAAGTTTAGGGGTTAGTATAGGAATTTTAATGTTGCTCGGTGTATAATTATTATTAAATTTACTAAAATAAGGTATTAAAAATTTGTAAAAAATGTTTTTAGGATTTAGTGGCCCCTGAGGAGGTGGCATAAGGCCACGAAACATGTAGGGCGTATCAAAAATAAAATAGTGCAAGAATCTGGAGTACTATTATTTGGACCTTTGCCATATTTATGAAAATAAATAAATGTACATAAATAAAGGTCACAAATCATGGAATTGAATATATATATATATATATATATATATATATATATATATATATATATATATATATATGGGGGCGAGGTTAGCTCAGTGGTAGAGCACTGGACTAATAAGTTGGTGGACCTGAGTTCAAATCCCGAGCAAGCACTAAAGATTTTTTCTTCTAGTGTCTTCGTTCATGGGTTGAATTCGGCCTCCCTGACCGTCCGTGATATATATATATATATATATATATATATATATAATCCAAAAGATTGTAAAAAAAGTACAGAAATAGAGGTGTTTAATAAATATTATTCAAGTTTCAGATATACAGTAGAACCTCTCATATCCGACCATGACGGGACCGGGCGATGGTCGGAACGGCCAAAAGGTCGGATATCGGGAGGAGGAAAACAACGCCTTCGAAATTTATAAAACCAGTTATAATGTACCGTACATACTGTAATGCAACTTTATTGATTTGTAAATGTAAAACTGTTGCTATATACATTTCAAACATTTGCTCTTTTGAAAATATGAACAAAATTTAGGCATACTTTATTTAAAGAATTCAGTTATGAATTTTTGTTTTAATTTTTTTCATCTCGATTTTGCGGAAGTGTCCCTCCACTTTTTTTGCCAAGTATACATCCATTTTGGTTGCATTCTATAAGTGAATACAATTTATAATAATTAATATATATATATAGTATATAATATAAATTGTATTTACTTATAGAATAGATTGTTTTTTCTCACTATATGAAAAATGTTCCTTTTTTGTACTGATTAGTTTTTTGTACTGTTTACTTTCTACTTTCTACATGCTGTTTACTTTCCAACTACCGTATTTTCATTTAAAAATAAGATTGGTTAAAGTTTATTGTCTTGATGTATATACTACGCTCATTTCTGCCTGTTTTTTACTTACAAGTTGTATATTTATTTGTTTTACTTATAAGTTGTATTTTTTAGCTGAAGACGGCTGCCAATGTGCAGCCGAAACGTCCAAATGCAGATTTCTTCCTGAAAGTCTGACGTTTTTCTCCTAGCCGAATTCCAACTATACCTTGTCTTAGTATCTCTGCAACGGCTAACTATCTCCATCTTCACTATAGACAATATATATATATATATATATAATATAATGTTGTTATTAAATCAAGAAAAAATACCAAATAAAAGTGAAATGGTGTATCCGGTATGCTGTAATAAACAGAAAGGAATCAAGCACCATTTTTATCAATAACTATAAAAATAAAACCCCATTACCTTAACAAAAGTTTATTTTAATGAGAGAAAATGAATGAAACATTTCAGGTAATAAAGGAATTTTAGATCCACAAAAAACTTTAAATCCAATTCTCTAAACAATGAACAGATGGCACTTGGTTCCTTTCCGTTTAAGGGCGTCCAATTACAAATTGTAATTCTGAGTACATAAATATAATAATAATTAAAATTGCCCAATTTATCAACCATAAAGGATATTATTAAGTATAAATTGAGAGAGCATCGAATAGAAATAATGGCGAGTATCAGGATTTTTTTTAGCTTTCCCCGGGAAAGCGTAGGATAAAGAAATGCCGACTGGGGGGTTGGTTGAAGGATAATATCCTGAAAATTGGTTTAGTCGGCCCATTGTCCTTCATATTGGGAGGATGTAATAATGGACGATAGATAATCTATCCTTTATATCGGGGTTTTCTTCAGGAGCTCCAGACATAAAGGATGCAGATTAGTCATGAATGGGTTTCAAGCTGCTTTGTCTGCTATCGTCATTAGTCTGATAGCTCAACCAAACACACAATAACCTTAGCGAAAAGGTACTATAGTGCAATTTGGAGGGTAGTAACTCAAGTAGTAATGGACACTAAACGATTTATGTAAAATACACATACAGTATGAAGAAGCAATTACATATGCGGACCCCAGAGGTTAAGAGACTTCCGCTCCAGCTCTTCTCTCGTATATTATGGTAAGTATAACATTTGATATTTGTGTCGGCGCCGCTTAGGTGCGTGACTTGTGACGTTCCGCTGTCCTTGCCGCGCACTCATTTGTGTTTATGTTATACTTGCAGAGCTCACACGTCGCCTGAGGAAGAGGAGAGCACACCGCCCTACGCCAGTTTCCGGGAGAAGTACGCAGGTAATGTGGACGTCGCATAATTACTTTGGTCCAGGGACGAGCGACTACAGCAGTACGGACGTTGACGTCGAGATCGCACGGGAACACGACCTGCTCTACGAACGTGCTGCCAGTTTCCGGGATATACAGAAGGCGGACCTGCGAGCCGTCGGCCGCTTCGCAACGGACTTTGTCCGTACCGGAAACTGGCACTCGTTGGTGGGCACCGTCGGCCTCGTTGCGAAGGCCATACTGGAGGCGTCTATAGGGACTAACGTCTATCCTTTTACGTTGCAGGGAAGAGACGCAAAGACGGACGTCCCTTCAACGAAACATCCAGCACGCCTACAGGTTCGCATCCAAACGACGTCATCAAAAGACGAAGACAGGGGAAGGCTCAAAGAGACGCCGTATACAAGAAGCTCGTGGCTTGGAGGAAGGCCAGGAAAGAGAAGCTCAAGAAGGAGGCCGCGAAGGGCAACGCCATACCGAAGCAGGACCGTCGTGGGGGCCGGACGACGACGACTGGTTCGCAGGGCTCGAACTCAATGTTTTGAGGAAACTGGAGTCGAAGTTGAACATAAGTGGTAATAGCAAAAACTAGATTTTTACAGTTCCGCTGTTTATTATCGATGATACTTAATAGGTAAACCATCCGGCTTATGACTAATAGGCAAATGAATTGGAGAATCTGCACATAGATCACTCTAATTTCCTCCTGGACTTTATATCACATAAGTGACAATACTCAAGAGAACGCTAGGTGGCAGCAACTGTCAAGAAAATCACTTGGATCTCTTTACCACCCACATGATTACGGCGTTCCGTAACTCATTCCTATATCTAATTCACTTTTTTCAAAAATGTCACTTAAACCCATTGACTTCTGGTGCCCTAAAATACTAGTAGTGTATGTAATCAAAGGCGGAATATTCAGGCAATGATTACTAGCATCTACTTGATCAACAAAAAATCAACAAATACGTTCAGTAGTATAAGCAATTAGAGATAAACAGAAGCAATATGGAACTTTAGAATCGGTCAAGGCCATAACTGATGCACAGGATCAAAAAGGAATTCCGGAGACAATAAAACAAAGCGATGAACAGAAGTACCATGTGATAACCAAGAAAAGTAGAAACCACCAATAATCAACGGAATAATAACTATCAGGGGGCGTTTCGTGGTCTAGTGGCTAAAATATAAAATAAAATCTCGAAGAGAAAATAGATTTAAGGCACCACAGCAGGAAACTGACAGTATCATGGCGACTTCCCCCACCTTCTCAACGTTTGCTCTCGGAAACACTATAACATATTTCACATTTTCTTTCCTTGTTTTAGTCAAACACTCGTTTTCCTGTTAAATGCAATTAAAGTAAGCAACAAGCAATTAAAACGTTAGGTAAACTGATACAAAACCCCGTTAAAAAAAGCAAATCTAACATTTCCGAAGTTTCAAGTCCTTATTTCTCCGATTGACATCGCCCTATCAAAAATTACATTAGAACCTTTTTGTAGAGCATTTAGTAAGCTGTCGAATGCTTGCCTTCCAATTACCACGATTTCCCAACCGTTTTTGAGATATTTCAGAAAATATACGAAAATCCGAAAACTTTTCATGCCTGTTAATGAAATATTTCATTTCTAGTACTTCCTTAACTCCAAACGGAAACAACATTGGAAAATTAGTTGTATCACTTTTTCTCTTAAACGGTTTTAGATATCGCTTTAAAAATGGTTTAATTATTTTTCCTATGTTAAGAAACCTATAAAACGAGTACCTGCATGTATATAAACTCGTAAGCGTTTCGATTTTTTCCCGCGAAACCATGTTCCGGTAGAATATATATAAATTTAGTGCGCCTCGTTGAAACACGATTCCCCAGGCTTTGTTCGTCTTCTTAATTACTTTCAACTTGCATTTATTCTTCATCCAGACTCTTTCCCATTAGTATGATTTTGCTGGATGTCGTAATGATGTTTGCGTCGGTGGGTGGTTCGCTGTGGGCCTTGTCTTAAGTCCACAGCTGTACTCATTCCGATGTCTTCGTGTCTTGGTAGCCATATCAATTTTTTTTTTTTTTTTTTTTTTTTTTTTTTAAATATTTGAATAGTAAGATTACAGGAGAGTACTGAAGGAAGGATGGAGTAGATGCTATCTTGGATTGTGGGTTGTTATATGAAATAGCACTTGATGCAGGTCTCCATGCATTAATGAGACCTCCTATGCCCACAAACAACGGGGCTAATAGAGGGTAGTTAGCCCCCAACATGGCCGGCCCGCCATCTTGCACGAAATCCACCCCCCCCTATCCTATTAGCATAATTACAGAAATACGTTTCGCCTAATGCGCAACCATTAGCATAATGTGGAGTGGTTGACATAGATTTCCTCATAGTAATAGGGGGTTTGGATTCGGCAAGCTCCGGCTCGTGCTGTGTGGTCCGGACGGCTATCACATAGTGACCAATTACCCGGGGAATGCCAAGCTTTCAACAACATCAACATCATCACATGTCCAGTTTATGGAAACATATCTCAAGGCTGAAAGAGTATAAGGTACTTGTGCTACCTAACCATTGTACATCGGTACAATGGTTTGCATAAGACATTGCAATGATACATTTCCTAATGTGAGAGAAAAAGCTACTTCGTAAGGGGGGGGGGGGTGAAGGATTTGTGAATTTTGAAGGATGGAAACTTGTACGGGATGGAACATATAGGGGAGCGAGCATATAACGATAAAGGAACATTCATGTATTGAGGGCAGTAACGAACTTTGAGAGTCTCTTTTGAGCACAACAGGGACTCCACCTGCTTAGCCACTCACTCATCAATGATCAGTTGAAATTTCTAAAAGAAACATTATTTCAAAATACACTCCACCTTGAACATCTAAGATCCTGTTGCTAAAAAGCTCACGGACTCAATCCCAAAGAACTCAGAGACCCCTCCACAATGAGTCTGCTTCAATAAAACCTAAGGATTACAGTTCAAAGACACCAGAGCCTTTTCTGAAAGACCTCAGGGACTCCTAACTCAGAATCATCATTTCATTAAACGCTCGAAAAACTAGGAGTAACTTTCTGAAAAGCTCAGAGACCCATGCTTAAAGAATCAAGAGTCTTCGTCAGAAATGTCTACCTCAGAGACCTGGACATTCCCTCACTCGATATTAACATATGGAACTTACTGTGCAAATGTGCAGTCATGGAATAATCTAAAATCTATACATCATTCATTACATACATCGCACTCTGATACTGAGAACCTCAGAGATGTAGTCTTACTTTGATACTTTGACTGGGAAAAGTCGCTACATTTCTATAGGGGATTAGAAAGAATGGCGACCAGTAGATGGCTTCGTGTTATTGATCCTCATATTCGTAGTATACAAATAACATTATTGGCGAAAATGTGGCGGACGAATGTTTATTTCAATTGTCTTATTTCGAAATAATTACATTAAAAAATGTCCTTCTGCTTACTGCTTAGCTGCATTACTAACCACATTTCCCAAAAAGAAGGTATGAATAATTTGCTTGGGCAAATATAAGGAGAGCTGAGGAGGCTCCAGTCCCTCCCGAAATTGGTAAAAAGGTGTAACAAAAACCTTAAAAATAAATTCAATAAGATCACGTTGTTCAGAAATATACATATACAAATTTTAACAGGGTCATTTCGGTATCTAGTTCCATAGAATCGAACATGATTTGAAGACATTTTAAAAAAAATTCTTCTTGAGTGCAACCTTAATAGCTACAGTCCTTCGAAAAGTGCTAAAACTAAACTACACAAGTAAATACATACTTTACCCCTCCCCCCAACCCCACACCCCTCTCTCCTCTTCCAACCCCCGTTCAGCGACTGAGTGTTTGTCGATCCTCTACCCTCGTCTCCATAATGACTGGGAAAGTGGTAAAGTTTATATCGGGTTTTCTCCAATTGCCTCGAATATCAGGCGAATGGTCGTGGTTTAGCCTGTAAACACGATGGTCTGTTTACACTGCTTCCTAGGTTATGGGGGCTTAACATGGCATCCCTCTGGTAACCACCGGCAACTGGCACTGCTTATGTACACGTGTCCATTCCTCGGTATGCTCAGCACGATCAAGCACATTCAGAGAATCACCCTACTCTGATTATATTTGTATGACTACCGAATTTATTTTAGACATTGATATTGTTACGGAATGAACTTGTATAGGTGGCCATACACGGTCATCAGAGTTTTACTGTACAGTCCATCGAAGTAGAGTTAAAACCCCAATAGATTAACTGTACAGTCCAATGAAGCTGGGACTGTGTACGCCAGGCCTGACGTCTGTAGACAAGATGATATTTGCTTCTCAATTCAGTGGGTCTATAACTGGACTGTGCAGTCCCGGCCTTGAGGTTTATTAACTTAGCCTGTATGTGCTAGATCCTTTAAGTCGAAACAGTGCAGTCTCGGCCTAGAGGTTTGAACTGAATGTGTATGGCCACCTTAACTGTACAGACTAATGAGGCCGGGAGTGTGCAGGTCGGGCCTGATGTGTTTAGTGGGTCTACTATCACTGGACTGTGCACCTCCCTGTCTTGAGGTTTATTAACTTAACGTGTGTGTGCTAGTTCTGTTCAGTCCAAACTTTGAAGCCAAACTGTGCAGTCTCTGCCTAGAGGTTTGAACTGAACGTGTATGGCCACCTTAAGAGATTATGCTAGGACGCGTAGAAGCAGGATTTGGGCCACACACGATCTAGGATCGATAAATCTACTAGCATCGAATCTATTCAAGTCCTTAATACATCTACATACATCTACATAATTTATGTATATAGGCTATCAATATACCTGTCTATGAAAGTCCTTGCCTTCATTGTTCCTTTCATGTTTCTCATTTCCTACACATGTACATGTTTGCTGAGCTGTTGGGATGCAGCAAAGAAGACAATACTTAAAGACAATACAAAGGAACCTAATAGGCACAAACAGATTTTGAAACGCATTTGCTCCAGTAAGGCGTCCATAAGCAAGTATTTGAACAGGAAGGCACATCTTTAGCAATTGTCCCATTTCAATTAAAAAAGTCCGTCACGCAGGAGCTGCATAACTAAGCACTTTCCTCAGAATTTGGGTAGTGTAGATTGCTTTCCAGAAGAATTTGCTTAAAATATCCTACATAAATAAAATAAAAACATGAATAGTTCTCTTTTAAATTTGTAATGAGTAACTGATCAATTAATAATTTGCTTCCAGAGTTATGCTTACACATGGTACCTATTACACTACGTAATAAATACAAAAAACCTCATATTATCGTATTTTGATCTAACGCAGGAACAGGATACAGTCACTCTAGTGGTAGAAAGCGCTCCTTGCGGCGGCTTTGTGAACCTACGTCTGACGGGCTTTTCTATTGAAATATATTACAAATTAAACCCCTGCTTTCCGATTGACCGATTCAGCTCATTTTTACAACACTTCTTTCTCATGAGTTACCCACGACGTTTACCGCGTTTCGTTACAATACAGCAGAAATTACGACCGGCATGAGTATATTAAGAATTTGGGTCAAGAGTAAACCCCCCCTTCTAATGAGCCGATTTAGTTTATTTTTACAACACATATTTACCTGTAGATTACCACTACGAATACCGAGTTTCGTCGAAATATACCAAAAATCACGGCTGGTAGTGGCGAATTGGTATTGTGGGTCCGGAGTAAACCCCCCCTCCTAATGAACCGATTTAGTTTATTTTTACAACAGTTATTTACCTGTGGATTACCACTACGAATACCGAGTTTCATCGAAATATACCAAAAATCACGGCTGGTAGTGGCGAATTGGTATTGTGGGTCTGGAGTAAACCCCCCCTTCTAATGAACCGATTTAGTTCATTTTTATATCTCACTTTTCTCTCTATATTACCACTACGAATACCAAGTTTCGTTGAAATATAACAAATATTACGGCTGACATAGTCAAATTAGTGTTTACGGTTCGGGGTAAACCCCCCCTTCCGGTGGACCGACTTTGGTGGTTAACGAACTCGTTCAATCGTTTGCTAATTGAATGCTATATACCAAGTTTCGTGACGAAAAAACAAAAACTCTGGCTGCTATCGTGTTAACAGACACACATATATATATATATATATATATATATATATATATATATATATATATATATATATATATATATATATGCATATAGATATTATATAGATATATATAAATTTTAACGGGGGTCATTTTCGGTGTCTACTAGGTAGGATCGATAAAGATTTGAAGAAATTTTTCAAAAATTCCGTCATGAGTCCAACCTCAATAGCTACTTTCTTTCGGAGGAAAGTGCTAATAATAACTATGTTAATTATGTAAAAATTTCGAATTGCAGGAAATGCGTCATCTTAGCGCGTTTCCGTCTACATCCCTAGTACCATTAGTTATTAAGAATAGAAGCAGTTCTTGGTAGATTTTGATATTTCTTGAAAAATATAAATATAAATCTCAAAGAGAAGGAAGATTTAAGGCATCGAAATAGGAAACTGATAGTATTCCTCTTCTTTTAATAAAAGCCTAATAGGTCACGAAATTGCTTCAAAACTTCATTTAAACCATTGTGTCGACTAGTTTTTGGCGAACTTGGCCTCTCTTCGCAGACAAACTCTTCTTGTACACAGTAGTCTTCATCTAATAACTTAGTCCCAAACAAACTAAAAATAAATTGATTTTTTTTTTTAAATCTAAAAGGAACAATCACCAGCCATGGTTGGTCTCGTAGAATATATATATATATATATATATATATATATATATATATATATATATATACACTATATATATACACAAGATGTCCTCAAAAAAAAAAAAAGGCCATTTGTGGAATCGTTGTAGGACGAAAAAAGAAACAAAAACGTTTTTTTGCATATATATCGTTTTTGCTTCGTTTTCGAGAGAAATGCTAAAAAATTAAAATATTTTATAACTTTATAAATTAAAATAAGACACAATTATTATTTGATTAAGCAATTTTCTACTCAGGTACTCAATTTGAACAAAATACTGAATATACCACAACTTTTGAACCAATTTAGCTTATTTTTTAAACATATCTTTGTCTTTAGATATTCGCTCGAGTTATACCGGGCTTCGTTGAAACTTGCGGCCAGTATGAGTAAATTTAGTTGTGTCCGGGGTAAGCCCCTCCCCCTTACGATTGCTCAGTGTGGCAGCCTGTGGACAAAAGTCGAAAATGCAACTATTTTTTCCAACTTGTTTTGCTTTACTAATCCTTTTAGATTGTCCTCAGTGACATGGAATGGGAGCTTCATTGGAATATTATTAACACAAAGGATTAAAACCACGTTTAAACAAGTGGCAGTTCGCTTATCTTTCTAAACGAAACAATTTCCATATAAAAGTCTTCTCGATTTTTTAGCATGGAAGGTATCGGAGAAGATAAGAAAATGTCCATTGTCTTTGTTGTTAACATTTTTTGTAAATATTTTTAAATAACATTTTTAAAATAACTTCACATACACTTTTTTCAATTTCGATCCAAAACATCCTGAGTTTCTGGATTATTTTGCTTTAATAACTGTTTTACTCCATGTATATACTAATTTTTCTTGCTTTGAACTGCTTTGAGTGAATCTGTATTTTTTTCTTTTAGAAAATATAAACCCCAAAAATGTTGACATTTTGGAAAGGTTCTCACCGTGTTTCCATATGAAATCTGCACTGGCGTCTTCCTTGACTTTGATGTCATTATTTTATTTCTAGTTCCTAGAAATAATTTTTCGTCAATTATCAAACCTCTAACTGTAATCGTTTTGAGGGAATAAGGGTTGAAACCCCTAACTTCAAAGTCGTTTTTCTATGAAACTATACTAGATCTTTAAATGAAACCAACGTGAATTGAAGCTATGGATTAGGTGTACCTTGAGTATTTTTTTCATAATTTTCGGACCACTTATAAGATAGGAAAAAAATGGTGAAGATTTGAAGGGGGGTTTTTCCTAACTACCCCTCCAAGCACACCTACCAAAAAAATCACGTAAAATCAGTAATTTCTCAACTATTATCCGTAAAAGTTTCATAGATGTGTGAAAGGTGCATCATACACGAAATTACAAACCCCTATATCGATAGCTAAACACTAAAAACCAGATGCATCGAAAATATCTCAAGTTACTATTAGGACGTTTTTGTTATTTAAATATGAACCCTCACATTGCTCAGTGCATAATCATACAGATCGAAAAACTATTGTCATATTGCAAGCCACTAAAATAATAAATACTAAAAATCTTCATTTTCTACAAAAGATAATTAATCTTAATCAATATTTTCCTCAATAGTTTTGGTATCACTTGTAACGAATAAATGTGTTAATATTTCTGCGGGTTTAATTTTTTTTTTATTAGTAACGGCCAAGTGATAAGAAATAAATTATCGAGGTTACCTGTGAACAGCAACCTATGGTCCTATTTCCATTAGCGTAATCACACGTGTATCTTTTTATGCCCTTGAAATTGTATTTAAAAGAAAGAAAAACAATTTTTTTTTCACAAGAGAAACATCCCATGTCTCTATTATATTCGAACAAGTACAATAAAAAACAAAACGAAGGCATTGCGTCACTTGGTAAACTGTAAAGAACGAATAATATGTAGTGAATGAATATGTAGCATTATGTAATCAGATTTATAACTAATTGATCAACCAGATGTATACGAAAGATACCACTTGTTTATAGATGTATATATGTAATATTGTAACTGATGTATATATGCAATAACTGTTTGGAGCGAAACGCCTTAGATGCACATGGATGCTCATAAAACAATATAAAAAAAAAAAAAATTAAAAAAAAATTGTATTCAATGAAATATTCGATATTTCTTGCTATTGAAGTGCCGATAACGAACTTTAATCCTTAATACTGTTGCCATGTTCTTATAAGTACTCAACATGAATATCGTTTTTATTGCCGTCTAATAGAACAGCGAGGTAACATTTGTTCCAGTTTCATGTCATGTTACAAATCTTGCCAAAACTATTAGGGAAAATAGTGATTGAGATTAATTATCTTTTGTAGAAAATGACGATTTTTAGTAGGTATTTATTATTTTATTGGCTTTCAATATGACTATATTTTTTCGATCTGTATAATACAGATTATGCACTGAGCAACGTGAGGGTTCATATTTAAATAACAAAAACGTCCTAAGAGTAACTTGAGATATTTTCGATACATCTGGTTTTTAGTGTTTAGCTATCGATATAGGATTTTTGTAATTTCATGTATGATGCACCTTTCACACATCTATAAAACTTTTACGGATAATAGTTGAGAAATTACTGATTTTACGTGATTTTTTTGGTAGGTGAGCTTGGAGGAGTAGTTAGGGAAAACCCCCCTTCAAATCTTCACAATTTTTTTTTCCTATCTTATAAGTGGTCCGAAAATTATGAAAAAAATACACAAGGTACAACTAATCAATAGCGTCAATTCACGCAGGTTTCATTTAAATATCTAGTATAGTTTCATAGAAAAAAGACTTTGAAGTTAGGGGTTTCAACCCTTATTCCCTCAGAACGAGTACAGTTAGAGGTTTGATAATTGACGAAAAATTATTTCTAGGAACTAGAAATAAAATAATGACACCAAAGTCAAGAAAGACGCCAGTGCAGATTTCTTATGGAAAAAAGGTGATACCCTTTGGGTAAAAGCCAAAGGCCCGAACAGGGTTTCAGCGGTTTACGCAGCTATTGTGGTCTACTTACGTCTTGATGCCCCTTCAGAATCAACGCATCAGGTTATACAAAAAAGGCAGAAAAGTTTGACTGGACAAAAATGGAAATCGTGTGCTGGTTAGCGAGAAAATTTAAAACGTCACCACAGTGTATGGAATCAGGATTTGCTTACATCGGCAGAGCTGTCAAGTATACTTTCGAATCGGGAATCCAACGTTTCTAATGAAAACGCTTCTTCATGCTTGGGAAGGCCTCGTGTCAATTTCGAGGAAGCATCTCAGAAAACAAAAACAGTTAATGTTCTACTCTCAAGACCATCAGCCGAATTAGCATTTGCTGCTGAGCTAGCAAGGAGATTTGAAAACAAATCAACGTGATCTGAGCGACGAGGGTTGGGGGTTGAGCCACATCAGATAAATTTTTGTAAATATAATTTTAATTGAGAAAAACGGTAGTTTTTATTCAAGACCCTTAAAATACATGTATTTTTTAATGATCAACTTAGTTTACGCTTTAAATGTCCGTCAAGAACGACTTTTGTCCACTTACTCCATAAGAACGCCGCACTGTGGATTGGTTCCCCAAATATATATATATATATATATATATATATATATATATACACGTATATTAATAGTTTCGCGGTGAAAAAAAAAAAAAAAAAACGGAAACTCTGGCGGGTATGCGGTAACGAACGGACACACACACACACACATACTCTCAGATATTAATATATATTAATTTTAACAGATGTATCTATTAGGTAAGGTTTTTCAAATACTCTTTCACGAGTACAACCCCAATAGCTACATCCCTTCGGATATTGCTAAAAGAAAGGGTTGGTCTCCATTCCCCCCACTCCTCAGCTGGATAATTGACTACCCCCCCCCCCCCCCCGCACAACTTTCTTTAATACACTGGTAATTTCCACCATTACATACAAGAGAGCAATTGCTCTACTCCAGCTGGTGGGATGTTCCCATACCTTACAGCTGATTGGGTTATTATATTTGCCATCTAACCTAGCCATTACAGTCAGCAGACCATGATATCACAAGTCGGCAGCTACACTGTTTCAATATGCTCCATTACACTCAGGAATTATTAACCAAATGATAAAGTCCGTAACACAGGAGCAGCGAAAAATGAAATCGCTCAGCGCTAAGCGCGATAAATAAAAAGTCAGTTATTATGAACCTTACATATGATGCCATTATCAAATACTTATTGTCTACAAATGGAACTTCCATCGTTTTAAATACATTATTTTGTGTCACAGATTGTACAATGGATTTAAACTGTACATCCACAGACACGATGACTTAGTATTAGGGTGCCCATACACGTTGAGGAATAGTCCAAGATTTTGACGTCACACTCTATACCTTGGAATATGGATGGAGGAATCCTTAAGGACAGCGTTGAACTGTACATCCACAGACACGATGACTTAGTATTAGGGTGCCCATACACCTGGAGGAATAGTCCAAGATTTTGACGTCACACTCTATACCTTGGAATATGGATGGAGGAATCCTTAAGGACAGCGTTGAACTGTACATCCACAGACACGATGACTTAGTATTAGGGTGCCCATACACCTGGAGGAATAGTCCAAGATTTTGACGTCACACTCTATACCTTGGAATATGGATGGAGGAATCCTTAAGGACAGCGTTGAACTGTACATCCACAGACACGATGACTTAGTATTAGGGTGCCCATACACCTGGAGGAATAGTCCAAGATTTTGACGTCACACACTATACCTTGGAATATGGATGGAGGCATCCGTAAGGACAGCGTTGAACTGTACATCCACAGACACGATGACTTAGTATTAGGGTGCCCATACACCTGGAGGAATAGTCCAAGATTTTGACTTCACACTCTATACCTTGGAATATGGATGGAGGAATCCTTAAGGACAGCGTTGAACTGTACATCCACAGACACGATGACTTAGTATTAGGGTGCCCATACACGTTGAGGAATAGTCCAAGATTTTGACTTCACACTCTATACCTTGGAATATGGATGGAGGCATCCGTAAGGACAGCGTTGAACTGTACATCCACAGACGCGATGACTTAGTATTAGGGTGCCCATACACGTTGAGGAATAGTCCAAGATTTTGACGTCACACTCTATACCTTGGAATATGGATGGAGGAATCCTTAAAGACAGCGTTGAACTGTACATCCACAGACACGATGACTTAGTATTAGGGTGCCCATACACGTTGAGGAATAGTCCAAGATTTTGACTTCACACTCTATACCTTGGAATATGGATGGAGGCATCCTTAAGGACAGCGTTGAACTGTTCAGTCCATGGAAGTAGAATGAAAATACCAATACAGTAACTGTACAGTCCAATGAGGAGGTTTGTTTTAATTACGGTAAAGATTTAAGGAGTAAATTTTCAATAACCTGCATCATTTGGTAAATGTTTTAAAATTTAGACGAAGTATAATCTTGTACTTTAGTAAATTTCTTGCTTTGTATAATATTTTAGCGTAAATATTCTTTAGCGATGACTAAAGTGAAAAAAAAGCGTTACAAAAAAGTGTCCGCAGGCGTTCGTGCATGCGCGGTGGCCATGTACGAAAAAGAAGACTGTATGTTACACAGTACATTACATAGGTTTTTTCGGGTGGACCTAAAGCATATTTATTTTCCCGAATTTGAGCAGAAGGCTCTAAACGAAATTATTATTATATTCGTTTGAGGAAAATGGCAGCAACTTGTGGTTTTGCGGAAAGGACTGATTTTGAAATTAAAGTCGGCATCGCCTCCGATAATTTGAGGAAAGAAATGTTGAAGAATGAAAACATGTCAGTTCAACATGTTTTCGTTTTTGGTAAGACGGAGGAAATTGTGAAAGCTCAAATTTCCTCGTTTTCCGGGTCTAATTCTGATTTGGCGCAAAAATTTTTGTTTTAGGCTATTAGACTTACTAGAGAATTTTATTTTCATCAATGCAAATAACAGAATTAAATAAATAAATGAACTAGGAGGAACTTCCTATGTATAGCAGATGTAGGCAAGCTGCAACTCCTTCGATACTTTAATAATTTATCAGACGTCAGCGGGTGTTATCAATCAATACTAGACCGCTAACTCCAGAACCCCTGTGGTGAGGTAATTCGCTCATGCTTTGTTAGAAGGTGGCAACTCTATTAGCAGTGGCTAGGGTCGTAGGGCTGTTCTACCAGATGGACTTCAGGACGTAGGAGGATGTAGACGTAGTGTATTTAGATGATCTGTGTATGTAGCAGCGCACCCTGGCTGTTTAGTTTTACTAGTGTTAAGCCCAGGAGCAACAAGTTTCTTTATTCTGGGGCCGGATCTGACCGCATTCTACTGCAATTCCTACCTCGCTCCATATCTCAGAACTAATAGATAAGGAAAATAACAGTGATTTAAATTTGTGTATGTATATATATATATATATATATATATATATATATATATATATATATACGTGTGTGTGTGTGTTTCACTCTATCACAAGCCCAAAAATGGTCCGATTTTGATAAAATGTGGTGCAAAAACTCTTCGTCTGACTTGGAAGGTCGCATGGGCTATAAAAGAGGGGCTGCAGCCCCCCCCCCCCGAATTTTTGATTTGATGCTAAAAATGTGTCATAAAACCCTATCTATAAAAATATTTTATTTTAGTTGTAATAGCCTTTTAGTTGCCTAAAACCATTCAAAGTTCTGAATTGTTTGTAACTCTATGGTGTCGGTGAAATTCACGTGGATTAACGTCTTTGTCGTTACAGACTTCCAGGTAAACTGTTATAGATTTCTAACGTTGGAAAACGAATGAAACCATTTTCGAAACGACATCTGAAACTACTTTAGAGAAAATTAATAAAACTAGTTGTCCTAACTAATTTTCAATTCGGGCTCTTAGAAACGATGGATTCAGTTGAAACCTTTTCTAGATGTTTGATATTCGTCGAAACAAAGATATTTAAATATTGGTGACGTTTAAAGTAATCAAAGTATCAGAAAAAATATTTTTTAGCAGACATGAACAGTTTTGGGATTTTCATAATATGAAAATACTAGCTGAATACCCGTGCTTCGTCACGGCAGATAAGTAGTTATTTTATTGCGTTAAATAGTGTATCAGCAAAATTAACGCCACTCTTTAATTTTGTGTAGTTTATTTTGCACGGTTCCCGTCATACTATTTACTTTTCGTCAATAGATAAGTAATCAAGAGATAAGTATAATGTTTCTTGACACGGGGGCGCTCCAACAAAGACATGACCTAGAGATACCCCGTTATCTATAGGTTACTAGCAATAGAAGAATAACCCGTACCCATAGAAATTAAATGGACGCCCCCCAAAAATAAATGGATGCTAAAATTAACAAATTTTTAAAAATACAAAATTCTAAGATGTCATTTGGAAACACACATTATATTTGCGAGCATTATCAAGACGTGTTTTGACTGGGGATGGTGATGGGTGAGGTGGCTATGCAAGGGTTCGGGAAATTATTACCTCGGATGGACCATCACCAGGTAAAGCGTAAACTCTACGAGGGAAAAAATCACAGTCCATTTCTAGAAATTCAAGGTCTCGGTAGTTGAAATTAACCTAAATTAAAAATAATACTATGAAATAGATACATTACGGTAACAGCTGTTCTGTTATCGTCCTAGCAACGGATACAGCCTTGGCTTGCCTGCTGTAACAAACTAAAACTTTAATCCCCTCTAAAAATACTTAAAAATTCGAATATCAAAAAATCCTTTCTTAGCGAGTGCCTAAGTTATATACGGAGTATCCATGCAAAATTTTCTGTCGAGCGGTTTGGGCTGGGCGATGATAGGTCAGTGAGTGAGTGGTATTTGACAAATATATAGTAGATTATATATTTTTTTAAATGTATGAAAATAGATTCGTCGTGGTAAGTGGACAGTACCGATTTAAATTAGCTTACTAAATTTCGTACAAAAATGCTTCTATAGTAATTTTCGATAGGGCGATCTTATTCGGAGAAATCGATGCTTGAAATTCTGAAGTGTTGTTGGTTTCGTTATTTCAAACGATTTTTTTTTTTTTTTGTATCTGTTTATTTAAGTTTCTCGATTTCGACATTGAATTCATCAACAGCGTTGAAATTGCAGTTTAATAATTATCTAGGCACCCATCAAACATGAAATTTCCACTCAATTAGCTTAAAGTCAGAGTGCTTGTAAGATATTGATAAAAAATAAAGCATTAAAAATTATAGACATCTATAATAGACGTTTATATAAAACAATGTGTAATACAAATACCGTATATACATAGTACAAAAACGTTTCTTCATAATATTTTTCTTTCACATATTCTCATTCAATCTTTACGTGAATCAAAAAGCTTGGCCAAAGCAAGAAAGGTGATGATAGAATATGACAGGAAACCTGAAAAGAGAGTAATCAATATAGTTTTGAATGTCATCATTCGAAATATCAACAATGCATGTTATACTTCATTGCCTTATTACTTATGACTCGAAAGGTTTAGACAGAGATAGTTTAAGAATGCTTTTGGTAGAACACACGGTTAAACAAAATACAATATAGTCCGAGAGCCAGCAACACACTTATCATGAAGTGTTTTATGCATCTTGAAATTTTGCTATAATGTACATCTTGGATATATACGAAGGTATTTATGTGTTTCCTGGACATACCTTGGAACACCAGGTACTGCGCATAGGGGAAAGGTACAAAAAAATATTTCCCAAAAATAGAGTTTTATTCAGAAGCCAACTAATCTTTAATGTAAAATTAAGACAATTTTACAATGAATAATAAATACGGCAGACACTTTTAAGGGGTATAACAAGTAAAAAAAAAAAAAAAAAAAAAAAAAAAAATTAATTGTTTTTATTCTAATATTAAACTAGCTGAATACCCGTGCTTCGTCACGGCAGATAAGTAGTTATTTTATTGCGTTAAATAATGTTTCATTAAAATTACGTTACTATACAATTCTGTGCAGTTTATTACAGCACGGTTCCCCTCATACTATATTTTATTCAATGGGCGTTAAAATTTAAAAGTTTATGTTTCCAAGAAGTCATATGGTAACACCCAATATATTTACAAGTATTACCAAGGTTACAGGCGAGGAGGCTGTGCAAGGGTTCCGGATATTATTACCTCGCCTGGAAAACCTAAGGATATGCCATACATCACGGTTTGACCGGGACTGTCCCGGTATTTTGCAATTGTTTCGGTGTCCCGCCCAGTTTTATCAATGTCCCGGAAAAGGCTGTAAGATGTAAAAAGTAATGAATTCATGTTTATAAGAATCTTTTATAAATCGGTTACTTTTCTACAATTAAAATTTTTACTTCTGCTCACAGTGTCAAAGAAATGAGAAGTAATCTAACTGTAAAACGCTGGAACTACCTGCACAGCGTTGCCAGCAGCCAGACACTACTATTTGGCTAAGAGATTGTTTTAAGAAAATCAAGTAGCAAAAAAAGTTCCGTTCTTATTTTTAAGGTTTGGGTAGACTAACAGTTTAGGATTCCCCCTTCCCGTTAGTTGCTAGGCTTAAAACTCACCAACCATTTTGCTTATAATTTGTACTCTTTTTATCCCCCCCCCTGGTATGCCCATCCCATATTAATGTGTCTCGGTTTAACTCTCCAAAATATGGCAAGCCTATCTGACGGGGACAGGCAGAAAAGAAACGCAATTAAAACTCTATGAGGGACAGTTAATTTCTAGTAATTCAAGGTCTGCCATCATAGTTGAAATTAACCTCAATTAGAAATAAAACTATGAGATAGATAATGTAAGGTAACAGCTGTTCTTTATCGTCCTAGCAACGCAGGCTGCCTAGGCTTGCCTTCTCTAACCAACTCAAACTTTAAACCCCCCTAAAAATGCTTAAAAATACGAATATAAAAAAATCCTTTCTTAGCGAGCGCCTACGTTATATAGGGAGTGTCCATGCAAAATTTCAACATTTTCTGTCGAGCGGTTTGGGCTGGGCGTTGATAGATGAGTGAGTGAGTGAGTGGTATTTGACAAATATATAGTAGATAAGAGTTTTATTCGTGCTGCCATTAAAACCGGAACAGCTGTACAAGATCATGTGAGCAAGAACCAATGAGAGCACAGAAAACAACCAACACTGCGCGGTCGTCTCATGAAGTCTTACGGTTACGCGCAGTGTATTGCAGTCTATCATAGGCAACATTTATATTCCTGATAATTAAACCCCACAAAAGTGTCTGCCCTTTTGCAATTATTTTCAAATATGTTTATTGAAGACGCTGTTTAAATCGCAGCGTGAATAAAGCACTTCATTTAATATTAAAAATAAAAACTAGGTACTTTTTTTTTTTTTTTTTAATCTACATTTTAACCCCCTTAAAATTGCCTGCCTTCTTTATTATTAATTTTAAAATTGCCTTAATTATTAATTTTTTTCATTAATAATAGTTGGCTACTGTATAAAAAACTATTTTTGGGCAATATTGTTTTGCACCTTTCCCCTATGCGCAGTACCTGGTGTTCCAAGGTATGTCCAGGAAACACATACTTACCTTCTTATCTACCCAAGAGGTACACTATAGCAAAATTTCCGGGTGCATAAAAAACTTCATGAAAAGTGCGTTGAACCGCTACTTTTCTAGCGGTGAACAAATAGAAAAATAGCATCTGGCCCTTTTTCACCATCATCTGGTTTTCTTCTTCTGGCATAACCTGTCTTGTTTTTTTCTTTTGCTTAACCCGGGAAAAGTAGCGCTTATTCAAGGGTCGATTTAGGTAGCTCTTCGTCACTGAGACGAAGGTGCTTAATTTTGCTTTAAAGGGAACCATATAATTTTGTAAATGTAATATTGTAATATTATAATGTTCTTAACAATATGTTTGACATAATATTTCTATTTTTCCGCTTATTTCATTCTTAAAAACAGATAAATTTCAATTTTGTTTTGCCACTTGGCCACGAAGAGCTATGAGTTATCGCCGTCTACTAAGAGGCTTCGAGGGTTTTAGTTTGTACTAGTTATGACTGTAAATCACAAAACTATGTATTCCCGCAATATTCAATATGTTCTAAAAAAGAAAACATAAGGACCAGTGATGAGTCTTACGGGTGCAGTTATTATCGGGGCACATTCTGTCAAGAACATTAACTCAACCTTTAGTACTGTTATAAACAGTAACAATGTCTGATTTTTGGGTTTGGTCCTCTAATGAAGCGTTTTGATCTATACTAGAAAGTAGTAAACCTGTTTTATTTCCTTTGGTTTCAAAGAATTAAAAGGAAATAAAATGAAAATTCTTGGCATAAAGTATTGCTTCAACAGGTAAAATTAGCCTTCAAGACAGATAATTGTTATTAGGTTAGGTTACAGTTTATTCAGGACGATTAACTTCTATAGTTTTTACGCCCCGATAATTGCTATTAAAGAGGTAGTTTTCGACATTTTTACAAACATTGAATAGGCTTCTAAAGGTAGCACTTCGTTTCCAAGACGAACGGAAAATGTATACATGAGGTAGAGTTCGTTTCGTCTTGCCGACGTTTTAGCTATTTCCTATCTTCAGGAGTACAATTAACGATGTACGACACGTTTTGAATATGTATCAAACGATAAAATGATATGCTGTATGGGTGGCACAATCTCACCCCTTGAAGTGCATTTTTTTTATTATCAATGAATAACGTTTGAAAAGATGTTCTCAAAACATTTTACTGGGAGCATCTCAGGCGATATAGTAATAAAATAAATCACTAAAGCAGGCTACACACGTTCAGGCAGGCCTGTCAGTTAGACCTGAACAGTCTGTCGAAAAGCCGGTCGCCTGAACGTGTTTATATTCCGGCCGCCTGAACAGTCTTAACCGACAGACCGGCCGGAATATACACACGTTCAGACGATCGGCTTTCCGGCGGAATGTTCAGGTCCTCCCTGAACGTCTGTAGCCTGCTTTAATGTGCATCTAGGAATGCCTGAGTCGTCTACTCAAGGAAGGTTTGTCCAGGTTAGAACACATGTGTCCAGACCTGTAAATCACAAACAAATGTATTCCAATGGCAAGGAACCCTTGGGCAAGGTAAACCATGGGTTGCTATCTGGTACGACTGATACGCCAAATATGGACCCCTGAACAAAGATTCTAGGTCTACTTGTTCTCCGCTAAATAGCACTAATATTTGAAAAATATAGCTGGCACATTTTAACCCCACTAGACATAAAGTCACCCCGTTTTACAGCACTATTTGTAAATACTTCGCCAAAGCTGAGACTGAAAACAATTTAAACTATAGTGAACACTTCCCATTGAAAAGGTTACAAGTGAGAATTTTTGCCCACGGTGTTACCCCATGAGAATACCACACACCTTTTGCCAACCAACTGCCCGGTCTGCCTGAAAATGATATAATGTAGCAAAGGAAATAAATATACCTACCTATGAAGACCAAGCTGAAAATAATCGATACAATTATAAAAGCTACATTCCCCTCGTCCTTCCTCTTCTTCTGCTTCTTCTTGTCAGGAGGAGGATGTTGAGAGGTTGCTTCGCGGTAATGAGGTGTCCTCACTGGGCCCGGTTGCTGAGGATGGGCCGGTTCCGTGGTAGAGGTAGAATTCATGGCGGGAGCCGAACCCTCGTCACTAGTAGTATTCCCTGTTGTGTTAGTGTTATCTGCTGTTGTATTATTCACTGTAGTGGTATTATTTGCTTCAAGGTCTGTATTGCTTGCAAGGGCAGTATCGCTTGCAAGGGCAGTATCGCTTGCAAGGGAAGTATCGCTGGCGAGGGCAGTATTGCTTGCAAGGCCTGTATCGCTTGCAAGCGCAGTATCGCTTGGAGGGACTGCATCGCTTGCAAGGGCAGTATTGCTTGTAAGGCCAGTATCGCTTGCAAGAACGGTATTGCTTGCAGAAGCAGTATCGCTTGCAAGGACGGTATTGCTTGCAGAGGCAGTATCGCTTGCAATGGCAGTATCGCCTGCAGTGGTAGTACTCCCTACAATGGCAGTACTTTCTTCAGAGCTTTCTGGTACAGTGTGACTTGATTCTCCAGATAGTTCTGACATTTGAATTTGGTTCTCATTCTCTCCGGATACTAAACTTGATAATTCGTATCTGTTCCGCAGAAATCCCAACGCCCTCTTCTGAAACTCCTCATCGTCGGCGAGTACATTCCTCCTCCAATGATCCATTGTCAGCCAGTGGTGATCTGGACAGCGCATTCCTGGGCAGATAGTACTGAAAATATATTTACATCATTAATAAAACAAAAACAAATAATGCCAACAAATGTACAATTCTGATTTTAAATGTGGCGATGGTGAATAATAAAACATTCGACTCGCAGGAGCTGCGACATCTTTGCGCGGTTTCACATCATAATATAAACAAATATAATAGTTAATATTTTGATAACAATTTACATATCTTAATGAAATCTTAAAGAAAACTGAGAATTTAGGTGCCACGATGCACAGAAAACTTAGAGAGCTCTGTTACAAAGAACTAAAGAATTGCTTCTATTTTTTTAATTTTTATGTGATATGTAAGAATTGAAGAAAGATCGCTTACATCATTGTCTTGTAGCTGGGTATTATAGAAAGAATGAGGTATATTATATAAAGGACCAGTCCGAAGAATATCAGGAAACTTGCTAGCCTGAGGTATCTGCTTATTTCCTGTACAACACAAAGGTATTTGAGTATTTATTAAATAAACTTTTCAGAATTTAATAATAATTGAGATTTATTCTACAAAAACAGAGAATAGAATTAAAAACAAAATAGAAATAAATAACAACTCGTTTATGATTACCAACACATTCACCATATACATTATTTCCAGTGAATATTTTGGTAATCAAATAAAAAATAACCAACTTATAGTTAGGAGGGTGGGGATGTGGTCAATGATTGAAAGAGGAATAGAATGCTTAGAACGACGCGTCGTCGCCTCGATGGTCTATAATAATAACAAAACTTATAATAAAAAATTATATCTCTATCATTAATTATTACAATAGAAAAAAAAAATATATATATCAATTCTTTAGTGCAATGGAATGAAGGATATTTTCGGTTAATCCATCTTTAGCCAGCACAAACAAACTGGATAGTTTAATCATGCGAGAACATGTCACGTATATTGCCCGTGTGTAGGTGTGCCCGAATCAAAGCCACAAACAGACATCGTTTGGCCTTGCGACAAATTGATTGCCATTGCGAATGCCAATCTAATAGGAAATTGAACGCGTTTGATTTCAATTGGCACATCTGCTGGAATAATAATGGCCGAAAACTGCGCAGGGAGTAAGAGAAAGCTTATTGTGTGAGAAGGCAGGAGACCGGCTTCGTTCTCATCCTTACTCCGTGCTGTGCTGTTTACTGGGTGAAAAGTGACACCGGTAGACGCCTGGCGGGAATAACTGATGGAGTCATAATTCATCAGTTATCGGCCTCCAAGGGTTGAAAATTATTAAAGTACTAACATCTCTATTAAAACATGGGTATTGGTAGAAAGGCGAAATTTAGGGTTGTACGTATTTTTTAATGCTAAATCATAAAAATATAAAAACAAATATTGTCCAAAAACTAAAAAAAAAATATATTTTTGGGGTGGACCACCCTTATCACTTAGGGGTATGAAAAATAGTACAAAACATTTTATAAAAATCGGGCCAGCCGTTTCAGAGGAGTTTATATTATGTCACAAAGAATTTGACACGATAATTTTATATATATATATATATATATATATATATATATATATATATATATATATATATATATATATAAGTTATGTCTACCGAGCACTAGACAAGGTTTTTAAAAATAGACTATACACGGGAAGAGGGCTAGACACTCACTACACGGAGACTGAACTTCAACTGGCTTTATTAATCCTGCCGGGCTTTATATATGCTCGGCTTGTTTATTTACAATACAAGGGTTACTCTCTGCCTAACAGCCCCCCCCCCCCCGAGTTTCTGGACATTCCCCAGAAACTTATAATAATAAAAAGAAAAAGAAAATAAGAAATATGTGATACACTCAGCATTACTTAAACCTAACCCCATAAGGTATATACAATAAAAAATAAAAATTATAATCATATAAGAAATTATTCGCAATAAACATAAAGAAATACACTATACTAAAAACTATATGAACAAAACAAAAACTATACGTTCAACAGAGAGAAAAACTACACTTTACAGAATTTTCATAATAGAAATATGTACAAAATTAATGAAGGAACATACCCAAAAAAAAAAAAAGAAAATCTGTACACAGGGTCCACAATATCTGGCACTGTCACTGTCACTACACTAGCCCTTCGGGGTTACTGCTCAGCCTTCTGTAGAGGAATCTTGAGCTGATCAATGTGAGCGTTACGTTGACTGAAGGGAGGTGAAAGCATCTTAATGGTGACCACATTGTGTTCTCGGATGGCCGTAACCTTGTACGGCCCGTCGTAACGCAGATCTTGTTTCGGTCGGTTGGTCGGAATCCGCCTGTAAACGATGTCGCCGGGTTTAACAGGCTTAGCTGGGGTTGTAATTTGTTGATTATATTTGGCTGTTCTCTGCTCCTTCTCACGGGCGAGCCTCTCTGCGACCTTTTCCGACGTTTTCCGTTGGTTGACCCGAAGATGAAGGACGGTGTCAACAACTCCTGGACCTCCAGCCGTATCAGACACATGTCTGCCTAATCTCCACGTCCCGAAGATGACCTCATGGGGGGTAAATCCTGCTGTACTGTGGACAGAGTGGTTGTAGGCGGTGATTGCTATGGCCATGGCCTCTTCTCCTGACACGACGCGTTCAGCCTGGATGAGCCGGAGATGTTCGCTCAGCGTGTTGTGGACGCGCTCGATGTCACCATGGCTTTGAGGATGTCCTGCGGTTGTCACGTGAAGAGTAGCACCCCACGTTTTTAGAAGTTCTTTGATCGTGTCGTTCCGAAATTCCCGACCTCCATCAGTAACTAGGAGCTCTGGAGTACCATAACACTGGCTCCAGGCCCATAAGGCTCTTCGGACTTCATCAGCGCTCTTCGCCGACACAGGTACAGCCATCACCAGTTTACTAAAGACGTCAACAATGGTCACCCAAGACTGTCCTTTCCACACGAACGTATCTGCCTGCAGTGCTAGTAAAGGTCCTCGAGGCGTGAATGTAACGTCGCGTTGGGGTTGGGCGGGTCTCCGGTCATATTTAACCTTGTTACACACCTCGCATGCAGCCACAACCTCCCGTATCGTCCGTTCCATGTTTTTCCAATAATATTGCCTCCTCAGAGCAAGAAGCATCTCGTTTATTCCGCGGTGATTCGTCTTGCCCTGATGATGAGCGAGCGTAACGTCTTTCTGCACTTGGGTGTCGGATACGACTTCTCCGAGACGTAGACATCTGACGAACCTCCGATCTCCACCGATGCGGCCCTGCTCCTTTAGTCGGACTATTTGTGCCCAAATAACTGGGCTCCGAACATACAAGTATGTTGTCGACCCCGGAACAGAAGAGTCCTCCAGCATTCTACACACAGAATCGTCCGAGATGTCTTCCATCGTCGTGACAGTACATTTCAGGCTCGAGCGAGTACGTCTGCCATACACAATCTGAGGGGAGCCTGACGCCGTGGTTTTCCACACAATCTGTCGACTCTTTGCAACCACTATTTCGTCAACCTCTTGGATGAGCTGGTCGTCTTCGTCTGCAGAGACTGTCCCTTCGCTAGCTCCAGGCGGGGCAGCTTCTCCTTCTCCAGGTGTCCACTCTTGGAAAAATTGGCGCAACGATTGATCATTTTCGCCTTGTCTGGTTTGTGTCACGTTGACCTTCTGAAGCCGCGAGAGCCAGTCAGCTACAACATTCTCCGTCCCGGGCGTGTACCGTACCGTGAACGTAAACTGTGCTAACTTTTCCTTCCAACGGGACACTCTCGCCGAGGTTTCTTTAAGATTGGTCAGCCATTGGAGGGGTTTGTGGTCGGAATGCACCACAAATTGTCGGCCAAATAAGTAGGGCCGAAAATGTTCAACAGCCCACACGATCGCCAATAGTTCTCTTTCCAGGGCGCTGTAACGCGTTTCGGCGTCAGTTAACCGTCGACTGGCAAACGCTATAGGTTGTTCTCCCAGTGAAGTGTGTTGTGCCAGCACCGCACCCACGGCGTAATCACTGGCGTCTGTGGTGAGAATGAATGGTTTGGCAAAATCTGGGTGTGCTAACACCGGTGCTTCCCGCAACGTGGCTACACATTCCTCCACGCCCTTCTGCATTTGCTCTGTGACTCGAACTTTACTCCCTTTTTTGAGGAGATTGTTAAGTGCTGCAACCTTCTTAGCCATACTAGGGACGAATCGCCTGTAGTAGTTGAGAGCTCGTAATATGCGGCGTACTTCATGGACGGTAGTCGGCGGTTTAAGTCCCACGAGCGCTTCCACTTTCGCTGGATCAGGCCAGATCCCGCTGCCTGAAATGACGTGGCCCAAGAACTTCACTTCCGTTAACCCAAGTCTTGTTTTCTCCGCTGAAAGTTTGAGACCAAACTGACGTAGCCGTTCAAACACACTCCGTAGGTGGCTCTTGTGGTCGTCTACTGTTTTACTAAAGACCAGGATGTCGTCCATATAGCCTTGGCACCATTCGGGGCTCAGTTCCCGCAGTACTTCGTCCATTAACCTGTGGAACGTCGCAGGCGCATTTTTAAGCCCAAACGGCATTCTCGTGAATTGGTAATGCCCCCTTTCAAATGAGAATGCCGTCTTATGTTCATCTTTCGGGTGCATGCGGATTTGGTGATATCCGGCTTTTAGGTCCAACGTGCTAAAGACTACCGCTCCGTTGAGACGATCTAGGATGTCTTCCAGTCTTGGAAGTGGGTATCTCTCATCCAATGTGCAATCATTTAGTTTACGAAAGTCCACCACCACTCTATATTTGTCAGGCGCTCCTGCCTTAGGGACCACCCATAATGGACTGTTAAAGGCTGATCGGCTGGGAACAATAATGCCTTGGGTCAATAGGTCCTGAAGTTCTTCCTGGATAGCTTGCTTCATCGCTTGCGGATATCTTCTCTCCTTCACATAGACTGTTCGATCCGAACTGAGGTTGATCTCGTGCATCGTTTTTCCCGTTGCTCCCAGAGGTTCCCCATCCCGGTGGTACACATCTGCAGCCTCTCTCATAATCTCCTCCCACACGGTGTTAACTGTGGCCACTGTGCTGACTGGTAAGCATTTCTCGGGTGACGTAGCGTGGTTCGCCTGTTTACCGATGTGTACTCTCCATCGCCCTTGGTTCGATTCGATCCCGCCGCCAAGTAGGGTAAGAGCGTCGCATCCTAGGATCCCTTGGTACTCTCCGTTAATGACAGAGATGACATGCACAACGAGACTTTCGCCTTCTCTTCCCCAGTCGTCCATGGGTAGCTCGACTTCACCTTCCACAGCGCACTCACCACCGAGCGTCAACAAATTACAATTGCACTTGCGGACTTCTCGCTTCCCCCACTGCTCTTCAAGTCGTCGGAGATCACGCGCAGCTAGCAAGGTACAAGTGCTCCCTGTATCTATCAACCATTTTACTCCGGCGACTTTGATAATCGGCAACCCTCCTCGCTTGGATTCTCTTACTCTTCGGTTGCCGCGCTGCTCACACAATTCTCATTGTCTTTTTTTAGTCACTTGGTGGTTTTTTCGCAAAATAGCGGCGTACGATGTCATACGCCTTGACGGTCCTTGGTCTGCTACCTCGCCATCCGACTCGCTAGATACTTCCGAGTCTCTCGTTGAGGCGTCATCATGTCTGTTTGACCTCGATTTGCGGACTTCGTGGAACTTTACTTCCATGGGTTCTCCTTGGTCCGGGGGAGTTCTCTTGAGGTATGGGCATCTTCTCGCTACATGCCCTGAGTTACCGCATTCGAAGCAGCGTATGCGTGGGCACTTGGCTGCGACGTGGCCCCTTTTTCCACACTCGTAACAAGTTCTGTCTTCGGGTGCTTCTCTTTTTCGAGCCGGAGGCCGTCTACTCGTGGCTTGTTTCCGTTCTTCTTGTTCGAATTTCCTCCTATTCGTTCTGGGTCGCTCCTCACGTCTGGAGTCAACGGGGTATCTGCGTTGTCGCAGTCCTCTAGCCTGGATCCATGGTTCTTCCTCAGCATCGTCTGCTCGCGACTCCCTCTCTCTTTCTCCTTCATCTATCAGAGCTTTTGCGACTTCTGAGAACTCCGAATCCGCTGCGAATACTCTGCCCGTCACGCGTCCTAAATGCACCCTTAATAATTTCTTTAGTACCAGGGCCATAGCTTCGGCTTCATCTTCTTCGGCCCTTTCACTTATTTTATCTAAAATCTTGTCGTGCCACGACAGAAGTCGCGTAGCAAAAACTCCCTTCGACTGGCTACTGCCGCGCCTTTCTTGTAACGCCCTTAACATGTCTTCCTCGGGGGCCCAGCGCCCCCCAGCGTACACTTTCTTCAGCCGTTCCTTAACAGTGTCCCACTCCGTACCGGAATCACATTGTATTTGATTCAGTACTGACCGTTTCACTCTTCCTATCAGGGCTGCCTTCAGGGTTGCTACGTCACTGGGATCTAACCACGCCGCTTCCTGCTTATTTTTGATCGTTCCCATTATTCGATCACCCTCTTTCAGGAAATGAAAAAGTTCGCTTGCATCTCCGG
The DNA here is from genome assembly GCA_946811695.1 of Gonocerus acuteangulatus. NCBI lineage: Eukaryota > Metazoa > Arthropoda > Insecta > Hemiptera > Coreidae > Gonocerus > Gonocerus acuteangulatus. The sequence continues at coordinate 29,545,292 of OX328123.1, forward strand.
TGAATCTTTCTACCTGGCTTATAGCTGTGCGAGTGTCCTGAGCGTTAGCAGCTTTAATTTTGAGCCACTCAATCATAGCTGGCGATAACTCCGGCATCCTTATTTGATTAAGGTGATCCTGGGCCGCTGCCATCCGAGCCGCCTCCATCTGAGCTGCTGCTATCTGAGCCGCCTCCATCTGAGCTGCCGCTATCTGAGCCGCCTCCATCTCAGTCATCCCTAATTGGTAAAGATGATCCTGATTCGCCGTCAAATCGGTCATCCTTCTTTGATTAAGACGATCCTGTATTGTCACTCGCGATTTCCGCGTCGACATGTACCGATCGGTCTCGCACAAAACTTTCCCGGGTTTCGGCACCAGTTATGTCTACCGAGCACTAGACAAGGTTTTTAAAAATAGACTATACACGGGAAGAGGGCTAGACACTCACTACACGGAGACTGAACTTCAACTGGCTTTATTAATCCTGCCGGGCTTTATATATGCTCGGCTTGTTTATTTACAATACAAGGGTTACTCTCTGCCTAACATATATATATATATATATATATATATATATATATGCATGTAAATTTACCAATAATAAACAAATGATTTAAAAGTCAGTACATACCCAAAAAGCAGCCAAGAAAGACAAAATAAATCCAACGAACATAAGAACTATGTAGAGAAACAACAGGCAATATTGAGCTGAAACCATAACACAAGCATTACCACATTTTTCTGCAATTAACATAAGAATAAGCATAATTATTTTAATTTATACGTCCTTTTTAAAATACAGATTTTTCTATAGGTCACCACCCCTTTCTAGACAGGGTATGGGTGATCCTGTTTCCATTTTTATGGAGAAAATAGATTTCTCATAGCGTGAATCGAACCCACCGCCCTAGGCATAGAGTTCTCATGCCTTAACAATCTGGACCATTGGGCCTACACGAATTTAACAAAATATTATTAGTAAAATAATTCTAGCGCAATTTGTAATAAATGGTTTAAATAAAGATTCCAACAATTTATTCTTCGACGTTCATCAGTTATACTTGTTTATTTTATTTATTTATTTATTGCTTGACCGTAACGGAGGCGATTATCAAATTATTATTATTTATGCAGTTATCAAAGATGAAAAAATTAATAATAATGGCAATAAAGGACCAGTATTATTATATGGTATTACATTTTTTTTTCTCCTTATAGTATCCCTATGAAGAGTACATTTATTTTGAACACATGTGCCATTGCCTTATTTGGCTTATTACATGTAGTGATTATGTGTTTTGGTTACATATATTATATGTATTGAGATATGAATTTTGATAAGATAATTATACAAAACTAATTTATATAATGTGAGCTTAAAGATAAAATTAATTTTTTTAACTTAATTACAGTAATAATCTAATAAGTGAGTAATTGTGATAATGATAAACTATAATTAAATAATATTAAAATAAAATTCTATTTTAACCGATGCTGCGGTTTCTCTTGAGCCGGAAGGATCTGCAAGTATATATAGCAGATATATTGAGTTACACTCATTATTGTTAAAATCAAAACATAAATTCTAATTTTAATTTTTTGCATCCATGTTTATACTTTTGGTAAATTTTGAAAATTCTTTCTTATATTTATCAAATAGAATATTTGGTTGTTCTGGCCAGTTGCCCCCTTTTAGTGTTATAGATTTTATAAATTGTAGTCTTTGATGGTATTACATAATTAATACTATTTAATAATACTGGTTTTTCTCGTAATAATTATGAAAGAGAAAAACCAATATTATGGTGCGAATTCTAATACACAGAGTGTATTGTAAGTAAATGACAATGCTCAAATGGGAGAACCTAGACCAAAAATGTACCTTGCTAACCACATGTTTCTATCTGTTTTGTTCCAGAGCTATGCTGTTCTGAAGGTTATTTAGAAAACCGTGTTTTTTTTTTTTGGAAAAGCTCCAATTTTCTCTGCTTGTATAAAATAAAAATAAATTTAAAATACTTACTTGCTTGGACTGATGAGGTTTCGTTATTCCGCTCATAGATATTTACAAGGGCGGTTATCAGCATCAGTGTCTATTATAAAGTTAAAACAAACATTAAAAAAGTTTCAACAATAAATAAAATATTTCAACTTCCTTTTTACAGCTAATGACATTCAAAACCTTCATAACGGAACAAAATGTAAAATGTAGATGATATTTCAGTAGAGTGATCATTTACAGATAAATTATAAATATCTTGGCCATTTATATCGATCATACCAAATTACAGCTTATAATTCAGAATGTATTGCATGGATAATGATAAAAATGAAAGAATAGTTATTTATAAGACTATGATAAAGCATCCTCAGCATGGTGAACGTCCAATGGATGCATTTGTTGGTACAGCTATCAAACAAAATTCTAATAATAATAGGTAAGATAAAGGAGAATTTAACATATATATAAAAACATAACCTCTCTAATAGTTGTTAGTTTAATACCTAAGGTTATTAACACCAACCCCTAAGGTTTATTTAATTTTTTTATTGAATTAAAAAAACTTATATTCCTGGAAAGGATTATCTATTTACCTATTTCTCAGTTCTTACTCTATTTATTACAACATGCTAAAGTTAGATCTATCAAAAAGCTTTCACAATAAATTTCATTCTGCATTCCACTCACCTATTTGCGCTATTATTCTGGTCGATTGAATCATATAGCATACCAGAACATTCCTTAAATCTAAATCATAACTATTTACAGGGACACACAGTCACTAAATACATTTGTAGAATACTCAAACATTCCACTTCCCTGGTCGTCCAAAAACAGCACAGGTATTTCTACGAATTTGTAGGACGTTTACCTATGTCCTCTTCTTCAGATTTTTACAATCATAAATTTTGAAAGCTTCCAAAATTCATTAAATCAAGAAATTGAAATACTCACTTGTCCTATGACTGAGCACCCAACTACCCCCGCTTGGAGAGATAGGCAGCAGAGGAAATCTCTAGGCAACACCGGGTTCCATCTCTTCCTTCTTCGTGGCATCTTCCTAAATAACCTACCTAGATAGAAAGGAGAACTATCGTTTTGGCTTCAAGATAACCTTCTTTAAGCACATCTGGTTTATCAAATCCTATTCTACACTAGCTCTTGAACTGCGGCGTTTGAATAGCCGTTCCTAACACAATTATTCTTTATAGATGGATGAAAACTTGCCATTTAGGAGTAGACGTACCCTTACCTTGCCCTAAAAAATGCATATTATGCGGAAAACTAATACCTTAGCCATGATATGTGCATATATCCTATCTACCCGGCAATCCTGCATCAGAAATACCTGCAGCCTCTCAGAGTCAATCGATCCTAGTCTAATAATATTGAGGTAGATATCGAGCAGATCAAATTTCTACTGTCGTTCATTTTTTGATCCACGGGTTTCGAAACATTAGATTTTCTATTCGTCACTCGGGAAGAAATCCCGCTGAAAATATCGTGTTATAATTTATTTAAATTTTAACGTCCATTTATTATTAAGTACGAATTTTAGGACGGGTTATCTATAGGTTACCACCCTTTTCTAGCCAGGATAGGGGTGATGCCTTTTCGTTTTTCGAAAGAAAAGCCACCGCCCCTAGTGGGAATCGAACCCACGACCTTTGGCACTGAGTGTTAAGAGCTCACGCCTTAACCCTCACGGCTACCGGGTCTCCGTGAGGGTTATAATTGAAACCTTTAAAAGAAATATATGAGTCTAAATTACCTAAATATACAATAAGTCTAAATTATTGGTTACTCGATACAGGTATTTATGTAAAAAAAATCAAAAATGAGTCTATTTATGCGATTGATGACGTACTGAGAGACCTGTAATTATTTTACTGTCACGATAAAGGAAAGAATTAAACAGGCTTAATAAAGAATTTACACAGAGTATGTACAAATATATTTCAATAAGCTTAGGATGTTTCTCTTCAGTCCCATTCTGTGTCTAAAGTCAACGCAAATGCGAAGTATCCAAGAATGGTGTAGATGAGGTACGCTGGAAAAGAGAAACATCAATCAGAATGGATCATGGCTAATAGATTATTATGCAAGTCTTGGTTAGCCTAGAGTATTGTGTTCTTTTGTAATGCTGGACACTGGGATCATGGTAGAGTATGTTGCATCAGGAAAGAAAAACTGTCAATTACTTAGAATGATCAAACCGGTTGCTACGGTCTCCTAGCACCACGCCGACTACCCATTAATACTAGGCTAAGAAGCAGCAGCAGCCCATGTTATTGGTATGAGGGCTGGGTCCCAGGTTATTATACAGGTTGTCCCCAAAAGAAACGGCCAAACCTCGGGAATCGATGCGAGATGAAAAAAAGTCCTTTGGCATATATCACGTTTCCAAAAAAAAAAAAAAAAAAAAAAAAAAAACCTAAAAGAAATTATGAAAAGGCATTAAGGTTTATGTAGAATAGTAGGTTTATGGTGGGATTGTATTAATGTTGTGTTTCCGGGAGATAGTGTTTCTGATATTTATGAACTTCTGCTGGATTTAAGAATTGCATTAAGCTATCAATTGTGTGACTATCCTAAGGTTTTACCGTATGGGATTAAGTCCTATGGTACTCGTGCGCAAATTTTTGACCAAGTTACAATAATGTAACGATCTTGTATGTTGATTTGGAAATATGTACACATGGGACCCCTGGGAGACATTAATACATGGCAGGAATCCTGTGTCGTTCGCTTAGGGCAGGCATTAAGAAAATAAGGCTTGTGGATAATTCATTACATTTTATGCTTTTTAAAACCAAGCACACAAAGTAAAATATAATTTCCTTGTCGCAACGTTTGGGTTAAGTCAAACATGTATGTCGCATTCCATTAAGAAAATAATGTTACATCATTAAACGAGAGGTGAATGTGTAAAACCTCTGCCAAAGGCTGCACCTACATTGGACCCGTATTTCTCCCAATCCGATCCGATCAGAAATCGGTTGACCGACAGTGCCGGAGTGCCTACATTGATCCTGACCCGATCCGATCTAGTCACTTTGTCGGTCGTCCGATATCGGCCTTGAAAAAACTAGATCGGATCGGATCGGGTAGGCACCTCCATTGAGATGCATGTGTTTGTTTTCCTTTCGACAGTCGGTGGCTATCGGATCGGGTCCAATGTAGGTGCACGCTAAGGAACTTGTTGAACAGAGCGTTCGGACCGACTTCAAACACTCTCTTTGGGCGTGTGAATTTGAGTGTGTGCGGATTTGTTGTTATAGAATTACTTACCCAAGAACAGGATGACATATATGACTGACACAATCATGAGGAGTATCTCAGAAGCACCTTGGTCGAATGGCCCTGGAGTTGCCTGGGCAGGGACTGATTCGCTGGGTTTCTTCTCAGTTCTTGTAGTACTCTTAGTTCTTTCAGTAGTGCTCTTAGTTCTTTCAGTAGTTATCTTAGTTCTTTCAGTAGTTCTCTTAGTTCTTTCAGTAGTTCTCTTAGTTCTTCCTGGAGTAGTCTCAGTTCTTCCTGGAAGTTTGTCTACTGTTTTAGTAGTTTCTTTTATTTTAGTAGTTTCTTCTACTTTAGTAGTTTCATCTATGGTAGTTCTTTCATCGATTTTAGTTTTTTCCTCTATTTTAGTTGTTTCTTCCATTTCAGTAGTTTGTGTTATATTACCGGCTTCATCAGATCCCGTTACATTCTCTGCTTCCGTCATATTTGTAAAAAAATCAGAAGTATTTTCACTCCTATCATGAGTAACATCAGTTCCTCCAGTTACTATAGCTTGGCTGGAATTCTCTGAAACATCAGTCGGACCATCATTTATCAGTTGAATTGTCTTCATAACGTCATCAGGTTCTGCATCATCATATCCTTGGTCTGGCAAGGGATCAGAGCTGTTGTAAGACACGACCACCAACGGAGATGGCGGTGGCAGCTTGTCTATTCCCGCAAAATCGTATTTCATGACACGAGGATACTCGGATCCGATCAGGTATTTCCTCCATCTATCCGCAGTGAGCCAGAGGTGGTCCGGGCAGCGGAGGCCAGGGCAAACGAATCTATAAAAGAAGGTCCAGTTAATTCCGTATCAAAATTTATCTATAATAAAATTGAAAAAAGACGGATATAGGTATAATCTAAAAGAAAAGAAGGCGCTGGATAACGAAGCAAATTTCTCAGCAATGTGGGTAATGTATTCCCATTTCTGGAGAATTTCCTTAAACCCTGGCCTGTATAAAGTTTCTGACAGACTCGGTTTCATTTTAGCCCCCCCCCCCCCCCCAAAATGAAGATTCACATTTTTTTTCGGTTGAGTTAGAAAAAGAAAATTTTTGGGCAAATTAATAGTAATAAGTGAAGGGTACAGGGTAAAAAGGTACTAAGTAAAAAAAAATCGAAATTGAGTTAAGCACGGCATCCGGTAGTTTGATAGAAATACTATGTTGTGCAAAAACGGCAAAGGTAAAAAACGAGGCCTGTCCCTTTAAATAAACAAAATAAAATTTACTATGAAGGAAAAGAAAGGGCAAAGTCTGAGCACTACAAGGAAAGAAGGGGGCAAGTCAGCTGTGATTGAAGATGATGTTAGAAAAAAGGTTTTCTTAGCAGCCTATCTACAAGCAGTTGTTTTTTGTTTTTTTTTCAGTTTTATTTCCGGTGTGGAATACTAAATTTAAAAACTTCAGATATATTCCCAAATTTTGTGAAGAATATGGCAAACAATATCTATTGTGATTGCCTCAGCAGGATTACTAAATACAAAACACTGTATCCAATATGTATATTGCTAATACCTTTCGAATTGAATAATATTCACAAGTAAACAAGTTTGTTTTTCTATACAAACATTAAGCAAGTATACTAATATAGTGCAGACTTGCCAACTTTTAATCAGTTTTTGGTGCCCTTTTTACAAGTTCTTATATTTATAGGATAAAACAACAAAACGTTAAATTGAAAAGCTCCACTTATATTCTTAATGAGTTAGTTTCATTCATGAAATCAATAAATTCTATCTAATTATGAAGCTTGATATATTTTTGAGTCTTTAAATTGTCATAGAGATTTTTACACAATTATTCCAACTACAAACAAAGAACAGACATATCACTATGTTTTGGCTACCTGGACATGAAGGGATTTCACAGAGCACTACAGTAGACTTACTAGCGAAAACTGCAACCCAAAGACCTACACCTGACCTGAACAAAATGACAGCAACTGACCTATGCAAACTAGCTGAAAATAAGACAGTAAACGACTGGCAGACAGAATGGACTAACTCTCAAAGCAAACTGCGGGAAATAAAAAATACAATAAGAACCTGGTCAAGAGAAAACCTAACAAGACGAGACCAAGTTATTTTTTTTTTTTTTTTTTTTTTTTTTTTTTTTTTTTTTTTTTTTTTTTTACGGCGCATCAACAAATCGTAGCTATTAGCGCCGACATCCAGGGTGCAACCAGGAATTTTCTCAGCGAGCCCTGAGATGAGAAAATTTCTGGCGCCGGTGGGGATCGAACCCACCATCTCCCGCTTATAAATCCAGCGCGCTAGCCACTAGACCACGGGAGACCCCACCAAGTTATTATTACGAGACTTCGCCTAGGACACAGTTTACTAACGCACTCCTATCTAATGGAACGAGAAGACAGACCTGTGTGCGCATATTGTAACGAGACATTAACAGTTAAACACATACTTACTGACTGCAGATTACGAGACTACCTAACAATTCCTCACGACTTACTTGCCGAAAATAGTCCACATATTAACACCATACTAACTCACTTAAAGATAATTAACCTATATTCAAAAATCTAGCCCTATCTCCAATTTAACTCCTAAAGTTAATTTAAAATAATGAACGAAATAGCCTTTATAAAATTATTTACATTTTTAAGAAATTAAGTTAATTAACCTACATTTAAAAATAAAGCCCTATCTCCAATATAATCTTACCTCTTCTACCCCCCCCCCCCCCCACTTTTCCCCCCTCTTCACACTCTATTTAATATCTATTATATTACCGTATTGTTATTGTGAAATATATTATATAAAACATGTTATTGTTATTATTAATTAGCTCACTAATGTACTAGCTATATAAAATGTACTGACTTGTTATATACACAATGTGCAAAAAGTATTTTGTAATATCTTGATGTATGTTAAAGAGCAAGTCGCCAAAAGTTGCGAAACTGTTAATAAATAAATAAATATCAAATATCAAGTTCTAAGTACTGTATGTTCTGAGACCAGCTGCTTCTATTCCCATAGGCTCAGTCTCGTGCGAAAGAAGTTTCTCTGCTATGAGGAAGATCAAAAACTGGTTGAGAACTTCAATGCTGCAAGAGAGATTCTACGGCTTATCGTGGTTGTACATAGAGAAGAAAATACTAAGGGAACAGATTCAAATTCAAGATATTGTAGAAAGGTTCGCTATGAAGAGGAGAAAATTTCACTTGGCATAGACACTTTGTTTTACTTTTTGAATATTAATATTTTGAGTATAATTCATGAATAGCAAATATTTTAATTTAAAGTTTAAACGTTTTGTTAAATAACTATTTTGTTAAAAGTTAAATAAACATTTGTTCTTTGGTTTTCATTTTTGTCTTCTCTTTCCACCTTTAAATTTGTGTAATTGCTAATATGTTTTTAATTTTTAAAAAGGTATGTAACTTCGTTGACAATTCTAAAAAAAAATCAGACAGGGAAATTGTAGGTTTTTTTCTTAAGAAGCATGCTTATGTTTTGATTAATAGAATGATTAATTAGCCTACTATGATTTCCACGCGCCAGGTTAAAAGGAAAGAAAAAAAATATTTGAAATAAAAAGCTGTCGCAATTATTGGTTTTCATTTAACTCTTTTATGTAAACCCCAGCTTTGTTTTTCTTTTACAAGACAAATTCCTCATCCGGTGGGCATCACGTCTACAGAATTTTGTTGTAACGAAGTAAAAAATAACGGCTGTACGGACCGGATATATATATATAAATTTTAACCTTAATATATACCGAACAATTTTTTTTTTTGGGGGGGGGGTTTAAAATGTGGACGTTTCTAGTCGGCACTTCCGGATAGCCGCATAATGTTGACGTCATATGCGGGTTTCCTCCCTTTGGAGAAAAGGAAGAAAAGCCCTAAAATGTATAATTTAAAAAAAAAAAAATGACTTTACACCATCACTTACCTCATGACTTTGTAGTGAGGTACGAAAGATATTATTACGAAAATGAAAAATAATACCGTTCCACCAGTGAGTAAATATCCTCCGATTTTAACCAAAATGCTCTTTTCCTGAAATTCAAACTAGAAATTAAATTTGGCCATTTTAACAGAAATACAGGTTCAAATATAAATAGTAAGTAGGTACATTTTTTATTTATTATTAAGGTGTTTCGACTGCTAATGCTGGGTAATTCGCGTCATTATAGATACAAATATACATAAAACCCAGAACACCAATTTGTTTTACAACGCTAAAAACTTCATATAACATCCCTGCGGACATAATAAATTAAGCTATTCGAGGATATGAAACTCAAATTTTTAAGGAAATAATAATAATAATTGAGGATGCGTTTTTCAAAATGGTCATATTTTGTAAACTCCGTTACAGATGTGACCCTATCGAAATCATACCTTTAATTTTTTAGGCATTCGAATGGTCAATCACTACCATTTGTAACCGTCTCCGAAAAAATAGACTAAGCGTACTTTTTTTTTTTTTTTTTTTTTTAACGCCAACCCTCGATGAGCCGAACTTTGATAAGTCAAATCCTTAAATAAGTCGAAAATAGTATTTATGCTCCCAGGCAATCATACTTAAATTTCACCTCAATAAGTCGATTTCAGGCCAAAATCTTGGAAAATTATGTAAATAATAGGACTTTTAGACGAGTTTTGCTAATTATAATTTAATGTGTTAAAAAAAAAACAAAAAAAAAACCTAGATAGACTTACCAAAAAAGACGCAAGAAACCCCAAAATGAATCCAACTAACAGTATAGCCAAATATAAACCCAAAAGTCCATATTGTACTGAAAAGAGATAACAAATTAATATTAAAAACATTTAAAAAATGGGAAATAAAATATAAATGAATATATGTTTTCTGTCTCTTTCTCTTATATTTTGTCGCTTTCTCTTATATTTTGTCACTTTCTCTTATATTTTGTCGCTTTCTCTTATATTTTGTCTCTTTCTCTTATATTTTGTCTCTTTCTCTTACATTTTGTCGCTTTCTCTTATATTTTGTCGCTTTCTCTTATATTTTGTCGCTTTCTCTTATATTTTGTCGCTATCTCTTATATTTTGTCGCTTTCTCTTATATTTTGTCGCTTTCTCTTATATTTTGTCGCTTTCTCTTATATTTTGTCGCTTTCTCTTATATTTTGTCGCTTTCTCTTATATTTTGTCGCTTTCTCTTATATTTTTTCAACTTCTTAAATTTAAATCCTCGGTTCACTCCCGTAACTCCCGATCTCGTCCTTCCGATCTTTATACTCCTTCCCACCGAACAGCAATATTCGAAAAATCATTCGTCACCCGTGCCACCTCGCTATGGAATTCCTTGCCTTCGTTTGTCCGCCATTCTACCAACCTAGAAACCTTTAAATCCCGACTCTTCCACCACCTTCTATCCCTCCAAGTTTTACCCAACACCTAGTCTATATTGAAGCTGTACACTATATATTGATACTGATAGCATTTATAAGTTTTTAAGTTTATATGTAAAATTCAAAATTATTTTGTAATTTCAAAATTATTCCTATGGGACTTCTGTCCCGGAATAAGAATAAAACTTTTCATTCATTCATTCATTCATTATATTGTTTGCTTCTAATGTTTTTGATGACGAAATTAATTTAAACGAATAAACACGACTCTCTCTGCACTTTATTTCCAATACTGTTAAAACGTTAGCTTATACAAATATGGAAAATAACTTTTCCTTTCTTTTTGACAAGTACCTAGTTACATTTCTTATTAAACAAATTTAAAAAGATTATGTTTTATAATGAAGTTATTTCTGTTTTCCCATTAATATGTTGATAAAAAAAGTTATTATGTTATTTCACAATATACTCGTAAAGTAATATAATTGTCAGTGATTCGCCATTAATTTCATCTGCTAGAGCTATTGATGGGTTTAATTCAACGATTTTTCAAGAACATTCCAAGTCCATTTCGGAATCGTTCCTTGCGTTTTGCTTCCCAAATTGGTCTTCAAACGTGCTTACAGATTTTGTTTGCATGTCCCGCTATTAGGGAATTACATTACGAGCATGAATCTTAGTGATGAAGATGGAGATACTTACCAAGCATCACATTCCATTCCTCGTGGTTGTCTTCGTAAGCATTTAGGAAGAAGGTCACAGTCACCACTGTCTGCAACAAAAATATACAATTAATTTCATCTGATGGTTGGAATTTAGGGGACAATTTTTTTCAGATATTTGAAATTCATTCAAAAAACACATTTTCATTAGTGGATGTTCACAGCTTCGAGTAGCGGAAGCAAAAGAAAAAAAATACACAGACAGCAATTTCGATGTGTTCTCGTACATACTTAATGATCTCGAAACCCTGCAAAATCCAGTTGGACAAAAACTTTCCTGCTCACATTTTGTGATGTATTTCCTTCCGGCATATGTTTTGGCGTGAGAACTTAAAACTCCGTGCCAAAGGTCGTGGGTTCGATTCCCACCATGGAGTGGTGACTTTTCTTTAGAAAAAAGAAAAGGCACCAGCCATATCCTGCCTAGAAAAAGGGGGTACCCTATAGATAACCCGCCCTTAAATTCATAGTTAATAATAATGGACGTTTAAATTTAAGTAATAATAAATACCATAACATTTTTGCATATAACATTATTTCCTATCTCCGATACTTTAAAAGTTAAAATATTTGAGGTGAACTCTGAAGGGGTGGTTTCACCTCTTACACTTGCGATTGGGCCGATGTAAAAAAAAAAAAAGTATCGATTATTTTTACGTGTTTATTTTAATTTTAACGTCCATTATTATTAACTATGCATTTTTGGACGGGTTATCTATAGGTTACGACCCTATTCTAGCCAGGATAGGGCTGATGCCTTTTCTTTTTTCTAGAGAAAAGCCACCACGAAGTGTTTAGTGCTCACGCCTTAACATTCACGGCCACCGGGCCTCTTTTACGTGTTTAATAAACATATGGAGTTTCATCGGTTCCGAATACTTGGGCATGTTCCTTTGTAAGATGTTTAAATTTTGATTGCATTGAGGAATTATTCAAAAAAAATATTTTATTAACAGACATGAAACGGTTAAGAAATCGTGGCAAGTGGAAGGTGCCCATTCGAAAGCTTACTAAATTCTCTACGAAAAAGGTTCCGAAGCAATATTCGATGGGACGACCACATTTGGAGAAATAAGTGCTTAAAACTTTGAAATACTATTTGATTTATTTGAACGGTCCTTGTTTTATGCTTCCCTTAGTTTTTTATTGCTGGTTATTTTAATTTATTATTATGCCACTTACCACTCTCAGAGGATGTGTGTCGAAAGGAAGAAAACTCAGAGTACAGCAGGAAATGCATCAAAATGATGAGTTGAAATAGTAGAAAAGGAGAACGGGAAGAAGGCACTTGTTTAAACAGTGTAAGATGTTTTGGAAGAGATCATGGGCGTATATAGGGGGGGGGCTAAGGGGCTGTAGCCTCCCCCCCCCCCCCCCCCCCGAAATTTTGAGTTGATCGGTAAAAATGCTTCATAAACCCTTAAAAATAAATTAAATAAGATCACTTAGTTCATAAAAAATATTTTATTTTGGGTGTAATAGCGTTTTAGTTGGTTAAAACTTTTCCAAGTTCTAAATTGTTAGTATTCCATACCCCGGAAATGGTCTCAGCCCCCCCCCCCCGAAATTTTCCTATCCCCCCAGAAATTATTTTCTGTATACGCCCATGGCAGAGATTATCTTAATCAATCGCGATAAGACGACACATTATCTAGCTTGTCAAGGTATTCCCTGTCCAATACATAATACTGCATTTTTCAGTATTTTCCAGATAAATTTCGATTTTCCACCACCTTGCGGCGTATCCATCATAGACTATTGCTATAACTACTGACTTACTGAAGATACGCAGCTTCAAGAGATGCTCACCAGCTACTTACAATTCCTACAACAGATGTTGCTAGGACGCCTGCTTGTAAGGTGAGACAGAGGAATTCTCGGGGGTAGAATGGTGGCCATTTTTCTATCATCCTCTACTACCTTGGTTAATCTTCCTCAGATCCGTTCAGAATAGAACTCCTCATTTCCAGAAGTAGTATTCAAGGACATTTAGAGGTTATAACACCTGGTTTTCTAATATCAACGCAAAAATAAAAGTCCGACCCGCAGGAACTGCGTCATCTTGGCGCGTTTCCGTTCATATTCCCCCTGCTATTAGTAAAGGATTAATAGCATTTATTGATAAGTTTTGATCATACGCGAAAAATATACAATAAAATCTCAAAGAGATGTAATATAAGATTTTAAGCGCCACAACAGGAAACTGATTGTATCCTAAGCGGAAACGGTAAATGTGAAGACGAGGGGTCTGGGCACCGATCGTTTTGAAACTTTTCACTATAACGTATTTTGATGCACTAAACACGAATCCGTTAAAAAAAAAAAACTCGCTCTCCACTAGGAAAGAAGTTATGAAGCACTAAATTTTACTGTTGTGCGGGTTGTGAAAGGTAATGTAACCAACTATGTTTGTCAACATGCGCATGCGCGGGTATGGAAAAGTCCGTAATAAAGAAGTCTAAATGAAATTTACCATAAATTATTTCAATTAATCTCCTGATATTTATTCAAAAATATTTTTTTAAATCATAAACCATTCTTTAAATTTTTTGTTTCGCTGCTGACAAATATTATATAACAGAAATCCCTTCATAATTAGCTAATGCCTTTATAATTCCTGCGCTCTAATTTGCGCCATCTAATTATTTAGAATAGTTAGAGGAGTATTAATAACAATGAAGTTACACGAATTCATTATTTTGGTTCATAATAGAGAGGAGATGCTCAATTTTTATGTCGAAAATAACGTTATAAATAATCATAGAATTTGTGGAAAATGTGGGGACCAATTGCAATTAAAAAAGCTGAATCTGACATAATAGAATTCTATTAATTGTAGCGAGTTGTATTGACTAGAGTTTTGATATCTTCTTGAGCGAGCGGAAACGCACAGCACGTATGCCCATAAGCGACATGTTACGACAGGTGAGGACGCCCAAATTTACAATGATTTGTAAATAAATAGTTAACGGGCATATAAATATATATATATATATATATATATATATATATATATATATATATATATATATATATATATATATAATATAATACCTTTTAGCTGGGGTCATTTTCGGTGTCTACTAGGTAGGATCGATAAAGATTCGAAGAAATTTTTCAAAAATTTCGTCATGAGTGCAACCTCAATAGCCACTTTCCTTCAGAGAAAAGTGCTAAAAAAAAAAAAAAAAAAAAAATAAAAAATAAAAATAGTCTCGCTATGGTCTAGTGGCTAATCCTTAGATTCTCATGCGGGAGATGGGGGTTTGAGTTCCTCCAGCTAAAAGAATTTTTCTCATCACAGGACCGTTGAGAAGGTTTAAAAAAATTACAATAATATGGGTTTCTTCCCGAGCATACATCTTTCTGGTTGCTTTAAACATGTTATGGGGGTCTTCCTTGCAGTCAGGATACTTCCTCTTAAACATGTATTCTACGGTAAGGCCAATAAGATGGTTTTTTTCTATTCTCATATGGTGGAACATATCCCCGAAGAACGATAATCTCTTTACTATTTTACAATCAGTGTGCGTTCTAGAAATACATTTAAATATGATTTAGGTAAATTAAGGCTATTTTAAAAGTAGCCGTCAATTCTTTTGTTCCAACTAAAAAAAAAAAAAAAGAAAAGAAAAAAAAAAAAAGATTAATTGCTTTGCGACATTTGTTTTCACATTTTTATTCTTATTTAGGTTGATATGAAGAAATATGTGAAGATTCACAAACATTCAAGTTTGGGCACTAAAAGCTTAGAACTGCCCTTATTTATGATAATGTTTTATACAAACAAAGTCATTACACTAACGTATATAGAAAATAATTTTGGGGGAAGGGGGCTGAGAGCATTTAGGGGGTATGGAATACTAAAAATCTAGAACTTGGAACAGGTAAACACTATTATACCCCAAAAAAAAATTTTCAGAAGTAATTGATCTTATTTAATTTATTTTAAAGGGTTTGATACACATTTTTACCGATTTTGGAGGGGGGACTGCAGCCCCCCTTATATAAGCCCATGAGTCGTTACACTAGTAAAAGCTTTTAAAAATTGCCACATTCCTTGGGAAAGAGTTAATGTCCATAATTCTTCCAACTTCAAACCGCCCAATGTTAAATTAATACAGTATTTTGCAAAATCTTTGAAAACTTTTTTTTTTTTTTTTTTTTTTTTTTTTTTACGGCGCATCTACATCTAGGTCATTAGCGCCGACATCCAGGGTGCAGCGAGGAATTTTACCAGCGAGCCGTGGGATGATAAAATTCCTGCCAGAGGTTGGGAATCGAGCCCATCTCCCGCTTATGAATCCAAGGCGCTAGCCATTAGACCAAGGGAGACCCCAAAACTTATTATTGTTACACTTAGTTACAGGAAAAAGAAAATAATCATCATAATGTTTTTATTTTTTCTTTATAAATCGAAAAGGCATTAACAGATACTTGTCTTCAGGAAATCCTAGAGTGTTTTAATCTTCCAGCTTCGAATAGTCTAGCATCTGAGCGTATGCTAAGAACATTACAATTACATACAGAAGATATCCTGAAAATAAGATAATATCAGATGTTAATTTAGGCTGAATTATTGAATTATTCAAATGTTGAGTTCAAGAAGTTTCCTGTTGAAGTTCCTAGGCCTGAGTGAATTGAAAAACACCAAGAACAGGATGGGGTGTACTCACTCTCGAAGCTAAAATATTTAATATCAAAACAATTATTAGATTCAAGTTATTTTAATAATTTAAGTGAAGGATGTTGAATGACAGAAATTATTACATCTTTATTTATAATAGAATACATTTTTATCTTATTTATTTGCATAAAGTACAAACAGGCGAGCCTGTTTGGTACGTTCTGGACAATTTATATGTACAGTACGTAGCAAATGTGAGCTCATTTTTGGTACGTTCTGGACATATATTTTGTCCAAACCGTTAACATTTAGTCACATAGCAGGAATATTTTGAAAGCACCTCTAAGAAAGATTTTGTCAAGGCCTACAAAAACAAAATAAAATGTAAATATGTTGTCGCATATTACCTAGGACCTATCCTTACCAGTTATATAGCCATCTGATCTCATCTCTATTAGCATACCTTAATTTCATGGATGTAAAACAATTACTAGTTGCCAACAAAAAAAAGTTATATTTACCTAAATATGTTGCAATACGGTTGACATAATTTTAATACCTGTTCATCTTGAGAACGATGTGGGGTGGTAGCACACACCAGTCTCAATTTTGTTCACATTTGTTAAAAATCTATTTCATTTACCTACTTTTCATCACCATTCTCTTGACTAGTACAAAAAGCCCTAGGAAAACTCAGGACCTTGGAAGAGAAAGAATCTGAACAATCAACTTTTTTTTTATTTTATTTTCTTAGCCAGAAAGGTGTAGGTAACATGATGCTTCTCCTTGTTTCTGTGGTCTGCCTTTAGTTCTCACACAGGTTCAAGTTAAAGTGAATAGCACCATGAAATGTCCGATTTCAAGGGAAAATCCCGGGTCTGAAACTCCCTGCTAGCATTTTGTTACCCATAAATCGCCCATAAAAATTATTGAATTTCAATTGCTTAATTTTTCAATGAGGTTAATGAATCAGAATTTCATAGAGTAAACATTTGCCTTTGCGATTCTGAAGCTCTTCTAGAACTTTGACTTCGATTTCCCAATATCCACAATTTGTGATTCGCCCTTTCTCTTCCAAGGTCCTAAACTGCCCTTTGAGATCATAAACCTAAATTGAGCTGTAATGAGAATATAATGAGAAGGATAAGACTTGAGGTGTGCAAACATACTACTCAGGCCTAGGAAGGGTAATGAAAATTAAAATGCTTACCTAAATATATTAATACCAAGAAAACAGACATAATTATGAAGTATATGTTTCCAGAACTCTCTTGTTTTCCTTTGATTTTAGATAGTGGATCTTTAAGTTCTTCTATTGAATTACTTATGTTGCTGGCTGAGATTTGTCCTCCATTAGCAATGGATGAATCAAATGAATCATCATTAGATCGTTTCATTCTTAGATTAATTGTCGTAGGTAGAGTACTTTTTCTCCCAATTAGGGGGTTTGGAATAGGTGAAAAATTGGGTTTATCTAAATTCATCTGACTTTCTTCTTTCATGGTATCACTCAAGATTCTGTGCCCATTAAGACTCATAAAATAATTTGCATCCATTTGGGATGAGTGAGAGTTTTCAGGCGTCGGAATGGGGCTAAGTCCATCCGTTGGGGCCTTTCGGTATCCGTAGGGATATGGATGGTACCCATGGGGATACGGATGGTATCCAGGGGGATATGGGTGGTATCCAGGAGGATACGGATGGTATCCAGGAGGATACGGATGGTATCCATAAGGATATGGATGGTATCCAGGGGGATGTGGTGGATATGTTGGATATTCTGGTGGGTGTGCTGGTTGTTCATCAGGGTCTTCACTCTTTCCAGGATCCCCTCTCCGAATGTACTCCAGTTCTATAATTACGTCCCTCCAACGATCTGTATGCAACCAGTGGTGGTCTGGACAACGCAGCCCAGGGCAAACATTCCTAAAAAAAATAATAATAATAATTTTTTTAACGTTTCAATACATCTCGAAAAAAATTGTACTTTTCAAAAAGTAAATGAGTGCTACGGATTGATTCAGGACATTATATTTTAGCATGGGCGTATATAAGGGGGGCTGATTGGGCTACAGCCCCCCCCCCCCAAAATTTTGATTTGACCGGTAAAAATTTCATAAAACCCTTAAAAATAAATAAAATAAGATCATTTAGTTCATATATCATATTCTATTTTGGATGTAATAGCGTTTAAGTTGGCTAAAACTCTTCCAAGATCTAAATTGTTAGTATTCCATACACCAGAAATGGTCTCAGCCCCCCCCCGACATTTTCTCAGCCCCCTCCGAAATTATTTTCTATATACGCCCTTGTATTTTAGTAGTATTCTATTAACTTTTTCTTGAAATATAAAAATCATAATGTGAGACTGTTTCTTTTGAAAACAGTCTGTCTTACAGGAGCTGCTTAAAACACATTAATCAGAAGGTGGTTAGTGTACACATCCTATATACGTAGTAAGGTCCATAAGTTTCCGGCCTGTGATAGAAGGAAAGGTGAAAGAAAAAAACTGGTTTTACTGTTTTTCAATATGTTCTCCTCTAAGTTCAACACACTTAATACAACGCTTTGGCAACATTTCTATACCATGAAAAAAATAATTTTCTTCTTTGTTAAAAAAATGTTCTTCCACTGCTGCTTGGAGCTCTTCGTCGATGGTAAATCGCCTTCCACGAAGGTCAGATTTTAACTTTGAGAAAAGGTAGAAATCGCTAGGAGCCAAGTCTGGGCTTTAGGGTGGATGAGAGATTTCTTGGAATCCACAGTCCTTCACAGTGGCCTTGGAAATCAATGCTGTGTGGACAGAGGCATTGTCGTGAAGGAGGCGGACACCTCTGCATAACTTCCCTCGCCTCTTCTCTTTAATGGCGTCTCGTAACCGGTGAAGTAGGGCTGCATAATACTCACCATTCATTGTGGTATTCCTTTCTTTAAAATCTATCAGTAGTATTCCTTTACAGTCCCAAAAAATTGTGGCCATTACCTTTTTTGTTGACTGCGTGACTTTTGCCTTTAAAGGAGGCGCTTCTCCTGGTCTTCTCCATTCCATGGACTCTCTTTTGCTGAGTGGGTCATAATATAGAACCATTGTCTCATCCCCAGTTACAATTGAGTCCAAAAAATTCCTTGGGTCGGCATTATAAAAAATAAAAAAATTCATTGCAGCAGTGAACTCGTTCCTGTTTTTGAGCAGCTGAAAGAATTTTTGGAACCCATCTTGCACTAACCTTGTTCATATGCAAATATTCTTTGATGATCCTCAAAACACTTGGTTTTGAAAGCCCTAACCTCGCTGCTATTTCCTTGGTTTTTAGTCGCCGGTCAGACAGCAAGTCAGATTCCACAAGTTGGATTGTTTCAGAAGTGACAGCTTCCAATGGGCGACCGGGACGTGGGTCATCTTCTAGACTTTCTCTCCCTAACTTAAATAATTTTGCCCATTCTATCACTGTGGAATACGAGGGGGAGGACTGCCTGTATACACAATCCAAGCGCTCTTTAATTTGCGCACGAGTAAGACCCTCTTTACAAAAGAATTTAATTACCGCACGGTACTCGAGTTTGAACATTGTAAAAATGGGGAGTTCCTTCAAGGCTGGACACTGACTGACAAGACTGAGGAAGTGCGGGCAATAGGTATGGAGTGAGCAGGAATGGACCTGCATAGGCGTGCAGGTCCCGGCACGTTTGAAGGAGGGGAAGCAGGACAGGCTGGAAACTTATGGACCTTGCCTCGTAAATACAAAGTAAACATGAATAGTTGAACATATTTGTAATGAAGAGCTGGCTCAATTATTCATTTTTATTTATTTTGAATGGGGAGGCCTGGGGGCCATAAGTGTTGAGGCGTGATCATTTAGCACTCCGTGCCAAGGGTCATCTGTTCGATTCCCACTTGGGGTGGTATCAGCCCTATCCTAGTCAGAAAAGGCTAGAGACCTATAGATATTCTGTCATCAAATTCGGATTTAATTATAATGGACGTTAAAATTTAAATAAATAATTCGAATGGACTTGGAAATAAAATTCTTTAGTAAGATAGATGACTGAGATGTACCAAGCAGATGCAAATTTTTCTAGGTTGACAAGAAGTATCACAACTGGATATTAATGGTGATGGCGATGAAAAATTGAAAGCAGTTGAAGAGGAACTTACAATAGTAATAGATTGTCAGATGAAGGAGGATGAGAAGAAGCTAATAGAGAGGATTAAGAGCATTGATGGTGCAATAAAGAAGATAAGTTTACTCTGTTAAAGTAATTTGTTAAATATTAATACAACCTGCTTTTATCTCCTTGTAGTAATATTTAAATTTAAATATATCAATAATATTTAACCAAGACCGTGTTAATGACCAATAGCTTGAATAAGGAGACAAGCCACAACGGAATTGCACATACAGTCTACTTGGGACAACTTATATCCTTTAATAATCGTACAGCTAAAGAAGTGCATAGAAGAATTTCTTGAGGTTGACAGAAGTATTGGTCACTAAAAGAAGTAATGAAGGGTAACTTTAACCTGAATAACAAGAAGATCACGTTAGAAAGCTGTGTTCTTCCTTCTGTGAGTTACGGATGCCAAACGTGGGCAATGACCAAGGAGCAAGAATCCAAGCTAGTAGAGTGGCAAAACTCTGTCCTACAAAGCATGATGAACTACAGGAAATAGGATAAAGATTTTTAGATGTTCATGTTTTTTAGATTTGTAGATGTCATAAAAGATTTTTAGAT
This sequence comes from Gonocerus acuteangulatus, assembly GCA_946811695.1. Lineage (NCBI taxonomy): Eukaryota > Metazoa > Arthropoda > Insecta > Hemiptera > Coreidae > Gonocerus > Gonocerus acuteangulatus. The sequence continues at coordinate 29,565,999 of OX328123.1, forward strand.
GTCATAAAGATTTTTAGATGTTCCCTCTATTTTTTTCAGACGTGCATTTAAGCCACAAGAATCTGGGGTGACAGATATAAGCTTGCATATAAAGAAAAATAAATGGAAATGGGCTGGTCATCTCGCCAGATTGCAGGATAGCAGGCAGCATAGAAGGCTAGCGAATGGATTCCCCTTAATTTAAGGAGGCAAGGAAGACAATGTAGGCATTGGAGTAACGTCTGTAGCTGGTCCAAATTGGATGAAAGTTGCAATAATAAAGGAAAATGGAAAATATTATAGAAAGATATAGTGAACTCCACTTCTTAGATATTTTGGTCACCAGGGAACGTAGACCATTAGCCCCATTAAGGGGAGGTCTCCATGAGGCAACATCCACTTGTATATATGTCGTAAATAGTAATTTAGGAGGAAAATAATTCAAATTTGTATTTATTTATCTGCCAAATAACTCCAGAGATTGAATAAATTCTACATAGTGTCTTCTCATTCTCTTATATGCATAAGAAGAATTTTCCAATTAGAATTATATCAATATTTTACAAAATAAAGAACTTACTTCAAAATATAGTAATTAGGTATGAATGAAAGTACAGCAAAGATTATATACATAACCGTCCCAGCGCAAACTAAGTAAGTACCAATTTTCATGTATTTACTTATTTCCTGAAAATAACAAATTTATGTCAACAACTTATGAAATATAATTACATAATCTTTAAAAATAATTACATGTTGAGGATACAACATATAAAGAAAGATCAGCTAAATTATTGCCAGATTAGGTCAGCCTAAATTAATTTGTAACCTTCATTTTAATGGATAGGTTCCATTATACAGGATTTATAGCAAGTAAATGACAATACTCAAGGGGGTAAAACTAGACCAAAAATGGTATCACTCAAAATAAGTTAGTTAAGTGCTGCCAACGTCAGGTTTCTACCTGTTTCTGTTCTAGACATATGCAAGTTTTTTTTAAGAAAAAAAGGTGTTTTTTGTGGAAAACCTTCAATTTATCGAGTGCACTGTCAATGTTCACAAGTGCCTTTTTCATTTAGTAATAACTGTTCAGAATGTGTGATACAAATAAAAACATCTAGTAAGCGACTAATTTGTGAGAATCACTACTCTTCGAAAATATTCTGCAAGCTGCCCAATCTCACAAAAGTTGTAAAATGTAATTAATAATGTAATTACAAATAAAGAGAAGAAAACAACTAATAAATAAAATTATTATGTTTATTTATGTGATTTTATCAGCATTAAATGAAAATTATTCTAATAAAACTGACATTCAATAATTGAAATAAGTCTTACATTAAAGAGAAATAAAAATAAGAAATTACTTCAAAAATTATAAAAGTTTCAACTGGCCTTCTTCTTGCACTGGTTGGTCAGTGATTATTTGAAAAAACCATCCGGCTTTTTCGAGAGGGCCCACTTGAAAAAACGCAAGCGGGTTTTAAAAATTACTGTACATTCTACGTAAATTCATAACTTTTACTTCAGATACAAAAAGTATTATAATGAGAATTATTATTTAATATTATAATAATGACATTACTGAATCACAGCCTGAAATTTCATGACATTTTCTTCGCAGAACAATTGTTCACTTTTAGATAATTTTGTAAATATAAAGGCTAAATTTAATATATTTAGGGTTTTTTTTTTAATTTTAAGTAATTTGATTGTATTTGTTTATATACATATTAAACATTTAAATTGTATAAATATCAAACTTTAATAAATGGAAATGGGCTGGTCATCTCGCCAGATTGCAGGATAGCAGGCAGCATAGAAGGCTAGCGAATGGATTCCCCTTAATTTAAGGAGGCAAGGAAGACAATGTAGGCATTGGAGTAACGTCTGTAGCTGGTCCAAATTGGATGAAAGTTGCAATAATAAAGGAAAATGGAAAATATTATAGAAAGATATAGTGAACTCCACTTCTTAGATATTATAATGAGAATTATTATTTAATATTATAATAATGACATTACTGAATCACAGCCTGAAATTTCATGACATTTTCTTCGCAGAACAATTGTTCACTTTTAGATAATTTTGTAAATATAAAGGCTAAATTTAATATATTTAGGGTTTTTTTTTTAATTTTAAGTAATTTGATTGGGTAAATGTCAAGGAGCGTGGTCTCCACGCCGATTCTTTTGAAACTTTGCACTATAACGTATTTTGATGCACTAAACACGAATCCGTTAAAAAAAAAGGTCGCTTTTCACTAGGAAAGAAGTTATGAAACACTAAAGTTCACTGTTATGGAGGTTATAAAAGACGGGTTAACGGCGAATTTGTAAACACGCGCATGCGCAATAGTCCTTAATGACGAAGTGTAATTGAAATTTAGACTCACCTTGTGGTAGCTGACTTGGTCGTAAATTGTCGCTTTTGGGCATACGTGCTATGCGTTTCCGCTCGCTCCGCTACGCTCCGCTCGCTCAAGAAAACATCAAAACCCCTAGTCAATCCAACTCGCAGAAATGAAAAGAATTCTATGGCCCAAAAGTCGTCCAAGGCAGTCTTCCCTAACCTTCATAACAGTGAACTTAAATGTTTCATAACTTCTTTCCTAGTGAAAAGCGACCTTTTTTTTTAACGGATTCGTGTTTAGTGCATCAAAATACGTAATAGTGCAAAGTTTCAAAAGAATCGGCGTGGAGACCACGCTCCTTGACATTTACCTTTGATTGTATTTGTTTATATACATATTAAACATTTAAATTGTATAAATATCAAACTTTAAAATTAATTTTTTTTTTAGAACCAAAAGAAAGACTAATTCATTTGAAGACAGTTTAAAAAATAATTAATTCTTGCATTGTTCATAAGTAAGCAAAAAAATAAGAATAATCAAATTTTCTGCTTTGTATATTTCATGAATTTTGTGTAAAATTGGGCTTCAAGCAACACTGCCCCAATTGGTCAAATTATTGGCTATTATTGTGCTTTTATGATGCATGAGGGTGTCATTGAGACATATCCTTCTGCAAAATTGTGGCAGATTATAAGTGACATACAAGTATGAACAAAATTCAAAATTTTCTTCTGGATTTGTTCAGTTTTTTTTTTTTTTTTTTTTTTTTTTTTTTTTTTTTTTTTTTTAGTTTTTGTGTATTTATTTATATTTACATTCAACACCACCTTTATCTGGAACCATCAAGAGATATTTCTCTACTTCTGGCTTAGTTTGGAGCAAGCTGCTAATCGTTTAGGAATTGCAACAAAACTCATAAAATATTAAAGCAATACATTTCCCTCAGAACCAGATTGACAAATGTTTTTCTAAATATATTTTACTATCTGTGTTCCTATTCTGTATAAACTGCTGAAGTAAGAACGTAAGTTTTTATTCAGCAATCTTATCTTTTTTTTTTATTATATGCCATTATGCAATTTTTTAATTTTTCTAAATGTGTTGTATTATTGATCACAAGTTATATTAAATAATGTATGGACTTGATAAGGAATCAGGATGGTAACCATTAAAGGAACAAAAGTACATAATATTTAATGAGAGTACACAATAGATACTACATGGCTGTATATGAAAGGAAGGTTGATCCATTTTTCACTCACATAGAAAAGCTAGTGCGAAAATATCACCAGACTCTTCCAGCCTCCAGCAGTTCCATGTTTTATCAACTTGGACAAAGAAAAACCTCGCGAATCAAACACAGACTTTATCAAGACATTTTAACCCTTTAAATTTTTATCTTACAAATATTGTTTTGTGTATAATACGTTTTGTATTGGTCCAATAAAATTGTTTTGTGTTTTTTGAAAGGAAGGGGATAGCGGTGAGGTTATAAGACTGTTTTTAAATACAACTCAGTGTTGCCATGACATATTTTTTATTATCATTAACGGGAATAACTGATACTTGTTAGATTCACATGCAAGAGATGGGGGTTCGAGTTGGTAGCAGGGATTGTTCTCATGTCTGGGCCCGTTGAGAAAATTCCCAGCTGCACCATGGATGTTGGGACTAAAAAAAAAAAATAATAAAAAAAAAAATGTATAGTACTTGAAAGAAATTTAATTTTAGTTGCATAGTATTAGTATATGCAATAATTCAAGTTTAATTTAAAACAAAATCAAATTTTTGTTTTAAAGTATTTCGAAAAACGCTTTTACTAACCTTAAATTAGATGAGCATGATGTATTTTTGATTTTTGTTAAAATGTGGCGAAAAAAATTACTGTTAGGGGCATATTGATTCGAGCCTGGAGCGACCCCCTCCAGATGGACTGATTTTGCTGGTTCATGAACTTGTCCAATCGTTTGCCATGAGCACATGGGAATGATGTAAATGAAGTTGTGACGAAAAACAAAAATGTGACCTCTATTGTATTTTCGTTATCTAGTAGATAGTTTCGATGAAGATTTAAAGAAATGTTTAAAAATTCTTTCATGAGTGCAACATTAATAGCTATATTTGCCATCATGCTACTTGTGTACAGAATTAGACATAAAGACTCACCCAGAATGCTGCAAGAAATGCCAATGTGAAGCCAGCGTACATGAGCAGGAGGTAAAATGCCAAGAGGCTATACTGTACTGGAAAGAAAGAACGATTTGTTTAGGCTTGTATTTGTATAGGAGGTACCTAGAGCAATACATTTTGGCATTAATTCTTCCATCAATCCCTTCTCACTCTTCCTCTTCACTCTCAGGCCAAACATTTGATTAAGAATATATTGAAATTCATGAAAAAAAAAAAAGAGACTGAGATTGGTCTAATCTATGATTCCTCTGCAATGAAAGGAATTTCTAAGGCTAAATGTTTCTCTAAAAGCACTTTAATAAGAAACAAGAAAGTAAAACTGTAGAGAGATAAATGCTTTCTAACAGGAGGTTGAGCTTGAGAGAATAAAGAATATGTGTGAGCTGTATGCCAAGAGGCAACCTCAACTTGAACATACCCTAACTATAAAATGAAGGAAAAATAATACTTGCTTGCTTGTACTACAAACTCTTCCCCATTTTCTGAATATAAATTGATGAGTGTAGTTATCAGCATCAATGTCTGTGGAGAAAATAATTAATAAGTTAGTTATAGCAATTGTTCAAAACTAGTCTCTATTTTTCTACTTAGCCATTTAAAATTTGAGGCACATTCTGTTAATGGAAAGTTTAATATATAGTTTTATACAATATTATTCCTACACTTGCATAGAAAATAATATAAATAAGCAAATCTAAATTCATATTTTATATACAATTGCCATTAATTAAATAATTGTAACCATACTGTATGCACTGGGAGTGAATTAACTTAAAAATTGACGTCTGGTGCTGTAATAGAAAAACGAGTCGCTTATTTGGTTAAGTAATCCAGACCAATACCAGAAATCGGTAGGCAAAAAAATCCAGCCAGCTAAGATAATTTGCCTAATTTAAAGGATTGAGAAATAACTGACTATATCATATCCCCCCCCCTGAATCCCTCATTTAAGAAATTTTAAGTTATTGAACTGTGTCTTTTAAGTCCTGAAAATTATGAAAAAAAAAAGTCAAGTACCCCTTTTCCCTGGACATTTCAATTGTTTGGAATATAAAATGAAGGATTATTTAATCTTCCATAGGGCAGTGTTGGGCATAATCACAATCATAATTATGATTAAGATTATAATCACAGGCTTATGAGATGTGGTAACAATTATTATCACAGGCCCTGAAGATATGATTACGATTATAATCACAGGCTTATGAGATGTGGTAACAATTATTATCACAGGCCCTGAAGATATGATTACGATTATAATCACAGGCTTATGAGATGTAGTAACTATTATGATCATAGGCCCTGAAGAAATGATTACGATTATAATCACAGGCTTATGAGATGTAGTAACAATTATTATCACATGCCCTGAAGATATGATTACGATTATGATCGTAATTACAAGAGTGATTACGATTACACTTGTAAGTACACCTTTGATTATAATTATGCTTGTAATAATTTGTCAGCTAACATGTTTGTTATATTGCAATGAAGCTCAACTAATTCGTAGTTGACACACGCATAGCAAATGACTAACAACGCCAACACATGGGCGTATATAGAAAATAATTTCGGGGAGGGGCTGGGAAAATTTCGGGGGGGGGGCTGAGACCATTTCCGGTGTATGGAATACTAACAATTTAGATCTTGGAAGAGTTTTAGCCAACTAGTAGAATATGTTTTATGAACTAAATGATCTTATTTAATTTATTGAGAAGATATGGTCGACCGTTCAGAAGTAGGAAGCGTAGATCGTCGGGGTTTCGGTCAGTGTTCTTATTCAATAAAACACATTTTATTTGCTAAAATGTATATTTATTGCCGCCAACGTTTCGGCTTGCTATACAAGCCATCTTCAGGGCTGTAAAAACATATATGGTGTAACAATCGTAAGGACAGAAACAATAACAACAAACAACAACAAAAAAAAAAGGCTAGAAACATTAACATAAATATGAGTACCTATATGCTTGAAAATATAAATATAAATATATATATATATATATATATATATATATATACATATATATATATATGTATATATATATATATATGTATATATATGTATGTATATATACATATATATATATATATATATATATATATATATATATAAAGTATAATAATAGCAATATAAATAAATATAACTGTATAGTGACATACCTATTGCTAGAAACATTAACATAAATATGAGTACCTATATGCTTGAATATATATATATATATATATATATATATATATATATATATATATATATATATAAATATATATATATAGTATAATAATAGCAATATAAATAAATATACATGTATATGGTATCCAAGCGAATACAGTACAAGTGTCATAGTAACATACCTATTGAGAAGATTGAGAACTGTCCCGTTTCAAGAAGAGAACATTTCTGAAGACTGGAAGGATGGGTCGGGGCTAGACAGTAGAGAATGGGGGGAGGGGGTGGAGAGGAGTGGGGCTGGAAGTAAGGATAGAGGGTAAAGACCGCGGTAAAGATAAAGGACTTGCCGATGGATATTGCAGGTACAGGGAAGGATTGGGCCAGTGCTAGACAGGAGAGGATGGGGGTGAGGGGGTTGGGGAAAGTCGACCTGGGAGTAAGGACAGAGGGACGGCGGTAAAGATAAAGGACTTGCCGGTGGGTATTGCAGGTACAAGGAAGGATCAGACGGTGTGTGGGAATAGGGCAACGAACCGGGTGGGATTACCTAACGGGAGGCTTTGAGGATATGGAAAATGTTGGAATAGGTTGAGGAGATGACTTCTTTGTCAATTTTGTCATTGACGGGATTGTTTTCTAGATGGATATATATGGATTCAGAAAGGAGACGCTTTTCAAGGTTGGGTTCAGTGGAGAGGATAGAGAAGTTTTGGAAATCAAATTTATGTCCGTCCGTGATAGCGTGTCTAGAAAGTGCGGTTTTAATGTCTCTGTTCTTAATGTTGTATTTGTGTGTTGTGAGTCTGCTATGAATGCGGTTCTTCGTCTGCCCAATGTAAGTGCTGTTGCAGTGTGGTGTAGAGCAAGGAATTCGGTAAACGACGTTGGATCTATTTCCTTGTGGGATGGGGTCTTTGAGTGTGGTATATAGGGTTTTCAGTTTATTTTTAGTTGTTAGACCTAGGTTTAGGTTGGGAAATGTGCTTCTGAGGGATTTTTGGATTTTTTCAGAGAGGTTAGGGATGTACGGAAGGGATCTGAATAGGGGGGCGACACTATCTTGCGAGGTGGAGGGGGGTTTAGGATTTTTAATTGAATTTATGAGGGAGGTGATGGTGTGTTTCGGGAATCCATTGGCTTGGAGTATTTCTAGGAGTCGGGATGTGTTTTTGGGATGAAATTTAGGATCAGATAGGGTAAGGGATCGAAATATTAGGTTTCTAGCTGTATTGAGGATTTGATGAGGGGGGTGTGAGGATTGGTAATGGAGGAGTCGGCCAGAGTAAGTGGGTTTGGTGTACCAATCGGTGGATAAGGAGCCATCGGGGTTTCTAATCACAAGTAGGTCTAGGAAGGGTAGAGAGTTATTGGATTCGGTTTCAACGGTGAATTTCAATCGGGGGTGGTAGGAGTTAAAGGCGGCTAAGATCTGAGGAATACTATGCGGGTTGAGGATGAGGAAAAGGTCATCTACATATTTTTTAATGAAAATTATGTCGTTGGGGAACATCGGGAGGGTGAGATTGAGGAGGTCATTTAGGGTGATATTGGCTATATCGGGTGCGAGACAATTTCCCATGGCGAGGCCAGAGGTTTGGTGGTAGTATTTGTCTTGGAAAAGGAGGTAGCCAGATTTACAACATAGGGATAGGGATTCAAGATAGGAGGCTTGGGATAATTTGGTGTGGGGTTCTATAGTTTGCCAATTGGTTTCGACTATTTCAAGGGCTTTGTCAATGGGGATGTTGGTAAAAAGAGACTCGGCATCGAGGGAGACAAGGATAAAATTAGGAGGGACGTTAATGGAAGAAAGTTGTTGTTTTAGGTCGTAGGAATTCTGGACATCGTAGGAATTATTATGGCTAAGGGCTTGTAGGGGGGTTAGGAGAAATTTACTGAGATTAGAGGAGGGTGAGTTGATGTTGGATACGATAGGACGTAAGGGATTGTTAGGTTTGTGAATCCTTACTCCCAGGTCGACTTTCCCCAACCCCCTCACCCCCATCCTCTCCTGTCTAGCACTGGCCCAATCCTTCCCTGTACCTGCAATATCCATCGGCAAGTCCTTTATCTTTACCGCGGTCTTTACCCTCTATCCTTACTTCCAGCCCCACTCCTCTCCACCCCCTCCCCCCATTCTCTACTGTCTAGCCCCGACCCATCCTTCCAGTCTTCAGAAATGTTCTCTTCTTGAAACGGGACAGTTCTCAATCTTCTCAATAGGTATGTTACTATGACACTTGTACTGTATTCGCTTGGATACCATATACATGTATATTTATTTATATTGCTATTATTATACTATATATATATATTTATATATATATATATATATATTTATATATATATATATATATATATATATATATATATATATATATATATATATATTCAAGCATATAGGTACTCATATTTATGTTAATGTTTCTAGCAATAGGTATGTCACTATACAGTTATATTTATTTATATTGCTATTATTATACTTTATATATATATATATATATATATATATATATATATATATATATATATATATTTATATTTATATTTTCAAGCATATAGGTACTCATATTTATGTTAATGTTTCTAGCCTTTTTCTTTTTTTTTTTTTTTTTTGTTGTTGTTTGTTGTTATTGTTTCTGTCCTTGTCCTTACGATTGTTACACCATATATGTTTTTACAGCCCTGAAGATGGCTTGTATAGCAAGCCGAAACGTTGGCGGCAATAAATATACATTTTAGCAAATAAAATGTGTTTTATTGAATAAGAACACTGACCGAAACCCCGACGATCTACGCTTCCTTCTTATTTAATTTATTTTTAAGGGTTTTATGACATTTTTACCGATCAAATCAAAATTTCGGGGGCTGCAGCCCCCTTATATACGCCTATGCGCCAACAATCATCTCGAGTATTAGCCCGATATTGAATATTACACTCATTCGAAAGCCTAAATTCAAACGAGCCAGCGGGGATATGTTGCGCGTCAGGAAAAGTGCAACTACACCATCTGAACGGTTATCGTTACGTATCCAGACCTGTTCCTGATGTCAATTCGAGCATTCAATTAATGTTTCCAAATGACATCGTTTGGAGCAACAGAAATAGTTAAAAATAATGCTGAAAATGGTCAAAAATTTATTTCAACAATAAAAATCCAAGGCCAAGTTAATCACAAAGTGGCCTCATTGCTGCCAATTCCAAACGAACCAGATATATTTTTACAAATTTACCTCCAACCCCCCCCCCGAAATTTTGATTAAACCGCTAAAAATATCTCATGAAAACCTTAAAAATAAATTCTAGAAAAGTTCTAGACTGCTAGTATTCCATATCTCCAAATGCTCACAGCCCCCCCCCCCCCACGAAATAATTTCCTATATACGCCCATGCTTAACATTCACAGCCATTGGACCTAACAACTGTTTTCAAAACTGGATATTGTATGTTTTTAACCCTAATACTTCATATTGGTACCCAGTTAACATATGTTAATTATTATTATTATTATTTGTAATTTCTTCATATTGCTAATTTCAAACTGAAAGCTAAGTGAGTACTAATCGGGTAATATATAAGTATGTGCTTATTCACGGATAATGTAGTATTTCCTAATGACTGTATATCGTCCTTCCTCATGTAGAATATACGCTAGTAATATATGTAAACTTGAGGTTACTTACTAGCCCTTGACACGAAACGACGAATACTCCAATCCTGGACTTGAGGAGACCACAGAATGTAAACTCCAACCTCTCATCGTCACCTCGGACCCAGAAGAAACGGAGAAGTGAATCCATCGTCGCTGATTGAGACCTGATACAGCTTCAGGCCACAGTTTCACCAACATGTACGGGAGAAATTATCGAAGCCTTAATATGTAAATATAAAATAAAAGCATCTTTCAAATCACATGATTAATTAAATAATTATATAAGTTAAATTTTCGTTGTAGTCCAAGAGCTGGTTAGGCACGTTTCATGAGTTGTTTAATACACCTTGAAATGTTGCTATAATGAATCTCTTGGGTAGATAACAAGGTAAACATGTTTTGGTTACCGAGGTACGTCAGGTACTGCGCATAGGGGAAATGTGTAAAAAAATATGGGGCAAAAAAATGTTTTATTCACAAGCCAACAACCTTTAATGTAACACCAAGGAAATTTTACAATGAACTACAAATAAGGACTTTCAATAGGAGTAACGTGTAAAAACAAAACTCCAAAGTAGTTTATTTTTAAATTTTGAATACAGTGTTTTAATCACACTGAGATTTAAACACCATCTTGGGAGGCCCGGTGGCACTTAAGCACTTAACACTCCGTGCCAAGGGGCGTGGGTTCGATTCCCACTATGGGGTGGTGGCTTTTCTTTAGAAAAAAAAGGTGTCAGCCCTATCCCGGTCTAGAAAAGGGTGGTTACTTATAGATAACCCGTCCTAAAATTCTTAGTTAATAATAATGAACGTTAAAATTTAAATAAATAAATAAACATCGTCTTCAATAAGCCTAATTGAAAATAATTAGGTACAAAAGGGCAGACACGCTTTGTGGGTTTTAATTATCAGGAAACATGAAAATAAATGTTGCCTATGGTAAACTGCAATACGCTGTATATTAGTTGTTCTCTGTGCTCTCATTGGCTCTTGGTCACATGGTTTTGTACTAGCTGTACATTTTCAGTTATTATTTTGGAGTAGAATTTGAATAAAATGTTTTCTTTAATTTATAACTATTTCGTAACGTTAGTAAAAATTAAGGACGTATACAATAATAAAATAAATTTATTTATTTAACAGAAAACTTTATCTTTGATAGACCATTTGAAAAATGACTGCTCAAGTTTATTATAAGCATTATAACATTAAAAACAAATTGTAGTAACTCATAAAAGTCGCACGTCAAAAGACACCTTGGTCTTGCAGCCGCTGCATGTCATTGCTCTTTCTGAGCCTTTCCTTTAAGCTTATTGATCGGTTTAAAAGCGACTTCTAGTTTCTCGTTCACGCCGCTGACGGGGGGGGGGGGTGGAGGGAGGAACCACACTAATAGCCACTGAAAATGCGGTGCTATCTCTGAATACAGGGCGTTTGCAATTTACATTTCATTATGTTTTGCTTTTCTTCCCTTTTGCCTTAATAACTGTCACCAATACAAAGGATTCATGAGAATAGCACATGTTACTAAGAGTCGGCTTGGGGATTGCTGTATTATCGGCTGGCCGTAAGATTGACTAGTAGCTACGATAGCTACTCCGATAGCTACTCCGATGACCGCTGCCCCGATGTCAAAACAAACACATGCATTAAGGTGGGAGTGTTCATAGTGAGGATCCTTACTTCCGATGCTATTCTCGCACCCGCACAGTGACCGCGGGGAAGAACAAATATTTTGTTTTCTCCTCGCAGTGAGGAGGGGAGTCGCGATGTGGGCCTGACTGTGATTGGTTCCTTCAAAAGGACTCTAGTGCGCAGGTCACCTACACCTCTCTCATTACTTCATCTTGTGTGATTATTCTTTTTTGGTTATTTCGTTGTCGAGATGAAAGAAAATTGGGTCTTTTTGCGAAGACCACATCCAGTTAATTCATATTAGATAATGGCAAGTAATATTTATTAATAAAAAGGTTAATATGATCAAAATCAGTTCTCTCAACTAAGAAAAAAGTTATTAAGTATTAAAGTTGACTGTTTTGCAGGTTATGAAGGATAACAAACAACGATATTTGTAAACAAACATATTTTATTCCTTTTCTCTCTCTCTTTTTTGGATCTTTTACATTTTATTAAGCATTACATGATATGCGTTTCCCCTCGCTACGCTACGCTCCACTCGCTCAAGAAGATATAAGAAAACTCTAGCCAATCCAACTCGCAATTAATATAATTATATATAATTTAAGCGACTCTAGTCTATCCAACTCGCTAAAATTTTTAGGATTCCATTAATTTTTCCGAGTAAGAAACCAATCCCTTTTTCTTTGTCAGGAACATCGCGAACTAATTGTAAAGGGTAATTTTTTCTCACTAACATAAGCAGAGCTTTTTCATAAACAAAAGCTAATTCACTGTTGAAGGTTACTTTACTCCCAGCAAGAACCAATGCAATGGTGAGTCAGCATGAACACCCTCCATCGATGTAGAATACATCGGGGCAGCGCTCACCGGAGTAGCTATCGTAGCATCGCAGAATCAATCCTCACCATGAACGTATCCTAGTAGCTACGATAGCTACTCCGATGAGCGCTGCCCCGATGTCAAAACAAACACATGCATTAAGGTGGGAGTGTTCATAGTGAGGATCCTTACTTCCGATGCTATTCTCGCACCCGCACAGTGACCGCGGGGAAGAACAAATATTTTGTTTTCTCCATGCAGTGAGGAGGGAAGTCGCGATGTGGGCCTGACTGTGATTGGTTCCTTCAAAAGGACTCGAGTGCGCAGGTCACCTACCCTCTCTCATTACTTCATCTTGTGTGATTATTCTTTTTTGGTTATTTCGTTGTCGAGATGAAAGAAAATTGGGTCTTTTTGCGAACACCACATCCAGTTACTTTTGAAGTAGCAGTAGTGATTTATAACAGTTACTCGTACTCGCTGATAAGCTTACTGATTAGCTTACAGGTTCTTTGCTGGTTATCTTTTACTACTTGACTCGTCATCTACGGTTATAATTCATATTAGATAATGGCAAGTAATATTTACTAATAAAAAGGTTAATATGATCAAAATCAATTCTCTCAACTATGAAAAAAGTTATTAAGCATAACAGTTGACTGTTTTGCAGGTTATGAAGGATAACAAACAACGATATTTGTAAACAAACATATTTTATTCCTTTTCTCTCTCTCTTTTTTGGATCTTTTACATTTATTAAGCAATACATGATATGCGTTTCCGCTCGCTACGCTACGCTCCACTCGCTCAAGAAGATAAAAGAAAACTCTAGCCAATCCAACTCGCAATTAATATAATTATATATAATTTAAGCGACTCTAGTCTATCCAACTCGCTAAAATTTTTAGGATTCCATTAATTTTTCCGAGTAAGAAACCAATCCCTTTTTCTTTGTCAGGAACATCGCGAACTAATTGTAAAGGGTAATTTTTTCTCACTAACATAAGCAGAGCTTTTTCATAAACAAAAGCTAATTCACTGTTGAAGGTTACTTTACTCCCAGCAAGAACCAATGCAATGGTGAGTCAGCATGAACACCCTCCATCGATGTAGAATACATCGGGGCAGCGCTCATCGGAGTAGCTATCGTAGCATCGCAGAATCAATCCTCGCCATGAACGTACCCTAAGAGTGTTGAAGGCCTCTTTGCTCGGGTGACTTCGTGAATAATTGGCCATGGTAATGGGAGTAGCCCTAGCAGTCGCGACAAGAGCAGTGATGGGCGATTCTCGAATATTAATTAAATCTGAATTATTAGATCTTTTGAATCGAAACGAATAAATCCAACCACAAAAACGACCAGTAAGTTCAGATCAAAAGATCGATCTTCTAGGCTCAGAAGATCAATTTACGATATGGGTCGATTTCACGATTACTTACAATTACCTACAAAATTCGTATTCATTTCGATTCGAATCGATCCACATTCGAGTATCACCCATCACTATTAGGAATCGACCTAAATAAGTCGATTTTAATACTTGAAAATATATGAAAAATATATCTGTAACCTAAAAGTAGAAAAATGTATGACTATTTTTCATTAAAAAAAAAAAAAAAAACATAATGGAACTACTACTGTTATATCATATTAAAATATATATGGATATTATTATGTTTATATGTTTATCAAATGAATCAAAAATATAATAATAATAGGGAAAATTTGAGACCTTTTTAACTATTTTTTTTTTAATTTGTACATTACTTATATTACTTTTTATTATTTTTTTTTTTTTTTTAGTTTGTAGTACAATAAATTACTGTTTTTGGAAAAATGAATAGAAAAAATACCCCACTCTTTTGAGAAATAATTCTTTCAAAATACCTTGATAAATTTATGTGATGTGGTGTCTTTTATTTTAAAATCCTTATCATACATAGAATATTTCAATATTGATAAATGTATTTTTCAAGAGATTGATTGAGGTAAATCATTTTGTAAAAAAGAAAATTTATTTATATAAAAGATTTTTTTAAAAATCTAAAACATCAACCCAAATTTATAATTATCCAAAAACACAGGAAAGACAAGTAATTATGAAAATAATTATGACAGTAATAAAGGAGGAAAGAGAAGTTTTCATTTTTTAATTGAACAGCTAATTTTAATTATAGAAGGAGGCTTCTGGAGCCCCTCCCCCTTTGGTACTTGTCTTAAAGAACTGCATAAATTCATTGAGGGAGCCTTTTAAGCCCCCTAAAAAAAATTACAGAGAAACAAAAAAATCAAAAAAATGTTTACGCCCATGTCATGTTAACTTTTGTGAAGGAACAGGACGTTTTTCATTTACCTCAAGATCTTCCTTCTCTGCCAGCAACCTCAACGTTTTTGATTATTGGTGAATGTATTTCTTATAAACAGATTTTTTTGTTTCTAATTTTTCTTGTTTGTATGTGTAAGTAAATATGCACTTCGTAAATCAAGGTATTTTTGGTATCTGTATATAGCAGGATTAATGAAGATGGGAAGAAATATTTCATAATGTCTTTCAAGAGTTTAACCTGTTCAGCTTCCTCCTAAAAGACCAAAACAATTTATATTAATTGTTTTCACTGCATTTCGGGCAAATATGTTAGGTCCTGTAGAAAAGAATTTTTTTTTTCTTTATTATAGACAAACACATAGTTATTACAAAAACAATTGAGCCTCCTGCCATTAGCATGACAATCCTTTGCCACATACTATATGCTATATAATTGAAACCATTAGATTCGTTAGAAAATAAAATAAATTCATTCACCCAATATAAGTTTATTTAAAACTAGCCATTTTTTAGTGAGAAAAAAGCTTTGCTTGTATTTAATTAAAACCATTTTCATATTACAAATGGAGGATTTTCAATGACGAAGATTCTCAAACTGCGCCACATGCCTTGCATATCCAAGGAAGGTCATGATAGTGTAAGCAAAAGTACCTGGAAAATTAAAATATAATTACTTCAATTGTTAGAGGTTTACATAACATTGTAACATAGATTCTAGGGCTTAATCTCCTAGTAGAGTACAAAGACCATCGACTACTTTAGTGTAATCCGTCAAAATCTCACATGAGGATAAGTTCCGTTGTAAATTTACACAGACACCTCTTGAAATTATTGAAGAAAATAATGTAAATAGTTCTGTATTGAATGTCCTGGAGGGTTTTAATAAAATGTGCTATTAAATTATAATAACTCATTATTAAAACTGATAATTTAATTGATGAAACATTTAATAATTATATTAAATGCCAGTTCCAATCGTTCTATTTAGTAATAGTCAGATCCAGTTATTCGTTAATAATTATCAATCAAATTCAGTTTTTGCTTTTATACTTTTATTGCAAAAAGTATTGCTTTTATACTTTTATTAAAAAGTATTGCTTTTATACTTTTATTAAAAAGTATTGCTTTTATAATTTTATTGCAATTTTTTTGCTTTTATACTGCTGCTTGCCAATATCCTACTCCTCCTTTTTACTCTAGATTTTACGTATTAGGCTGGAAAACTTTGCAAAATTTATCTGAAGCAGGATACATTTTATTTATTGATTAAACCTTTTGAAAATATAAATCCCAAGAACCATGCTTACCAATAATAAAAATGACATACAGGAAGGAGACAATCACAAGTAGAAGTTTACTGTTTTCTGTCTTATCTTCATAAAACATAACAGCTCTCCATTGTGAGTCGATGAGCCAGTGATGGTCAGGGCAGCGACCGTCGATACACACAACCCTGCGCGAGAAAATGCAACTGTAGGATTAAATTATGTTTCAGTATTCAGTGATACGTTTCAAAATTTAATGTGAAATACAATGGCAGATGATTTTATTATGGTATATAATGACAGATGAGATATCAACAGATCAATTTAATCCACCAAGATGCATTGCTTCAAGAAGTTGAAGGAAAAAAATGAGGAGGGACATGATATAACACAATAGTTTCAATGGATAATCGTTTAACACTAACTAAATTATTGATGATCACAAACCTCCAAGGTTTGGTCACTTGCTTTGGATCAAAGAAAAAATAATCAGCAGAATGTTAAGCTAGAGGTCAAGGATACACTATTTTTTCATTTAGATATTTTGATCAGTTCATTTGTCAGGCCATGAAAGGTGTTTAGGGCATTAGGGGGGGGGGCTACAGGGGTATTCCCCTGTAGAGTGGTACTTCAGATATGAATATCTCATAACAGATTATGAGCTAATTTGGCCATCCTTTTGTTCCTCATAAATAGTATCATACTCCAAACAATGTAGAGGATCATTGACATTACAAAATAAAAATTGTGGGGTTACTAGGTAGTGTAGCAATGAAAACGCCAAAAGGACACCGAAGAGGACAAGTCCTCTGAAACATTTCAGGATATTTCTGAGGTTTGGGAATATTCTGAATAAACAAGTGCTCAACTCAGTGTATCAATTCGTTGATAGTTTGAAAACTTTTCTGAAACACTGATTTTAAAAATAGGCCATGAAGAGTCAATTACCTGCGAATGTTGGAGTTTGGCATTACTGATAGAATGGTGTACACCACATACAAGAATAAACCCACTCCTATAAAGAAGGCTCCACACTTTCCGTACTTGCTTTTCACCTGTACAATCACATTCTAATTCAATATAGAAAATCTCAATAAGTACTACTTTAAATAAAATAGGAAACATGAATGAATTTAGGCCTCCAAAGTACAGACCTTCTACAAGAGAGGGACCATTGAGTTACCTTAACGTTCGCAAATGGTTATCAGTCAACAAAAAGTTTTTATATTGTTTAGTAACATTTTCTTCTCTCCTTAGAAGGTTTTACTATATGGAGGGTTCAGAGCACAACTAGACCAAGTCCATGTTATACAGTTTTCAGAAAATGAGTATTATCCGTTTTAATTGCTGAGAAGTTATATTAATCCTATTGACCAGAATAATACCTACTTAAAAAGATTTGAACTTAAACACTGACATTATTTATGTATAGCCTTGTTCATAAAATAGTTATAACTTGGACTTGGCTTAATTGTGCTCAGAAAACACATGAGAATGACTTCCAGATGTGTAGCAAGAACTGCTACTAGTGGCAAAATAATGAAATTAGGACTTAGTCTCCTGTAGCATTGAAAAGAGCCATTTTAGTAATACACTTCAATGCCAATACAACATAAAATGCCAAAAATGGACTTGGTCTAGTTGTGCTCTGAACCCTCTGTATCTCCTTAAACAAATCGCAGGACATTCTGGACGACCAATTATAATATTTGTAAAGGTTTACTGCATGTATATTTAAAATAATTAAATACAAATAAAAACTTAAACTCTACATTATTTATTTAACTGAGAACATAAAACTCTAATTTAATGGGCTCATTGCAAGCCTTGGAGTTGGTCTATTTGCTAATTAGCCAGAATCAAGATATCACCAGAAAATCAATAACCAAATAATTGATTTTCTGTAATAATGATTTCATATCAGAAATATATTTAATAATTTAATTTATTGCAATTTTAATTGTATCACATTTTTAAAAAAATATTTAAAATATTTACAAAGTATTAAAAAATGTATTACCTAAGATTTACTGCACCCTCTTGGATATATTAAATGAATTAGCTTGCCATGCTGTTATATTATGTTTGGTCGCCTAATTGTTTTTGGCACTGGCAAAGAAAGCAGAGGAACAGGGTTCAAAGCTCAGAGGGTTGAGATCATTTTTTCAAAGTTAAAGATTTGAAAATTAAGTCTCTGTCATTGTACACTGCTCTGTTAAATAAAGTAGAAATAAACTTGTAAACATTTTAGGAATTTTTGAAACAGGACAATGGTCCATGATGGATGCCAATTGACTGAAGCAGTTTGAACCCAGTTTGGGGTTCTTATTGCTCATATTTCGTATTACTGTGTGGCAAGTTATGTCCTTTTATAGAGGCTACAGGTAGGCAAACACTGTCTTATAAAATTATATATATTATTGTTCAGATAATCTATGATTTTGAAATTGAATAAAGAGGAAACTTGCGGTATATACTGAATAAATCCCAATGATGTAGCCAAAGGACATGATGACAAGGTAAATGCAGAGGAGGAAGAACTGGGCTGAAACAGAATCATTAATAATTTAGTCAACAAATAAACCTTTGTAATGATGTATGAACCATTGCTCTTGTATGAATCATCACATAAATTTGAATTTATTTGCAATTTGAATTTATGAAGTTAAGTGTGTCACATAGTAAGTATCCTTATTCTCTGGGTGTTACCTGCACGTGTAGTCTTGCTGTTTTCTCCTGATCCAGAGTAAACGTTGACCAAGAATGTTGTCAACATTAGAGTCTGAAAAAATATATAATTTTATTATTATGCTAATTTATAATAGGTACATTAATTCTTACATTACAGTAAAATACTATTATAATGTGTTGATCACATAAATGGAATGTGTTTGAGTTTGTTAGGAAAAATAGAAAAGTCCGTCACGCAGGAGCTGCATAACTAAGCACTTTCCTCAGAATTTTTGTAGTGTAGAATACATTACTGAATAATTTGCTGTAAATAACCTATATAAATAAAATAAAAACGTGAATAGTTCTGCTCATTTACATTTCTTATGAGAACTGTTCAATTATTAATTTTGTAAATAATTTGCTTCCAGAGTTATGTTAATACATGATACTGTACTACTTAATAAATACACAAAAAGTTCATTTTCCGTCGTTTGATCTGACGCAGGAACAGGATACAGTCCCCCTAGTGGGAGATAGCGCTCCTCGCGGCGGCTTTGGGAGCCTACGTTTGGCGGGCTGAAACAGAGTTTAAAGTAAACCCTCCTTTCCAATAGACAATAGAAGTTGCGTTGAAATATAATAAAAACTACGGCTGGCATGGTCAAATTAGTGTTTTGGGTCCGGAGTAAACCCCCCCCCCCTGCCGGTGGACCGATTTTGGTGGTTAACGAACTCGTTCAATCGTTTGCTAATTGAACGCTATATACCACGTTTCGTGAAGAAACAACAAAAACTCTGTCCGCTATCGTGTTAACAGACATATATATATATATATATATATATATATATATATATATATATATATATATATATATATAAATTTTAACGGGGGTCATTTTCGGAGTCTACTAGGTAGGATCGATAAAGATTTGAAGAAATTTTTCAAAAATTCCGTCATGAGTGCAACCTCAATAGCTACTTTCCTTCGGAGGAAAGTGCTAAAAGGTGAATAGGTTTCACCAGGGCCGCCACATCTCAGAGCCGGGCCCGGGACCAGATCACGGGCCCCCACTTCTCACAGTCGGGCCTCCACCTCTCAGAACCAGAATGAAAATTCTAGGACTCTGAGCATTTTAAAATTATTTTCATCTTCAGTTTTGAGCAAAATGAGAATAAAAGCCGACAATCGGTGCTGCAAAGGTCACTTTCGGTACTTTTTTTCCAATTAGCGAGGACTACAACTGTACCCGGTTGCCCCCCCCCCATGTGGCGGCCCTGGGTTTCACCTTACTGAATTTTGCTGAATAGATGGTCGTAAAAGTAATCTTTGATCCCATCACTTGGAGGACCAGGGATTTCATTTTGGGCTTTCTTTCCACTAAGTTGTCTTCACCGCAGCTAAGAGCTTCATCGATTTTTTTTTCGTCAATTTTCGCATGAGGGAGATTACATGATGACATCGATTATAATCGATGTCATCGATAATTATCGACCAGCTGACTATATTCCGCCATATTGGATTCGTTCAGAACGTGGCCAGTCTAGTGGAACCTGGCCCAACTAGCGGATTCTCCTCCTCAAGTTAGGGCTGTAAGTTTTCATAGTTGTAACATGTACCCTGAAGAGGCACAAAAAGGATGCGAAATATTTAGGGAGGAAATAAAGTTTTTGAAACTATTTAGTGAAGTTTTAATTTTTTGACCTTCCGCCTGAACCGAATATTCGAAGATTTGAGTAAAGGGTCAGTTTAGTATATATATAAAATATTGTTCATTTTATCGATAGAGGAAGACTCCGATGTAGCTCGTCTAGATCATGCCAACCTGGTAATACGACATTTTTTGTTATAATTCAACGAACCTGCTATTAGTTGTGGTCATCCGGGTAAAAAATAGACTAAATCGGTTCATTAGATGTGGTGTTACTCCGGATCCAATTAACTAATTTGCTCATAACGGTCGTAATTTCTAAACGTCTTGGATCTCTAATGAGGAAGAAGTGTTTTAAAAATAAACTAAATCTGTCTATTGGAAGGGGGGGGGGGGAGGTACTTTGTACTATGTTTGAAATTAATTCAGCCGACAAACGTTAGGTTGACACAGCTACCACTAGCTGCGCCTCTGTTTCGTTATGATTTTATATAGGTTGTTCTCTTGTAACTTTTACCGCTAGGGGCGCTGTATTCTGTTTCTGCGTTGTTATTGTAGGAAGTCCTCTTTATGCAGGAGGAGGAAGTATCTTTTATTATTCATCAAGATCAATAAAAGAAAATGTGAAGTTTCTTTATATTTATTAACTACTATATAGTAGTATATTATCGAAACAGTTGTTCATTACAAATGTAAAAGAGCAGAAGGATTCATGTTTTTATTTTATTTATATAGGTTATTTTAAAAAATTATTCAGGAATGCAGTCTTCACTACCCAATTTCTGATGAAAGTGCTTAGTGATGCAACTCCTGCGTGACAGACTTTTTTAAAAATTGTTAATCGTTAATACATGGGGCAATGCATTCGATGCATGGGACATACAGGAAAATAGAAGACCACATCTCAGGGTTACTGAGGTGTGGAAGTAAACAAAATAAATATAGGTATTAAGAATATTGTATGGAATATTTTACTGATGATTATTGTCATGAGGTAACCTATATTCCCGAAACTTTAAAAATAAATTTCTAAAAACTATTTTTCTTTTCTCTCTCAATCATATGTACTGAAAAATAGCTAAATTATCAAATAACTAAATAATGAAATTTTAAATATTTAACGTAAATTAGAAGCAAGACTTTCCAGAAGTTAGAATCCTTGGGAGATGGCTAAAGATACAGGAAACTGCAAGGTAGTGTGTGCTACAATTTACAAAGGCTAGAATTATAAATGCCCAAGAAGGTGAAATTCTAGGAGTTAGAATGTGCTAAAAAGTAGAAGCAAGAAGATAGAATTTCCTGCTGTTTCTAAACTATAAGAGGAAGTGCGAATGAATATTGATGCTTGGATAGATTGATCAATGATTACCAGCCCTGAGAATGTGACTATGATTACTCCGGCATCACCATTGAAGAAGAAGCAGAAGACGAATTCCCAGGTGTCATCGTCCAACTTGAATCTAACGCTGCTAGACATATTCCTAGAGATATTAGCAAAATTATCGTTTCCACTTTACTTAACCAAATACAAGCTCTGAGATCATATGGTATTTGTTTTTTATTATAGGTTAGCCATAGAAATACTTAGGGATATAAGGCAATTTATTTATGTGATGCTGACCAGATATGATCGGTTGCTGGTCGCGGCACTTCGAACAGCCCTTTGAAGAATCATTGCATAATAAATATTAAATATATAAATATAAAATCGTCGTCATACATATGATAGCACTAGCAAAGAACAAGTCAGATCTTACTTTTTAAGGCCTCGTACTGGTTTCCACTTTTCATAATAACATTTAGACGTATGATAAATGGGGCTAATAAACCGGTCACAAGCACTGTAGCACAACTGACTCAGATGTACATGGTCACTGTCTAAGCAGCAGGTGTTAGCTGCCGAGTCAGTGAGCGCCAGACACAGATTGTAGCTCGTTCAGTTAAATGGAATAGTTCAAAACCGCATGCTGAGGGAAATATTCATCCATGGTTCCGCCATTTGCATTACCATTTCAATGAACGAAACGCTCCATGGAACTCAATAGAAGCTGGTTATGTCTCGTTTAAGACCAGGGAAGGCTTTGGGAGGTCAATAAGGGATAGTATTTAATGTTTATCAATATTTAGCCAAAGGTAAGGCTAAAAACACTATAGCCTGTTCAAATCTTATCAGTTTTATCTTTTATAATCTTATCAGTTTTCAACCGTTACCCAAGTCGCATCGCTTGTGGGATCCGAAACGTCGTATTTTAAATAGCTTTCAACCTTAGCTTTGGCAAAGTATTGAGAAACATTAAACAATCAAAGCCTTTCGTGTTCCTAAACGAGACATAATCAGTTTATGAAGTGATTCACGTTAAGCGTTCGATCATTAAAAGGCTTTGCAAATGGCGAAACAGAAGGGAAAGGGCAGGGAGAAATTCCCGCCCAGATGTTCGCGAATGCGCAATTGAACTCCTGGGCTTATCTGAACAGGCTATAGTTAAGGGTGGAGTGAATAAAAGCTAGAATCTAACAGGTAGAATCTAGACCTCTGTGAACTTGGCACCCCACTTTAAAAAGAAAAGATGACAATAGACTAAAAAAACAAAACAAATCGGTTGTAGTTAATTGTAGTGAAAAAAATTTCGTTTGTAGTTTTACCGTTTTGAGAAACGGGGGGTAAAAAAAAAACCCCGCACCCGACTTCAAGCGATTGGAACCAATCCATTTTTATTCGACGTAAAATCGTTTGTAGTTGTTTGTAGTGAAAGAATTTTTGCTTGTAGTTAACCAGAAAAAAAGTTACAGCCGTTTTTTGAATTTTCAAAATCGCAACTTTTTCAGTTTTAGAGGTGCGTGTTTTTTTTTGGTCCAAATTCATTCGAAATCGTTTGTAGTGAAAGAATTTTCGTTTGTAGTTGCCTAGAAAAAAAGTTACAGCCGTTTTCTGAATTTTCAAAATGGCAATTTTTTCAGTTTTAGGGGTGCGTGTTATTTTATGGTCCCAATGCATTCGAAATCGTTTGTAGTTTATAGTAGTGAAAGCGTTGTTGCCTAGAAAAAAAGTTACAGACGTTTTCTTGAATTTTCCAAAATCGGCTGTTGCAGCTCAGAAAAAAAGTGTTCTGGACAACCACAAACGGAAATGCTTTCACTACTATCAACTACAAACGATTTCGAATGCATTGGGACCATAAAAAAACACGCACCTCTAAAACTGAAAAAATTGCGATTTTGAAAATTCAAAAAACGGCTGTAACTTTTTTTCTAGGCAACTACAAACGAAAATCCTTTCACTACTATAAACTACAAACCATTTCAAATGCATTGGGACCATAAAAAAACACGCACCCCTAAAACAGAAAAAAATTGCCATTTTGAAAATTCAAAAAACGGCTGTAACTTTTTTTCTAGGCAACTACAAACGAAAATTCTTTCACTACAAACAACTACCAACGATTTCTTATGCATTGGAACCATAAAAAAACACGCACCCCTAAAACTGAAAAAATTGCCATTTTGAAAATTCAAAAAACGGCTGTAACTTTTTTTCTAGGCAACTACAAACGAAAATTCTTTCCCTACAAACAACTACCAACGATTTCTTATGCATTGGAACCATAAAAAAACACGCACCTCTAAAACTGAAAAAATTGCCATTTTGAAAATTCAGAAAACGGCTGTAACTTTTTTTCTGGTTAACTACAAAAGAAAATTCTTTCACTACTATCAACTACAAACGATTTCAAATGCATTGGGACCATAAAAAAACACGCACCCCTAAAACTGAAAAAATTGCCATTTTGAAAATTCAAAAAACGGCTGTAACTTTTTTTCTGGGCAACTACAAACGAAAATTCTTTCACTACAAACGATTTTACGTAGAATAAAAATGGTTTGGTTCCAATCGGTTGAAGTCGGGTGCGGGGAATTTTTTGACCCCCCCCCCCCCCGTTTCTCAAAAACGGTGCAACTACAAACAAAATTTTTTTCTCTAAAAATAACTACAAACGATTTGCAATTTTTTGAGTCTATTGTCATATTTTTTTTCGAAAGTGGGGGTGCCAAGTTCACAGAGGTAGAATCTAGCCTTTACATGTACATAGCTCTTCCTCAATAAGGAGTGAATAAACAAGAGCTACTTCTAGGTAGCAAGATCTAAGTAAGTTAGTATCATCTCCTGATAAACTAAGGAAATTCTAAGGGTAGCTGTTGCTAACCCCTAGCTGCAGCTAGGATTCCTACCTCCCCTGTCTTATCCGTCTTTCTTCCTGTCAGGGTTTGTTGCTTGTCTCTTTCTCTCTCCTCATCGGGCTGCGTGAGCTTATGCAACTGTCGACACGCATGGGCCCTATTAGAGGGGGGGGGCTGCAGCCCCCTCCGAAATCGGTAAAGATTTGTCAAAAAAAAAAAAAAAAAAAAAAAAAAAAAAAAAAAAAAAAAAAAAAAAAAAAAAAAAAAAAAAAATTGTCAGAAAAAATAATTTCTTTTTGGTGCAATATCATTTTAATTGGCTAACTATTCCAAGATCTAGATTGATAATATTCCATACGGGTCATTCCATGTCAAATCAACACACTTTTTGACCTCACCCTTTCCGATTTTTAAGAAAATTGGTACACCCAAAGTAGGTGTTGGGGCATATAATAATACCAAATTTCAAATTTTTATTTAAAACGGTTATCAAAATACGGCCACGTAAAGTTTTCAAAAAGCGTCAAAATCTCGCTTTTTCAAAATATTTAAATAGACATAACTCCTCTCCTGTTTACGTTACAAACATGGAGAAGGTGCCATTGTTTAGCTCTTTATATGCACATTTTAACGACATGCAACACATGATAGGTTACGAGAACATAATTTTTTTCAAAATCAAAAATAAAATTTTGAATCTAAATATTTTCAAAAACGCATCTTCAAAAATTTTGAAAAAATTATATATAATACTTCATATTATTACTAATTTTTATAGCAAATTTGGTTATGGGATGGAAATGGATTCTAAGTCAAAATAATTTAAAACCGAAGGCGGCTTTGGACTAATTTTACGTATTTTTATATATAAAAGCTTAATTAATACATAATTGTATAATTTAATTCAAACTTTACTGTTGCATATAT
This sequence comes from Gonocerus acuteangulatus, assembly GCA_946811695.1. Taxonomy (NCBI): domain Eukaryota; kingdom Metazoa; phylum Arthropoda; class Insecta; order Hemiptera; family Coreidae; genus Gonocerus; species Gonocerus acuteangulatus. The sequence goes on from OX328123.1 coordinate 29,591,833, forward strand.
TTTGTAGACACTTTAACTTCATTATCTTAATTACAAAACTTATTTAAAAAAATATTATACCTTAATAATTTGTTGTAGTAAGTTTAATTTAGAATATTTGTCTAAAATTTAATGATATATTGTACTCAAAATATTTTAATTGACTAAGAACTTAAAAACATAAATATCAAAAATTTACATATTTATAAATGTTAAACTATTAAAGTGGTTGAATATTTTACAGTGAAACTTGCACTTGAGGTCTGCAAATGTTGGAGGTACTGGGATAACGTTTCATCGCTTCTTAAAATTTCATATTCGGTTACCACGTCATTTCTCTCTTTTGGAGTTATGAGCTAAACAATGACACCTTCTCCATGTTTCTAACGTAAACAGGAGAGGAGTTGTGTCTATTTAAATATTTTGAAAAAGCGAGATTTTGACGCTTTTTGACAATTTTACGAGGCCGTATTTTGAAAACTGTTTTAGATAAAAATTTGAAATTTATAATTTTTATTTGTCCCAATATCTACTTTGGGTGTACCAATTTTCATTAAAATCGGAAAGGGTGAGGTCAAAAAATGTGTTGATTTGACAAATACTCCCAGCCTCTCCCGAAATTATTTTCTCCGCCCCCTCGTCAAACTATACAATATTTTACCAACTATTTTCATGCTGTTTCTAGTTAGAATAACATGCTCTTCGCTTTAGATGCGGAGCATCATCATCAATAAATAATAATAAATAGTTAGAATAACATTTCTGACAACTAAATAGCTGAATGTAAAGAAAACTTAATATTTTCAAAATAAGGCAATTGGTTCCTTTCTGATTAACTAGGTTCATACATCCAAAAAAAAAAAGTCCCAATATGGTTAGCTCCGATTGGTCTACTAATACTATGGCATTATTTGACTTAAATAAAGCATTTGACTATTTAAATAAATAAGCATTTGACTGCTTGAACACATCCTCAGGCAATGAGTTTATTTCAATTGCATACTGTTGAATTAATTGAACAAACACGTGTGCGAGACAAGGTTAGGACCCTGGGGGAAATCCATTATTTTTTAGCCTAATTGCATTTATGTAAGATATTTGGAATGGCTGAGAGTAAAATCCCTCCTGACATCAACACAAACCTGGAAGAACTGAGCAATGAAGAATATGCCGAAATGGATTATGAAGAGAATCATAGCCTCAGCGGGGAGCTGAAAAATAGAGACGAAGAAATACTTCCAGCTATCGGAATTGCAAAGAAGAAATTGGACATTAATACTGCCAGCAAGGAAGAAATCTCAACGAAATGCGAGAACTTAAAGAAGATTTTGATTTACTTAGAGTACTATAAAAAACTGGGAAAATGTCCAGCTGAAAGCATTGTTGGTGAAATCGTAAGTGAAAATCGCTATTCGTGAGATTTTGTAGCTGGAGGGTAAACAACATCAACAATGGATCAAATATAATTCTGGACGCCTGGTGGCCGTGACTCTTAAGGTGTGTGCTTCAGGGCCTAAGGTCTTAGGGTTCGATTTCCACTAGAGGTAAAAAAAAATAAGGTAAAAATGCAGTTTCACGCCCTCCAAACCGATTTCTTTCAAATTTTGTACAATAACGTATTTTGATGCACTAAACACGAATACGATAAAAAAAAAAACCCTTCGCATTTAACTAGGAAAGAAGTTATTAAGCACTTAAGTTCACTGTTATGCAGGTTATGAGAGCTAATGTAAACAACTAAATTTGTGACGACTTTAAGGCATACATGACTTTAATGCATACATGCCATGCGTTTCCGCTCGCTACGCTCGCTCAAGAAGATAACAAAACCCCAGTCAATCCAACTCGCTAAAATTAATAGAATATAATATTAAGCACTAAATGGACGTTAAAATTTAAATAAATAAATAAATAAGCACTAAAGTTAGGAAGGTTATAAAACTAGGCGTCATCAGCGTATTTGTAAACACGCGCATGCGCAGATATGTGACCTTAAGTGCTTAATAACTTCTTTCCTAGTTAAATGCGAAGGTTTTTTTTTTTTTATCGTATTCGTGTTTAATAGCACACGCATGCGCAGATATGTAACATTGGGAAATCGTGAACTCTCATTTGAAATGTTCAGAAACCATTTATTCAAAAATATTGTTAATTTTAAGGGCATCATCACCCGTCGTCACCTGTCGCTTAAGGGCATACGTGCTATGCGTTTCCGCTCGCTACGCTCTCTCAAGAAGATAACAAAACCCCAGTCAATCCAACTCGCTAAAATTGCAACTTCTAAAAATAAAACCTGCATAACAGCGAACTTGAGTGCTTAATAACTTCATTTCTAGTTGAATGCGAACTTTTTTTTTTTTATCGTATTCGTGTTTAGTGCATCAAAATACGTTATTGTACAAAATTTGAAAGAAATCGGTGTGGAGGGCGTGAAACTGCACCAAAAATAACGAAATTTTTACCAAAAATAAAGCGCCTCCACCTCTATAATCCTGGCTTAAAAAGGCCAATTAACTGTAGAAAACCCGTCCCCAAAATTTACAAGTGGAGGTTAAAAAATTAAACCGATATTCAGGATTTTTTTCAGCGAGCCCTGAGATGGCAAATTTCTGCCACCGGTGGGGATCGAACCCGCCATCTTCCTTTATGAATCTAGCGCGCTAACCTCTAGACCACGGGAGATCCCATTAATATAATTCTGGTTTAATTTTGATAGCTTGGAATAGAAACGTTAAATGTTTTGCCCTAAAGTTCTTTCAATTTTTGCTGGAAACTTTGCTTTGTATTCTATTTTAAAGAAAGAGTACTAATATCGTTATTATAAAACGGGTATTGGTGGTAGAAGGTTGAAAATTGACGGTTGAATGTATTGTCCAAAGCGAAATTAGAGCCTTCTGCTCAAATTAAGGAACATAAATATGCATTAGCTCCAACCAACGAACCTATGTAATGTACCTACTGTAAAACATACATCTTTCTTATTCGTACATGGCGAACGCCAGGCGACTCTCTTTTGTGGCTATTTTTGGGACACTTTTTTGTAACTTTTTTTTTCAGTTTAGTCATCACTAAAGCATATTTATGCTAAAAACATATGTTAGAAATAGACGTGCCAGGGTCTACAATCACGGAACTGAGTCTGGCACAACTTTTTTTGTTTGCCAAGCCATTAGTATATTTATCTACGATACCTTTTGTAGTGTCAGAGAAATTCCAGGACCAACTTGGCCGGGAGAGTTGAAACAACCTGAAGGAATCGGGGTGGTTCACTTTAAGGAGTTCCCAAACGCGAACAGATTCATCTGTGAGAAAAAAATCCTCTCCTGTTCCGAATGGACAAACGCAATAAAACTTAATGTGAACTATGCGCCACTTCGTGGTGTTCCCGGTGTGGCAGGAGCAGCTGATTTAGGAACCCTCTGTCGCAAATGCGGCAGGGAGACCGAAACACCAGCACATCTGCTTGGTAGTTGTCCTAACAGCGTGCTCCTCGTCACCCGGAGGCACCACAACGTGAAGCATAGAATCATTGAGCACCTCAAAGAAAACGATTACCAATGTTTTGAAGAGGTATACGGAGTCGATGAGGATGGAACACCAAGATATGCCGACATTATAGCGTTTCGCAAAAATGAGAAAACGGCATATATCCTCGATCCCACGGTCCGCTTCGAAAATAACGACACCAAGGAGGCTGAAAACATAGATGCGGAAAAGAAAACTATATATACGAAATGCGTAGCGTACTACAAAGAAAAGTTCCAGGAAGAATTTGGGAAGAGGGAATACTTTGTGAAAGGACTGTGGTTCGGAACGCGAGGGACCATTCCGAAGAGCACAGCCATCTTCCTCTCGAAGAACTGGGACTGACAGCAGATCACCTGGCAGCATTGGCCGAGTCCATATTAGTGGATACATTGGGAATAATCTCCAATCATATCTATAGTCACTGAGTGCTTATCATCCATTCACACTGTTGTCTTATATACTTTAGACTTTATTTTCATTTCTATCAATTCCTTCTCATCCATCACTATCTCCTTCTTTCGTCTTCATCTTCTTTATTCTCTATTCCTTGTTTCGAACTCCTAACATCTTCAGCCTCCAAATTTACCCTATTTCCGAATGGATGATAAGCACGCTGTGTTTCCAGCAACCCAATGTAATTGGGCAGCCCATTTTATTTATATTTTTAAATAAAGTTTTCTCTCTCTAAGTTGAATTCTTATATGAATATCTACGAAAAATCCACTTCTCCACAACTAAACCAGCAAATTACAATTCCTTGCACTCCAATCCACTTTGCGCTGAACGTACAGATGGCCACTCCAATCATTGCTGTATTTCTATTCAACGTTTTCAGATTGACATGGTGGCTGCAAATCTCTTTCGAAGGCTTCCTGAGAAGGAAATACCAAAATGCCCCGACGCAATTGAGGACTCCATTGAGCCGATTGAACCTCTCTGGCAACATATGAGCATGGTGTACACGATATTACAGCGTCTGATACTTCTGGAAGACAGCAGCCTTCACCTGAGGACGCATGTCAATGAAAGGTTTCTTCGTCAACTCCTAGAACTGTTCGACTCCTCCGACTTGAGAGAGCGGGAAAAACTAAAGGTAGGTAGTACTTTTCCACTGCAAAATTCTGATTGATGATCTGATGAAAATGTTGTAAACGTTCCTGCGGAGAGAGTGATAGGTTATCTCCGAAGGGAGCAGACTTTCCCTGGCGATACACTGCAAAAACTGTTGCTGAATTCGTAAGGCCAACAGCCTTAGCCACTTTGAATACACCATCCGCCATGTTGACCACCGAGGTTAAAGGTCGGTCACGTCATGGGTGACAGTTCATGTGCTGTTGGAATTATAAACCGGCAATAATGGTCAAGTTGTTGGTCCACCGTCAAATATAAAAAAACTCAATCTGTATTCATGAGGCGATTCTACTCATGATTACCTAAGAACTCAGATTCACAGGAATTAGGCCATAATATCGCGTTTCCTTTCTTATCTCTGTCATTTGGGAAGCTTGAAATAAAAACAGTTAATACTCACAGGTCGTGGGTTCGATTTCCTCTAGGGGTGGTGGCTTTTCTTGAGAAAAAAGAAAAAGCATCAGCCCTATCCTGGCTAGAAAAGGGTGGTAACCTATAGATAACCCATCCTAAAATTCGTAGTTAATAATAAATGGCCGTTAAAATTTAATAATAATACTTTGTTTTGACATTTCGTAAAACAAAATTAAAGACCCCCTGTAAAAACATTTCGATGAAAAGCGAGATTTACACGTTTTTATTGGAACGATAGAAAACGTTCAAATTTTAAGCACCGATTTCTCCGACAGAGATTACTTATTTATTTATTTTTAACGGCGTATCAACATTAGGGCTATTAACGCCGGGCTGTCTACAGGTTGCCACCCTTTTCTATAATTCCAACGGCACGTTAGTCGGTATCCCATTCAGGTCCTGGCCACGCCCGACGTTGCTTAACTTCGGTGAGCTACGGGAACCTGTGCATTCAACGTGGCTATGGCCGTTAGCGACAGAGATTAATGTATCGAGAACTGTATAAGAATAGTTTTTGCAGGAAATTTCCTTACCATTCGATTCTGTACATCAAATTACATGTAAAAAGTGTATCTGTAAGCCTATAACCCCAAAGCTTTCGCCGAAAAAAAAAGTGGTCCCCAAAATCCGTATTTTGTACACGTATGGGTGGAAGTTATTTTTTATTAATTGATTTCCATAGCCTTTCATATATGTTTTTAAGCAATTACACATTGGCATTATCTTCCCTGCCTCCAGGTGGTGGTGCACCGTGCCTATTGGAAGATCTACGTCTGGCGACCTCTCCTCCGTAAGAAGATAGGAGAATTGTTGATTCGTCATGTTTACACGGATGCAACACGTGGAGTGAACCAGTTGTTGCAAGTCTATGGTTGCATTGCATCAGGATTCTCCTTGCCTCTCAGAGCTGAGCATATACATTTCCTCAAAAAGGTTTGTGTCAGTTTGTTACGCTCAAAAGCATTGAGAAGTTTTAACATTTCTCCCCGATGAACCAAATCTGTATCTCTTATCCCATTTTAATATTTTCCTATATTCTATGTTTCACCTATCAACAATCCAATTGTTCAACAAGAATCAATTCCTTTAGGCTAGGAAGACAATGGGGCAGCGCACAAGGTCCGAGCGACTGCCAGACTGGGAAGCAAATAAGCCCAACTCGCAGGAACTCCGTCATCTTATCGCCTTTCTGTTCTTATCCTTAGTGCCATTTGGAAAGCTTAGAATAGAAACAGGTTGTGTTTTATCTTAATCTTTCGTGAAAAGTGCAAACACTAGTAAAATGAAATCTCCAGGCTAAACGAGATCTTAGGCCCCTCAAGAGAAAACTGGCAAAGCGGAAACTACTGCATTTATGCACCGATTTCTCCGCAGTAATAAAAAAAACCCATAAGAACCGTATTTGTATGATAGTTAATAAGCTTTCATGTAGACGCTTTACATGTACTACGGTTTTCCAATCCGTTTCGAAAATTACTAGAAAAATCTACTTTTTGCCCAAAACCCGATGTTCCGTTGAACGTATTCCGCTGATAAACTATTTGATTTTTAAAATCACACGAAGTATATTTGTACCAATCTTCATTAAAACCAGTCCGCTTGTAAGCCAGCAAGATGTCGAACAGATAAGTATATATAAAGGGGTCGGCAGGGCCGCCACATCTCAGAGCCCGGCCCGGGACCAGATTACGGGCCCCCACTTCTCAGAGCCGGAATGAAAATTCTAGTACTTTGCTATAGGACTTTGGGCATTTTAAAATTATTTTCATCTTCAGTTTTGAGCAAAATGAGAATAAAAGCCGATAATCGGTGCTGCAAAGGTCACTTTCGGTACTTTTTTTCCAATTAGCGAGGATCGGCCCGGGCCCCCACGGTGCCCGGGCCCGGGACAACTGTACCCGGTTGTCCCCCCCATGTGGCGGCCCTGGGGGTTGGGGCCAAATAACATTCTGAACAAAAATTAACTGTGGCTGCTATATGTTAGATATTATGTGAGACTATCAGTCTATGATGCAAATGCTACTAATATGACTACCAACTCTGTATGCTACTTTATCTTGTTGGCCCTAACCATTTCAACTGATAGTCCCACATAATATCCAACATATAGCGGCTACAGTTAAGTTTTGTTATAGATGTTGCTTGGCACTATTTTGCCTTGAACCCTTTATATCTAATTTATAAATAAGGTATATGAAAGACACAAGGGAAATTTTAGTGAAGTATATTGGCAGCAGTGGGTATGTAGCGTCTATATTATAGAAGCTCACTGCTGCCAATATACTTCACTGTAATTTCCCTCATGACAGTCAGAAACGGTATACACAATAGGGGTTAAGAATAATATTATTTTATTTTAGTGACTCTTCAAAAATGAAACAGATTATTTGGGTCTCTTCTTCGAAGCACCATCCATTCAAGTCAGGATAGGGAGGACACATCTTTCTTTACAAAATAAAAGCCACTACCCCTTTGAGCGGAAAGCGAACTCTTAGCTCGGAGTGTTTACATTTAACACTCATGGCCACTGGCGTGCCAGGAATAATATTATAGGGATACAAAATTTGTCATATTCTACTTCTGTGATAAGCTACAATAATAAATTTATTTTCTTGTTTGAATGCTTGTTGTTGTATACAATTTAATATTCATCAATGCTTTTTCTTGACAGATCCTGTTGCCATTGCACAAAGCGGATGACATTGATGATTATCACACCTTCCTTACCTACTGTCTGGTCCAATTTCTCTATCATGACGAGAATCTGACCGACTCTGTGATATCAGCCATCCTCAAGTACTGGCCAAGATCCAACTCTGATAAGGAAGTCCTCTTCTTGAAGGAGATCGAACAACTCTTCCAGGTCATAATCCCAGAACAATTCGACCTCGTCGCAGATAAGCTCTTCAAGCAGATAACCAAATCCATGATAAGCCCAAATGTTCAGGTAAGGCTTGGACTTTTAGTGATTTATAAAGAAGATATTTCAAAATATAGTGGCTCTGTAATATGTATAAGGACAGATGAATAAAAAGAAAAATATTAAAATGGCATAAGGTTTTAGAGCAAATGAAGGCTTCAGCTGTTAGATAGCTGTCATTCAACCAGCTCAACTCTTCTCATGGTCATTCCAGTTTTCCAACCAGCTTTAACTGCTATTTTGTCTGGAATTCCTGTTTTTTTTTCTATCACATTTATCTACTTACAGGAGCATCCTATACTAGATTATGATGTCTACAAAAATACATACATCTTTAATGAAGAAGAAAAATTTATATTAAAAGAACCAAAAACAGCCGGGAGACCCGTTATTTACGAATGTAAGAAAGGCGAGAGCTAGTTGAATAAAACACAACCAAAAATAATTAATAATTATAATAAATTATTTGGAATACATAAAAATTTAAATTATGAAATATTTGTTTGATATTCATCAATATCATTCAAGATGAAAAAATTGTAATTATGAATGTCGATGATGACAACAAAATATTTCTCCACAGATTAATACAATGTTTTAGTTTATTTTTGTCATGTTGAACTGAACAAAAAAAAAAATAAAAAAAAAAAAAAAAAAAAATGGTATATTCACGCTAAAGATATGTTTGAGAAATCAGGCAAACATATAGTTTCTGTAATAATGTTTTTTTAAATATCTTTGCTCTTTTTAATCAATTGTCAGTTTCATATAAAGTCTCTTTGTGTCATTAATTTCAATATTTTGCTGAAAGTTGGTGCAATTCTCCATTATAGTGAATATTCTAAACAAACAATGATTAACTGTTGCAAAACTCAATTAAACTTTGCTGTTGTTCAGGGTTTTACTAATAAATAACTCTGCATAAAAGAGAAGAAAAGTTTACTATTCTTCATAAATGGAATTCTGTCATTAATATCTATTAGTTTTTCATATATTTATCTGTGGCAGAAGGTCAAATATAAAAAACAAAACAAAAAAAAAAAAAAACATGCTGACTTTCTTTGTTACTCGTTTATTGCGCTCTACATGCTTCACGTCTCTATGACTCCTCTTCAGGACCATTTAAAATAATATAGGATATTATTACAGCCTACACCACCGAGAACATTCCGCAGGTAGGGCCACATCTAGACTGATTAGATCAATCATGTCCACTACGTAAACAGCTGATACCTAGTAGACATGATTGATCTTATCAGTTTAGACGTGACCCTACCTGCGGAAGGCGGTAATAATATCTTATATTAGTAATTATTTGCTCCTGAAGAGGCGTCATAGAGACATGCAACATGTAGAGCCTAATAAAGGAGCTGCTATGATAGCGAGCATGTTTTTTTTTTTTTAAATTTGACCTTCTGCCACACATAAATATATTGAAAATAGGGTCACCATTGTATAATATTAGTTTTAATTTATATAACGTTTGATGATTGTTTTGTACAATTTTGAGGATTTTTTCTGTAAAATATTATCTGCCTATATTATTCAAAGAAATAAAAATGAATTTTATTATATTATATATCTTTATGAACATTTAATTTATCTCTTTTATTAGTTATTGTTATGTGGCCTTAAGATCATGGCGAGCTACCAACTTTTTGTCGATGTGATATTTATGTATTTACTCTATCATAACTTCTATTACCTTCTTCATTTAATTTTTATAGTTGTATTATTTATACTATGACAAGATTTGTATTATGCCATTATTCACATAGTGCGTATCTAAAAAATAACCAAAATATTAGTACTTCAAGAAACAGGAATAACACACTTTCACTGTTCATTCTATAGTACTTTTAGAGCGAAAAGGTACCGTAAAATTGGGTCACATGAGTACAGTGTGGTGAAATTGATACAAAACAATACTGCTTGGAAATTTTCATTTAACTGATACCAAAGGGTCGAACTTTGCTCAAAGAGTCAGAACAGACAAATATATAAGCATATATCAGCAGTTTATATTTGCACTAATTTCACCCCGCTGTACTAATGTGACCACACTTTACGGTAAATTGTAGTAAAGGACTGTCATAAATTGAGCTGACTGAGCACTTAAGGCTATACTGTGTTTGTTATCCACATCTTGTAACCACGGTCTACTATCTGCTCCCGCAGTTCAGCAAGTTTATCATTTCAAATTACTCATGTATTCACAATTTTGTGATTTGTTTTCATTTAAATTCTATGTTTTGAAGTCAAAGAAACTCAGAAATACTGACCTAATTTCAAAGTTCTTCCATTAGCCAAGGCTGAGCCTATAGCAGAAAAGATTTACTTGGATATAAAGACAGAATTGATTTAAAGAAAGATTCGGTCTCTATGATGTACAAAACTATGAACTATACTTTGTTTATTTCAATTTTAATGTCCATTTATTATTGATAAAGAATTTTAGGACGGGTTACCTATATACTACCAATCTTTTCATGCCTTTTTTCCAAAGAAAAGCCACCACCCCTAGGCACATGCCTTAGCAAAGCATACTTTGAAATGATTCTACTCAAATCTACTTAAGTCTTTATATTTAGCATTCATATAGATTTCAACAAATCGTTCTTAAAATACTTATATATCACACAAATTATATGTAACTATTATTTTTTTTCTTTAGTAGAAATCATTAATATATCATTGAGTAGTTTTTTTTTTAATATAATGGAATAAAACCAGCAGAGTTACAGGTAGGAGAAGCAGCCTTCTTGCTTTGGAAAAACCAGCGTGCTTTGACGATGATAGCAATGTTCCACGAGAAGATCATGCCTCTTGTGTTCCCGTCAATGTACCTCATGAGGAGACAGCACTGGAACCCGAAGATAACCGCTCACCTGTATGCTCTCTTCAAGTCCTTCTTGGTCATGAATAGAGGTCTCTTTGAAGAGCTTGTTGCACTTTGCAAAGACAAGATGGACGACTTTGGAAAAGATACCGAGAAGAAAGTACGCTTCACTGAGTCTCATTTCTACAAGGATATTTCACCATCTAGTGAAAAGGAATCTGAAATACTCACTTAATAAATATGAATGTATTATTTTCATCTCAACTCTCAACATTAATTCTATTTTAATAAAATATGCAATGTTCTTATGAAGTATATATCAAACTACCCTGCATTCCCTTCTCTCTTCTAGCCTAAGAGAACAAAATAATCTCATTATTACAAGTACTTTGTCTTCTTAAAATAGACCAGGTAATGGCCATTGTTTCATATTTAGGCTTAATATAATGCATTTTCAGAGCAAATGCTTTATATTTAAGGAAAAACAATTACATTGTTTATACGTTCTAAATTGAAGAAACTAATTCATAGTTGTAAGAAATTGTCGGGGTTCAGTGTTGAATATTGTATAAATTTGTATGTAATTAATAATGAGTTTTTAGCTTTGCAAACATTTTGGCGTTAATGACCTTAAGGGTTGACATGCAATTATAAAAAAAAAAAAAAACTTGAGGAAATACTGGCCTAATGCATTGCAATCTGACAAAGAGGAGGAACCTCCTTTCCGTCCAGCTTGCAATGAAATGTTTTCTGTCCATCACGTGTTTGGTTCCTGCCACTAGATTAGACCCAAGGATCAATTTCCTCTGGTTGTACGCATCAGGGCCTCTGCTAAGGGAGGCTCGGTAGACAATTGGTCAGGGGCCCATGGTCTCAGGGAGTCCGGCATTCTTTTTTAGTCACATTATAATTTGAAATAACAAAATTATATATCCAAGTATAGTTCACATAATTATAATTGAGAACAACCAATGGATAATTGTCTAAATTATCTATTTCTATTATATAAACCAGATTTTAATTATTATTAGTCCAAAAATTTGTAGCCCCAGGAAGTGCCTATGTAACTTAGACAATATGTAAATTTTCCACTCCGTTCAATTACAAATGTATTTAATTTTGTTTTCAGAGAAATCACAATTTTAAATAATACCAGTAATAGTTTTTGGTCATGTTAATGGAGGGGGGGGGGGTTACAGGGCTCGTGAAGTTAGTGGACAGGGGCCCGTAATTCCTCTCAGAGACCGTGGTATACTTAGCTTTACTTAAAGTAACAACAAGTGAGCATTATAGTCCTCGAGGGACCTGGTCCTTTGCCATTATCATTGACCATTCCCCAGACTCCTAGCTTTTGTAAATCATTCTCCAGGTCATATAGCTATCTCAGTACTAGGCCTTCCTTTCTTTCTAGGTCCTCCTTGTCAACCCCAAAACATCTTTTTCTATCAGGCACCATCCTGTCTACATGACCCAGCCAATAGGGAAATAGGAAAGCTTCTACCGGTTTGGGAGTGGAGAGTTCTAAGTAAGATATTTGGGGTGGTGAAACAGAATATTTGATTTTAAAACTAATATCTAAGTAATATAAATTTAAAATAAATTAAAGTTTATTTGTAATCTAAAGCAAAAAAGCACATTGGAAGGGTTGATAAAATTAAAAGACCATCATGAAGGAACTTTATTTGCTAGAGTCCTTTCGATGTAGAATGCAAGTTGGACTTCCTTCATCTATGAGGATATTCTTTAAGTTCTTTGGGAATCCTTGGCTCTTGCATAGGGACAGTAACTCAGACTCGACCGAGCTGTGCTATCTTTCATTCCTCACCAAATGCCTGTAGTAGCCTAAGTACGTCATTTGCGAGTACAGCAACCACCCTGTCAAAGAAAAACAAACTAGTTACAGCAAGCGGGCAAACTTCGTTTTTAGTACTTATGCTCTTTTATCACGCACAATACCCTCTATATAACATCAAAGACTTAGGCTCTTAACTAGTTAGTGGAGTGAACAAAATTAGGGTGCCTGTGTTATCTGTTGTATATATCGGCTTGTCATACCCTTTCCCCCCCCCCCCTTCTTTGTTTATATATCAATGCTAAAGGTGAAAAGAAAATTAGCAACTAATTTATTTTGCTTACCAAATTAATATTATATGAAATATAAGTTAGAAATATAAATCGAATTTATGTTTTTATCTATAATTATACTTTTGTTAAGTGATTATTTCAGAAGAAATAATCTTGTAGATTTAGATGTATTTGATATAGATGGCATGCAGAAGTCTGCATATGCTTTGTATGTCCAAGATGGCCGATGTGTTTCTCTCCCAGCTAAATGAGTTGTTACAATATAGACTTATTCTCAAGATTGATTGTGTTATATTTAACCCATTTACTTCCCAACAATATATGTATTCAATAAAAATATATGTATTAATAATAATGATTTTCTATCATTATTAATAGTTTGAATAGTCTCAATGCCATCTAAACCAAAAGATAAGATTTTAGTGTCGTTCCTACCTCACTATTTGGAGGAAATCTGCTTTTGGTCTGTGTCATGCTTGAACTATAACCATAAATGTAAATGAGAAATGTGCACATTTAGTAACTCATAAACAGGGCCCATAAAGAAAAAACAATCATTGTTTTATATATATATATATATATATATATATATATATATATATATATATATATATATATATATATATATATATATATATATATATATATATAAAACTGTACTGAAGCTAAGCACTGATTACAGACCAAACTCTTCACAATAATAAACCAGATATTCTCATCATCTACTTATCCCAGGAACATGAGGAGAAACTCCCCCCCCCCATAATAATATTGTAGGGGCAGAGAGCAACTGACGTGCACAGTTGCTTAGGGCTTTACGAACCTACCCAATTCCGAGTAACAGTAGAATGCACACCCAACAAACGATGTACACTATACACTTACCCAGACAAAAGATCACTTCCAGTACACACCCCTGGATTCCCTTCCCTGGGTGATATACCAGGCAGTAAGTATAAAAAGCACAATGTGGTAAAACAAAATGTACTTAGGCTTATGTAGATCGGGCTCTATTTATGATTTCATAGTTAAAAGAAAATTTAGTAATCTAGACCATTAAAAATTGAATATATTTTAAGCCATGTAAATATCAAATGATACTGTTCCCAGTTTAAAGGTTTTCAGAACTTATATATTTTTTAATATTTTTTTGATTCCTGCATGTCAAACTTTTTTTATACCTGATATGAGGAGTATGTGCAAAATAGAGACGAGCACATAAGGAAAGCCATCCAAGTCATCATCTTCATCGTCCTCATCCTCCACTTCTGCACGGTAGTCCATAGAATTCGGTACATGCAGAGCCAAGTATCCCTCGGTAACGTTTAATATTTCCTCAGTAGTGCAAGAAGGTTGGACGTCTTGACGGGATGGTTCTGAAGTGTCGTTCCCAAACACCGTAGTTCGCCAGCCAACATTAACCAGCCAATGAAAATCAGAGCAGCGTTCGCTGATGCATACTGCACTGAGAGAAATCAAGTGCTGTACATTAACAAGGCATCCCTAAGATCATTTAAGCCTCTCATTCATTAGAAAGGTGTATGTTTTAATTTATGAAATACCAAAGCACAACATTTATTATATTATTTAAATAGGCGGAAGGTCATGCATATATAAAACTCGTCAACTTCACTTTATATGCTTTATTTTTCACTCTACATGTTTTGCATCACTTGACACCTCTTCAGGAGCAACTTAATTATATATACATAAATTGCGGAGCTAAGGCTAAATTTATGTATATATAATTAAGTTGCTCCTGAAGAGGCGTTGAAACATGTAGAGCGAAAAATAAAGCATATAAAGTGAAGTTGACGAGTTTTATATATGCATGACCTTCCGCCTATTTACATAATATATTGAAAGAAAAAAGGGTCACAATTTTATAATATAAAATTTATTAATTGTACATTGAAAAAGTAAGGTCATGAATATACACTGCCAGACAAAATTAAAGGATTAATTACAAATATTTACGTAATTATTACATTACAAAACAAAATAGGAATTTCTTTGACCAAGTCTGTACTTGGTGGTGTGTCTTATCAAGTTTAATCCTCTACCTGTTTACATTCCCAACAATTCATGGGAAAAGGATCAGTTAATCCTCTTCTTTTCTCACTTCATGTATGTTAATGGTTAGTTGTTAGCTAATATTGATCTTATTGAAGATTTTCTAACATTTAATAGACACCAGTTTTAACTTGTGAGTTTAGTGAGAACCAGCAGAAGATAATTGACTGCAGTGGAATCAATTCGTGCAGTTGCTTTGAGTGAAGAAGGATTTTCTCAAAGGCATATTGCAAAACGGCGCCAGCTACAATCTGTATTGCTTAATATGCACCGTCAGACTGGAGGGCATACCAGGAGAATCGAACAAGGTCGTCCGAGGTCAACTTCACTCTGTGACGACAGATTTTAAGAACTTCATGTTCTTCGGGTTCCCCAATCAACTGGGAACGGTCTGCGTGGTCTCCTCCAGAGGTTCCGAAATGTGCAAATTTCAGAGTCGTCCATGAGAAGACGACTCAACAATTATGGATTGACCAGCAACTGGACCACTACTCTCCAGGGAACACCGGGTTCAGCGCTTAAGGTTTGCTAAACTGGAATAATTAAGTTTGGAGCCGTGTATTATTCTGCAATGAGTTTAGGTTCTGTCTCTGATCTCCAGATGAACATATTAGCTATAAGTATTTTATTTGAACGACTAAACTAAAAATTCAAAAATTGTTTAGGATGTAATGGCCCCTG
Source organism: Gonocerus acuteangulatus (assembly GCA_946811695.1). Classification (NCBI taxonomy): domain Eukaryota; kingdom Metazoa; phylum Arthropoda; class Insecta; order Hemiptera; family Coreidae; genus Gonocerus; species Gonocerus acuteangulatus. The sequence continues at coordinate 29,607,483 of OX328123.1, forward strand.
AGGAGGTGTCATTAAGGCCACGAAACATGTAGGGTAAATAGCCATCTATTTTAAGCTTTGAATGAATTATCTAGACAAGTGATATGAAGCCCATGAATTGGCAATGAACCCAAATATAAAACAGGAGGATGACGGTCGAATCCTTGGCTGTTGAGTTAATTTTTCTTTAACAAAATATATTCGAAAGTGTGTCCTTCATTCTTTCTTCTTTTTTTTTTTTAATAATAAAATGTCTTAATTTATAGGATGTCACTTTTTTGTTGACATTTCATTATTAAAAAAATAAACTATTATTTTTGTTTTCTTGACAGTATATTCTCTTACTTAATTTAACAAATAATGAATTAAAATAATTATTAACTCAGTTCAAAGCGAATAACACAGAAAAGTTAGCAACTAATCCACAAAACGTGTAGGTAAAATGTTATATTAAATATAAATTATTGAAGAAGAAATTGAAGGACTATTTTTAAAGACCCCCTGACATTTGCCTTGAAATAATTAGAAGAATTGTATGAACTGTATGTACCTAGGTTCAGAGCTTGTACACCAGAGGGCACTTGTGTCGCTCTTCCTGTCTTAATGCTATTCCCCTACATAGGCGGGAGTGACACATTTTCAGTTGGGTTTTGTTTTTTAGCTGTGTCACTTTAGAAATACATATTATGTTATACTTAGAATCTATTGATACATTTTGTCCATTATACACTTGCTTTTACATAGTAAGCCTTTTGTAGCTAAAGTACAACAAACAATGTAATAAATGATAAAACATGGGTGATAGTCTTTTTTGATATCTGAATCAAACCCACAATTTTGAACTTGGAGTTTTGAAAAAAGAACATAGAAAAGCGTAACTCAAAATTAGTTTTAAGGACAATTAAGAATAATCAGAAAGATAAAATTATTACAATAAAATGGAAATAAATAGTGACAAGTGGAGATAGTCCAAAGGTACAAGTTAAATGACCTTGAGGTAAATTAAAAAAAAAAAAAAAAAAACAATAATTCAGTAAAGCATGGGCGTATATAGAAAATAATTTTGGGAGGGGCTGGGAAAATTTTGGGAGGGGGGGCTGAGACCATTTCTGGGTAATGGAATACTAATAATTTAGAACTTGGAATAGTTTTAACCAACTAAAATGTTATTACACACAAAATAAAATATTTTTTATGAACTAAGTGATCTTATTTAATTTATTTTTAACGGGCTGGAGCCCCTCAGCCCCCCCTTATATATGTACATGCAGAAAAGTATATAAATAAATAAGAGAGAGGGTAGGGTAGAAGAATTAACCCGAAAGCGAGAACGTAAATTATAATTAATTATTAAATTAAGTATCAATTATTATTGGCAGAAGGTCTATAATTATAATTAAAGAAATAATTCCATGAATTTGTAATGATTAAAGTAAATACGTACTTACGTTCTGATATTCCTATTGGGTATGAAGGATAGTACAGAGAATATCACGTACAGTCCAAACCCTAGTCCTAACAAGAATGCTCCACTCCTCATGAAGGTACTCCTCTCCTGCGTATACAAAAACCATCTACTTATATATATATATATATATATATATATATATATATATATATATATATATATATATATATATATATATACATACAGGGTGTCCCGTAAATGTCTAGTCATATTGACGATTTTCCGAATTCTCACAAATAAGGGAGAAAACGTCATTTTATTGTTTTTTCGAGAAAAACGTGGTTTTTAGAAGAATAATCGTTGTAGCTCCGTCCCAAGTGGTTGTACTAGAAAGAAAGTGAGACCAATCGAAAGCTGATTAAGTTTACTATAAGACTAGTTGGGAGCAAACATAAAAATGAATTAATTTAAGTATGTCTATCTTACATGCTTAAAAGAAAGCTATTCTAAATTTCCGGACTTCTTCTTGATATTTCTTACCAGCGTTACTCCTCAATGGGCAGGATCTGAGATTTCCGGGTTTCAGAAAAACTTCTTCATTTAACCAGCTTTCCATTCATGTATCACAACTCTGTGTTATTGAAGCAAGTGAACGATTTAGGAACAAAAGTTTATAAAAAAATATGGATCTGTAAGAAGAAAATTATTTATTTTTTCCTCAGTTTATTCAAAAAGCTCAAAAGAAATAGTTATTTTTATAAATATTTACTTAAATATTAAATAAATATTTATTTAAAACAATAAAAAAAATTACTTTCCCAAAAATAAAAGAAGTTCTAAAACAGTAAATAAATAAAATACACATTTATTTTGAATTTATTAATTACAGTAACTAATACTGGGTCTAGGAGGTGGCCCTTAATGAACCCCAACCACACATTTCATGACATACTTAAATTCATTCATTTTTATGTTTGCTCCCAACTAGTTTTATAGTAAACTTAATCAGCTTTCGATTGGTCTCACTTTCTTTCTAGTACAACCACCTGGGACGGAGCTACAACGATTATTCTTCTAAAAACCACGTTTGTCTCGAAAAAACAATAAAATGTCGTTTTCTTCCTTATGTGTGAGAATTCGGAAAATTGTCACAATACATTTTTTGTTCCCCTAAGGTTCCTTTATCACCTCCAAAAATATGACTAGACATTTACGGGACACCCTGTATATAAATATATATATATATATATATATATATATATATATATATATATATATATACTGATTGATAAAATCAATAATACTTGCCACTGAGTACTGTACAGGTTACTAAGAAGATAGATGGGAGAAAAAGTTCGACTCACAGGAACTGCATCAACTTTTATATATATATATATATATATATATATATATATATATATATATATATATATATATATATATAAATGAACCACCATTATATTATTGATCTATGGGATCTGAAACATGAAATTTTTGTGTCGGCACTTCGGGATTGCGTCATGAGGTCAACCTCAATACTTGTTTAATCAAACTTTCTCAAGAACTAATTTGTTATATATTTTAGAAAGCTAATAAGAAATAAATATCTTTATATATTTTTTTTTAAATTTTGTTTTTCTATTTTTTACCTAATTGAGATGGGAAACAATAAAAGTAAAGTAAATTGAATTTTATAAAAATTATTATAAAGTGTTTTTGTATTTGAATTATATTAATTTTGTAATTACTTGCCACATATGTGCCAATGAGGCCTATCATGAACCCACAAGTCATAGTGAGCACATACACAGTCAGGGCGACGTAATGGACTGAAACAAAAATAGTCAAACTGTTATAGGAACATGGTTAGTGTACATAAAAAGTACATACAATACCACTCAAAAGTTTACAGCTATTTGTTAGTTTATTAAATGATATGATTTCACCCCTCAAAATCTTAATTAATCTAAAGACTAATGTATTATAAATAAATAAATACTTTACAGAAATTCAAATGTACTATCAATTAATTGTATTTATGAGAAGTAATTAATAATACAGGGTAAAGAAAATAGTAATAATCTATTTATAAAACATCTGTTGAAGAACACAAGTTTCAAATAGTAATTCATGATAATAAACAATGTTTTTGTTTGTCTAGCGTTTTATGTCTAGTGAGAAACTTGTGGAACAATAATATTTTTTGTTGATAGTTTAGTCTCTCAAATCTCATTGATGAAACAATTGCAAGTTACATAGACTTATTTTTAGATTTGGGTAAAAAGAAAGAATTTTCCATTCTACTGCATAGTTGCTGGAATAGGGTGCTATTTAGTATTAAACAAGGAGACTATATCAGATCGTAAAATTGCCACATTAATAAAGAAATCAAAAAGTGGGATGCCTAACAACTTTGTTCACTATGAACAAATGGATTTTTTAAATGAAGCTCTTCGGTGGGATAGAATATATCGGTCTATAGGATTCAATGGCCTAATACAATAAATGGGAGTCCTAGAGGATCCCGAGGATAAAACAAATAAAGCAGTTCACGAGGCACTAGGGAGTTTACCTCAGAATCCCCAGGAGATCCGTCATCTTACTGATCCTATTGCTTGTAAAGTAATTGAATAATTACAAATGAGCAATTGTCAATTCATGTCTATTACTTCTTATAAATTAATTGTGATGATTAAGTTTTAGTTGTAATGATTAAGAATCTATTGACGACTTACTAGCTTTCATGACTCTAGTTCCATCATGTTCAGCGTAGAGATTCACTAGTATAGTCGAAAACATCAGAGTCTAGAAACAAAAATATTCCTATCTGAAAATACTTATTAAATATTAATGAAAAAAATACAAATTAAAAAAAAAATACTTATTTAAATGTTAATTACAACAGAGGCTACCCTCAAGGGGGATCCTCTAACTATTACTCTGAAGATGAACAGCTTTATTTTTTCGATTATATACAGCAATTGGGCATGCCAATGATATATAGTGTTTATCATTAAATTTTTTGGTCAGAGGACAATCTCTGAATTTATGGCAACGGCAATGAACATGGTGCTGAGCGGGTGTACAAAAAGGGGCTGAACATTAACCCATGTTTATTATAGGTACCCTTCACTACTAGGAAGTTATGGAAGGAGCACACCCCACTTAAAATGAAAAGTAGAAAAGTTTAATACCAGGGTGTAATCATAAACAGCAAACTGGACTGGAATGGACACACCGGCTATGTTACCAAGAATGTTACAAGGAAACTGTGGACCTGTTTGACTCCCTGGGGTTTTAACGTCCCTGGGGTATACAGTTGTTGTAAGACTGGTGATTAATTATGGCTCATTAAAATTGGGGAAAGTTCGGAGGCTTAGATATCTCCCCCAACAAACACTATGGAGGAGATACTTGATTTGATTCTTCTGGGTACCTTTAAAAACAAGCTAGTGGAGATACGCGATGTTATAAACACCTCCAAATGATTTTCCTGTCATCCTTTCCGAAACAAAATGAACATTTTATGGGTTTGTCCAAGGTAACAAAAGATTTTGAAGGTCCATCAGGAGTTGATTCATCTCCCAAAGCAACAAGCATCAGTGTCTTCAGTGGTTTTGTTATGTTCTCCAGTTGGGCACTGATTGCCACTTGAGCATTCACCAGTTGCTCGCCCAAATCAAGAGAAAAATCTTTTCTGGGATGTTATCAGGCCATTTTGTCATTTGGAAAGCCATAACATAAAAGTGATCGACCCGTGAAGATTTATCAGACGAGCGAAAAAGTTAGCCATTAACTACACTGTGGGGTAAAAAATACCCCATACACAACTCGCAAGATTCTCATTTAGCAGTTAGACAACTTTTCTTTTTTTTTTTAATATATTAGGATATACCAGATAATGCACTTCCAATTATTTAGGAAGAAGGAGGGAGACTCTGTGATTTACAGAAATTAAGAAACTCGCCATAGAACAAAGTGTGGGGTATTTTTCACCCCAAGGTTTCAATCCAGGGTTAAGGTACAGGAACAGGCAAAGGGTAAGAATCTCTTATTACTATAACAATATACACTGTTTTGGGGGAACGGTTCCATACATACACTCACTTTCCTTTTTAAACCTGTATATAATCAGTGATCACAAGAACACCTTTTTTTTTTTTTTTTTTTTTTTTTTTTTTAATTTCTTTATTCAATAAATATAAATATTACAATTGTAATTCAGTTACAATATAGTGTTCCTCTAGACCACATAACTTCGAAATTATTTATTATAAATGAACTTAGATACTAATGAACAGTAATTGTAATGCGAGAGAAAAAATAGCCTGGATTCTTCTCGCTATCTTATAGACTTTCTAATGATAACAATAAGTAGGGCTTATTGTTTACAGCTGTAACAAAGCAAACAAAACACTCTGCCAAATCTACCCTTATTTTAACAGAAAATCTAAACTAAGCACTAAAAACAAAATTCTACTCTATAAAGCATGTATTAGACCAGTATTGACCTATGCATGCCCTGTTTGGAGCTACACTTCAAACACTAATTATAAAAAACTTCAAGTAATGCAAAATAAATGCATTAGAATTGCCTTAAACCTCCCCATCTACACCAGAATTAAAATACTGCACAAAATTATTAACTTACCTCTGCTTAAAACTTATATCCACAGGCTGACCTCAAAATTTTTTAGATCTTGTAGACTTAAAACCAATCCATTAATTAAAAAAATAGGTAACTATGACAAATCAAGCACCCGTAGATACATAAACAAGAGGACTAAACACATCTTACTAAAATAAAGACACTAGACACCATCCTACCAATAAAGACAAACACAGACTGGATTAAGACATAAAGCTGTAAACAAGAACATCTTGATAGGACAGCATATACTCACCAATCCCTGGAAAGAGGTTATGACAGTTCCTGATTTCGAGGTGAAGAACCAGCAATATACGAACTCCCAGTATCCATGTTCATCCTCCGTGTTGACGCGGTACCAAGCGGGTACCGAAGGTTGATTCTTCATTTTATCGATTAAACTCATTCTTGCAGAAATATTTCACTAATTCATAAAACAAATCGACGTAGGTAGGTTAGTCTTTCCTAACTCGGTTTCTATGGTATAATGATAAAAACGTAACCATATGCAGAGTTTTCATTGATATATGCATGTAACTGTAAATTACAGTCTGTAATACACTCTTTATAATTGAGGAGGAGCCTGGTTGCAAAGTTGGACAACTCCACTTTTGCTATTTTTACAGGACCGGTAAAAACCCAGCATGGGCGTATATAAGGGGGGCTACAGCCGCCCGAAATTTTCATTTGATGGTAAAAATGTTTCATAAAAACCTTAAAAATAAATTAAATAAGATCACTTAGTTAATGAAAAGTAGTTTATTTTAGGCGTAATAGCGTTTTAGTTGCCTAAAACTATTCCAAGCTCTAAAATTTTAGTATTCCATACCCCGGAAATAGTCTCAGCCCCCCCCCCCCAAATTTTCCCAGCCCCTCCCGAAATTATATCCTATATACGCACATCAAACCCAGCTCCACAATATTTTTGTCATCATCATGGTGATTTTTTTTTTATATGTAATTTTTATAGGCCACCCAAACATTTTTTCATTTTGATTAAAAATATTATATGAATAATAAGGCCGTAATTACACTTTAAATAGTGGAGTTGGCCGTGTTGAAACCAAGTCATAGAGTTGTCTTTTTTTGAAGCCAAAAGGAGCCATTTAAAAATGAATTAGTGCTCTTTTGAAACCCAACAATTATCATCTCGATATCAATGCATTTATTTTATCTTCTTCATTTACACTCTTTTGCAAAGGGATATTTTAAAATAATGTAATTATGTCTAATGTATTAAAACAAAATCATATAAAAGCCGTCATATAGTTAAAAATTTCACTAAAAAAAAAAAATCGTATTTAGATGTTGTTTGACAAAATTGCTGGCTTCATTGATTCTTCCATTTTTTATTTTTACGGAACAATATTATAAAGTTAATTATAAATAAGACTCATCACTAAAAACACTCATTACAGGTTACTATAAACATTCAGCCGTGTTTGATTTGCAGTGCATATTAGGAGGAAATTGCAAGCTTCTAATGGGCTACTGAAGAAGTTGTCATTTTTTGAAACGAAACTATAGTGGAATCGTCCATATTCTGTTTCTGAACGAAGCAAATATATGCTTTTTTATCTAAGGTCTGGCTGTTTTTTAAGCAGAACAGTTGTAGAACTCATTGCAGCATAAAGAGTCACCTAAGATTCAACCAAATCATACGTAACACAGTTTTGCATCCCGCCAATGCCAGGGCAGCCTTTTATAGCAGCTGATGCGTTTTCTTTTTTTTTTCAAAAGAAAAGCCAACAACCCTAGTAATCGAAAGGCATGATTTATAAATTAATGAATTATTTTAAGTTGCGTATGTCGAGGTAAAGGAGGCGAGGTTAGCTTAGTGGTAGAATACTCGATTAAAATGCTGGAGGACCTCAATTAAAAACTCGGTCGCTTTCTAAAGATTTTATCTACTAGTGTCGTCGTTTGAGGGTAGAATTCTGGACCCCAGACCGTCCCTAGGCCTACTAAGCCTTTAATTAATTGTTTAATGGGTATCTGCAAAACGGAATTCAGGTGCCCGGGGCATAGTTCGTACTTACCACAGTATTTTGATTTAAGGAACGGATGGAAGTAATTGGATAATTACATGTTTTATTAAATCAGCTTATTTAACTTGTTCGATACAATTGTTTAACATAACAGAAAACACAGTTCAGGGGTAGGTGAAGTAATATGCAGTGAAGTAGATGTGAAAATCTTGCATGATCTGCCCCGAGTAGTGGACATATCTTGATTCGTCTCAACAAAACGCTGATTTCCAGGTTTCTTGAGCTCCAAGTTGCAAAATCACCTGTCAAAATGGCAGGGATCATGTGGGGCATCCCCTTATCTTGACAACTTCGAAAATCTCTGCTACTAATAGTACATAGGCCATCGGAAAGTGTTTAAACTGTTTTATGAAATATGGAAAAAAAGTAGTAGTCAATCCATTAGAAGCTTTCAAAACGGCACTAAGGATAAGAACGGAGAGGCGCTAAAATTTCGCAGAGTCTGCTAGTCGGACTTTATTTTTTTCTCGCCGGAGTAGAGCCTCAGTAAAATAGGGGAAAAAAGAAGAGGTTCAGGTATTAAAAGATTTCCCTTTATTCCTTCACTTTTATTTTTAGATTTTGAACTCTTCGGACTTCTTCACTTCATTACCAAAAGCAATGTAGACGACAATGATGTAGACTAGAAATGCTGAAAAACAAATTGTTATTATTTATTTTTTAAATGAAGAAATGTCAAAAAATAAATATTGGTAATTGGAATAAATAGTGCACAATGTCTACGTATTTGGCGTTTGGATGTTCCAATCGTACAAGACTACATTTGTCTTCAAATGTTTCAAATTTTAGGTTACATTTAAATTTTTTTCATATTATCAAGTATTCCAATCGATTTATTTAGATCGATTCGTAGTAGCGATGGGCGATTCTCGAATTGGAAACGAAATTAAATACGAATTTCGTAGTTAATTGTAAGTAATCGCGACTCGATCAATATCGAAGATCGACCTGTATCGTACATCAATCTTCTAAGCCCAGAAGATAGATCTGAATTCGCCGATCTTTTTTGTAGAAAGATCTTTTCATTTTGAACGAACCGATTCAAAAGATAGAGAATCGCTCATCACTATGTGTGTTCCTCAATGGGGATACAACTACACTATTCATTTTAATCAATACCATCTCAAATTATTATTATTATTTTTTTGTAGAAAGATCTTTTCATTTTGAACGAACCGATTCAAAAGATAGAGAATCGCTCATCACTATGTGTGTTACTCAATGGGGATACAACTACACTATTCATTTTAATCAATACCATCTCAAATTATTATTATTATTTTTTTGTTTTTTTTTACGGCGCTTTGACAACTAGGCCACAAATTATTATTAAATTTAAATTAGATCCCATTTGTTAAAATCTCATTTTTTTTTCATTCTCTATTACTTGATACCTCATATCGTCCCTGCCATGTCAAACTATCGAATATGCAAAATCTCTTTTTTAGATTCGGGACTTTGCTCTTGGATTGCGGGCGATACGCCTTGTCGCAAATCGTTGCAACTCTAACCCCTTTATACAATAGCCTTTAATGCCTTAAATAAATTATCGAATAAGACCATTTTTGAATTTATTATTTCGTCAATGGATAAAATATGTTCGTTCCTATTTTTCTGCGATTTGCATATTCGTTAGTTTGACATGGCAGGGACGATATATTCCTTTACCTGAGGTTCCATGAAGTATGATCTCACTGCCTGAAAACCGTACAAGAAACGTAGGGTTGTACAAGAGATTAGCTCAATAAGAACTTCATAAATATATTTAAGCCAAAAATTCTTAGCACACAGTGAAGTTCACAGTTAATGACTGGCATTCGTCACACAGATCACGACGTAAAGTAGTCATACTAGCCAGACTAAGTATCGGCCACAGTCTTGTTGCTCACGAGTGACCTAATGACTAACAAAGACAAACCTACGTGCCTAACGTGTAACTAAGAATTCACTATCAAGCATATATTAACTGACTGCCATTTAAGACAGAAGCTGGATGTACCTATTGACAGAACTCCTCGGAGATGACAGCCACCACATTGAGCCAATAGGCAAACATTTAAAAGAATAAATTAGATGCATACCAAGCCAAAATTTCTGGATAAAATATTTTAAAACTTTAATTTAAGGAGATCAATTGTTTAAAAGTATCGAAAACATGCAATTCACCAAAGACGCGATGCATACAACTAACAATAATCTGAGAACTACAATAATGAATATTAAAAAAAAAAATTTTTGAGATCAAATGAAAGTTTTTATGTAAATTCTTTTTTAATTATCTAGTAAGTACCTATTACGTTCATTTATTTTCAGAACATCTTGAGATAGCGGGAAAAATCCTTAAAATATTAAGTAAGAAGTAGTAAAATAAAATTCCTCAGAGAAAATTCATCCTTATGAAAAATTGAAAAGTGTGTGTGGCGAATGCTCTGGTTTCCTGTCCCTGAAGTAAACGCAAAGAGTTTATGATAGGATGTTCCGGTTAAATATGAGAAATTTGGTTGATTCTACTTCGAATTTTATTAATTCTATTAATTGGGAGGCCCGGTAGGCGTGAGCGTTAAGGCGTGAGCATTTATAACTCAGTGCCAAAGGTCGTGGGTTCGATTCCCACTAGAGATATTGGCTTTCCTTTCGAAAAAAGGAAAGGCATCAGCCCTATCCTGGCTAGAAAAGTGTGATAACCTGTAGATAACCCGTCCCAAAATTCGTAGTTAATAATAATGGACGTTAAAATTTAAATAAATAAATAAATTCTATTAAATTTTGATTTTAATTAGCATTTAGTGCCGAATAGTATTGAAGGCGCATGTATCGGGTGAACTAGCAACTCTGACTTCGAATAAGAGTATTTTCTCAGAGTATACTGCAGACTACGTATAAAAGTATACCATTTTGCAGTAATATTGGAAATTTAATCAAACATGATGAACATTCTTTTACTTAGTGGTTGCAATGTGAAAGAAAAATACCTTAGCGTGTATGACAGAAGATATGGGATTTTTTTTTTTTTTTTTCTTGTCAACCATGGGCGTATATAGAAAATAATTCCGGGAGGGGCTGGGAGAATTTGGGAGTATGGAATTCTAACAATCTAGAACTTGGAATAGTTAGCCAATTGAAACGCCATAACACCCAAAAGTGATATTATTTAATTTATTTTTAAGGTTTTTATGACACATTTTTACCGATTTCGGGTGGGGGCTGGAGCCCCCTCAGCCCATGTTGTCTACCTGGATGTTTTAAAAGGATTTTCTAGATAAAAACTGTGATTAATTGTTAAAAAAAAAAAAAAAAAATATTTAACCTAGTAAATTTAAAATTCTCACCAATAAAAATCAAGTTGAATATAACTGAACAAATGAGTCCAAAAATAGCATAAGAATTCCCCTCCTGTTGTTTCGGTTCTTGGGACTCATTCGAGGTAGCCTTTGATGCATTGCCCAGATGATTATTTATGGATACATTAACCATTCTGACATCAGCTCTTTCAGTATATTTCTTGGTCAATTCGTCATTCTTATGGGTCGTGAAGAAGTCTTCCGGAGGAGCAATGACTATTCCTCTTGGTCTAGGTTGATTTCCCACATCCAACACTTGTATAGTCATGGGCATTGTGACGCTTACAGCTGGAAACCTGGTTAGTTCCATCTTTTTATTTGGCACGTCGGTTTCACAAGTGGTTGTCAAGCTAGAGGATTTAGTTACAGAATCGGGGCCTTTAGCCGTGAATTCATCAGGACAAGGAGTTCTCGGTTCCGAACCGGTTGTTTTTGAATCAGAGCCGGGAACTTCGGTGTCTGAACTGGTAGCCGCCGAATCAGAGCAAGGAGTTCTCGTTCCCGAACCGGTTGGTTTTGAATCAGATCCGGGAACTCCAGAGTCTGAACTGGTAGCTGCTGAACAAGAACCGGGAGTTCTCGAGGAAGTTCTTTTAGCTGGTGAATCAGGGAGAGATGTACTCGAGCCAGGACCGGTAGCTGCTGAATCAGGGTCAATAGCTCTGGAGCAAGTACATTTAGCAGCTGAATCAGGGCATGGAGTTATCGAGCAAGTGCATTTAGCTGCAGAATCAGGGCATGGAGTACTCGAGCAACTACATTTAGCTGCTGAATCAGGGTCAGGTGTACTCGGACCAGAACCGGTGGCTGTAGAATCAGGGATAGATGCACTCGATCCAGAACCTGTTGCTGCTGAATCAGGGTCAGATGTAATCGAGCCAAAACCAGTGGCTGCAGAATCAGGTCCAATAGTTGTCGAGCATGTACATGTAGCTGCTGAATCAGGGCCTGGAGTTCTCGAACAAGTACATTTACCTGCTGAATCAGGGACAGGTTTACTCGTGCTAGAACCGGTGGCTGTAGAATCAGGGACAGATGTACTCGGTCTAGAACCTGTTGCTGCTGAATCAGGGACAGATGTACTCGAGCCAGAACCGGTGACTGTAGAATCAGAGCCAAGAGTTGTCGAGCATGTACATGTAGCTGCTGAATCAGTGCCTGGAGTTCTCGAACATGTACATTTACCTGCTGAATCAGGGACAGGTTTACTCGTGCTAGAACCGGTGGCTGTAGAATCAGGGACAGGTGTTTTAGAGCCAGAACCGGTAACTGCTGAATCAGAGGCAGATGTTCTCAAGCAAGTACAATCACCTGCTGAATCAGTGACCGGGGCTCTCGAACCAGAACCGGTGTATGATGAATCAGCGCCAGATGTTTTTGAGCAAGTACATTTATTTGCTGAATCAGACCCACGTGTTCTTGCTCCAGAACCATTATCAGGATTAGAATCTCTCGAACCAGAACTGTTAGCTGCTGTACCAACACCAGGAGATCTCGATCCAGAACCGTTATCTGCTGAATTAGGGTCAGAAGTTCTTGAACCAGAACTATTATCTGCTGAATTAGTTGCAGGAGATCTTGAACCAGAACCGTCAGCTGCTGAATCAGGGTGAGGAGCTCGCGAATCAGAACCGTCAGCTGCTGAATCAGGGTGAGGAGCTTGCGAACCAGAACCGTCAGCTGCTGAATCAGGGTGAGGAGTTCTCGAACCAGAACCGTTATCTGCAGAATTAGTTCCAGGAGATATCGAACCAGAACCGTCAGCTGCTGAATCAGTGCCAGGAGATCTAGAACCAGAACCCTCAGCTGCTGAATCAGGGTAATGAGTTCTTGAACCAGAACCGTTAGCTGATGAGTCAGGCCCAGAAGTTCTTGTGCCAGAACCGTGAGCTGCTGAATCGGTTCCTGGAGTTTTCCAGCTGGAACTGGTAGCTGCTGTATCATGGCCAGTAGATTTTGATGTAGTACTGAAACTGACATCGGGTTTTAAGGAAGGCGTCGGACGTTCTGACGAATTGCGTCTACTGTCTTCAAAATATCTCACCCGCCAGTATGAGTTGAGGAGCCAAATGTGATCCGGGCATCGGTCACGAGTGCAAGCATACCTGAAATGTAAGTAATTATGAAAGGTATGCATGGAAACATGGTGCTTATCTAAAGAGAAAGATTAGTTCTAAAAATAAATTGAATCGGTACTTTAGGAACCAGGCTTACTTTGGTGTCATATCTTTAATAAAACCTTTCTTGCAATAAAACTCGGTAGACATCATCCCCAGCCGATGAGGGTCATGTGTTGTAAAAACGAAGTAAAAGTTCAACTTGCAGGAACTGCGCCATCTTAGCATGGTCCGGTTCTTACCCCTAGTGCTCTTGGCAAAAGTGGTCCGATTTTGATGAAATTTGATACAAAAATCTTTCGTCTAATTTTAAAGGTCAACCAGCAGAATCCGGCCACCGGAACGTGGTTTTTGGTGCGAATGTCGCGCGAAAAAAATCGTTCCGCTTACTTCATATGCTTGCAAGTACAGTATATATATATATATATATATATATATATATATATATATATATGTAAAAAGATTGCCACACCACCATTTTTTATATGGTATGATGTGGAAGTAATATTTTGTAAAATGGATAAATAAGTGGACTGTATGAATAATGAGTTGATAATTTATATTCATTGAGTACAAATGAAGAGTGGGGGGAAATTGCCAAAATCAGAAACAAATGATGGTTAGTATATTAATGAAATTTTGAAAGTGGTGGGACTGATGAGTTCAAATAATGATGATGTGGTGATGAAGATGGGCTGCTGGGGATCCATGAAGTTATATTAAATAGGTACCTGTTGATGGTGCCTGGTTGGACAGAAGGGGTGCATCTCTCCCTGTTTCCTCATTTATGGTCAGCTGCATGCCTTTGCTCCTCCGCTGCCCGGTGGTTTTAAGTGACTACTCGGCCATGGTATATTAAAGCCGGTGAAAGGGAACAAAAATACTTTGAACACTCTGTATAGCGAGATGGATTCTTGACTTTACACGCTGTGTGTAAGCGGGGTGGACCTCGTCTGTCCCGACTTGACCGGGGGTGGTTTGCCCAGGTGGGGTAGACGGTGCCACCGTCGGCGGAGTCCAATCGCGTTTTCTTGTCAAATATCTCTTTAGGGCGCACAACCCTAAACAATATATATATATATATATATATATATATATATATATATATATATATATACACATATATGAAGGTTCTGCCTATGTTTCACTAATGAGCGGTCCAACATACGGCTGGTAGAAATAAAAGGTTACAGATGGTCACGCGGGAGTTCTTTACAGTGTACCAGGTATTGATACTCTTTCTGCAAGAAAATTGGTTGTTTCGCCCTTTCGAAATAGCGTATTGAGCTCTGTGGTTTTAAAGAAGTAAATGTGGATGACGGCTCCGCGTGTACGCCTTCTCACCACCAACCAAATCTTAAGGCGTATTTGGTTTCTTGGGGAACACATTTCGTAGAACATGTCGGCTTATTAATCACTTCATAGGTACCTTCAAGAAACTAACACCCGACAAAATGGGTCCGTTCTAACCTAAGGAGATTTGGGCTCGACTCCCGTCTCCGTAGGTAGATTTTGCATCTATTCTTCACCTGACACAAATATCCTTCTCCCCATGGATATTTAGGTTGTATGGCGACCATTTAATGCGGCATTAAATGAGATATCAACCTCAAAAAAGCAAGATGCGCGATTTAAAATAAAAACAATTATTTTGATCAGCTATAACGAGAGACATCCAGAACGCCAAGATCCCATTCACCAGAACGCTCACTCGGACAATGGAGTGCTTTTCACTCACGGATGATAACCCTGCGCCTCAAGTGGGATAAAAATGTAGTCAACAAAATTCAAATTGTTATAATAATATACCATACTTGTAGAACATACTTGTAGACGGGGGGAACATAAGAAATGACGGATGCAGCACAGTACACGATGAGAGCGACGATTACAAACCCGGCAGCACAGTACATCAGCACGGCATCAAGCTTCCTCGCAAATCAAAACAATTAATTATTAATAATGAATAAAGGTTATTATTGAAGTTACAGGATAAAATCAGTCGACATTTCTTTAATTTAGGAAACTCAGCTTGAGTAGCTCTGAACTCATTCTAATAAAAAACTTTAACGCATTGATTGGCAACGACGGGACAACTCAATCTTACATATGCCATTAACTCACACGTCCCCTACCCGCTCGACTCTAGACTTAATAATAAGTTGTAGTTTGCCTTATTGCTTTGGCCACCTCATGCTTAACTTGAACTGCCTACTCGTTCTAAAACGTAACTTGGAGCCAATGTGATAACAGAGCAACATATAAATTAGAGCAGTGGTGGCATAAATTCGAATCAGAACACACTGAATTCTCTTCTTTAAAATTTTTATTTTTTTATTTTTGTATGGGCAGTTCGGTGCTTTGGCATATTTTACACAGTGAAAAAGGTTTGCTACTTTTATTTTTAGACACTTCAAATTAATGTTAAAAAATAAAAATGCTATTTAGACGTTTAAAAAAGTATTTAAACCCACCTTTATCTAACTGGATGAAAAAGGGTTATCGTGGACTTCTAAAGAATATTTTATTTTTACATATTTAAGAAAGGGAAATATGAAGAAGGCAAAAAATGATTTACCCTGTACTTTGGGAAGGAAAGAATTGCTCGAAAATTTCAGTTCATAGTTTAATCACTTTCGCTACTAAAAGCCACAATAGTAGCTTGGAGACGGGTGGGTCCGATGTGCTAAGAGCCACACTAGTAGCTTGGAGACGGGTGAGTCCGATGTGCTAAGAGCCACTTTGGTGACTTTGGCTTCACTGGTAAAGACAATCAGGATGCATCACAAGAGAGCTAACTGTCCGTGATTTGTATTACTAGTACTTATTTTTTAATCCGATATTTGATGCTTGAATATTATTTTTTATTATGAATGAAAGAACCGATTATTCTGCAATTGAAGATACACCTTATTTGGTCACTACTCTCATCCTCCAAAGCTTCCGAAAATATTATGGGAATCTAAATTCAAACAAAGCTAAAATTAATATAAAACATAAGAAATAAGAAGATGCTCACCTTAAATGCACCTACGAATGCAAGTACCACGGCTATGATAAGAAATACCATATGGGCGCAGAGCAGAGAGAGGGCCACTGGAAAGGCATACTTGTATTAAACTCTATTTATTTTGGAGAGGTAATTATAAATAGTAAGAGCAAGAGCTGTATAACTAAGTGCATTATAAAATATTCAATAACACAGGTCTACAACCAAAAATTTGATTTGATGATTTTGGCTAATCTCTGTGTTTCTCGGTGTGCTGAGGCCGAGAATGAAGTCCGTTTTTCTCTATCACGTACAGATTTTTTTCAAATCCATAGAACATAATATACCTGCTATACACATAAATTTGGTAAGAAGTAGGTTTTTTTTTTCCAAACGATTTCTCTTTTTATAAACAGACATCTTTCACTAGGTGGTGTAGGCAATGACTCCCTCAGTAGATGTTGTAGGCCTGAGGGTATCTAGGCACGACCTGTTCAGACAGGTACTTGTTTGGTCTCAGATGTCACCGTCTGAAGCTAAACGAGATTGAACCTGTTGTATCAGGAACTTGGAGCTAAATTTCTGTTCATTCTCTCAGTTCAGTAGTATCAACTGAAGTGAACACATTCACTGAGGTCTCTTAGTTGTGTCAAAGTGATTAAGAACGTATTTTAAGGTTTGAAAGTGCATTTAGACAAAATGTCTCATCTTCGTTGTGTTACCAGTCCAGACTACTTCTGTTTTATCTGTGGCGAGTACTCAGTTAAGAAATACCAACGAAATATAACAGGTTTTGTCAAAAATGTATATTATGCATATTTTGGCTTGAGAATAGGAGATCAAGATAAAGTGTGGGCTCCTCACAAAGTATGCCATAGCTGCGAAGAAAAACTTCGCTTATGGTACAAAGTAGAGTTAAAATCTTTCGGATTTGCTATCCCAATGATGTGGAGGGAGCAAAAAAAACACGTTAATGACTGTTACTTTTGTAATTGTCATGTTCAAGGCTATAATTCCAAAAATCATAAGCTCATTAACTACCCTAATGTGGAATCTGCTAGTCGTCCGGTACCACACGGTCCTGGATTGACAGTTCCTCAGCCCCCTCGTGACTTGGGCAGTATAGATAGGGAAGCTAATAGAGAAGACTATGTCGGAGAGCGATGAAGTACACAGTGAGTTCAAAGCAAGCAGTTCAGAAGATGAACCTCAGCTTATTTCTCAACAGGAGTTGAACGACTTAGTGAGAGATCTTGGACTTCCAAAAGATGCAGCTTAGTTACTTGGCTCCCGTCTTAAAAACAAAAATTTATTACAGCCAGGCACTTCTTTTTCATGGTATCGACACCGTGAAGCAGTTTTTGTTCCTTACTTTGCTCTGGATGAGAATCTTATTTATTGCAAAGACATTCTTGGTCTGATGGGTCAATTTGGTATACAATATGACCCGATTCATTGGCGTCTATTCATAGACTCATCAAAGCGAAGTCTAAAGGCTGTTTTGTTGCACAATGGCAATACTTAAGCTTCAGTTCCAGTTGGCCATTCGGTACATTTAAAAGAAACATACGAAAATTTGTCATTAGTTCTCGAACGAATTCATTATAATGAGCATAACTGGTTGATATGTGGAGACTTGAAAGTACTTACTATGCTCTTAGGTCAGCAATCAGGGTACACCAAGTTCCCTTGTTTTTTATGTTTATGGGATAGCCGAGACAGAAATTCCCATTGGAACAACAAAGACTGGCCATCACGAGGAGCTCTGTCGCCAGGCCAAAAAAATGTAATTAGGAGAAGTTTGGTTCCTTCTGACAAAATCCTGCTACCTCCTCTACATATAAAGCTAGGGCTGATAAAACAATTCGTAAAGTCTCTCAATAAAGAAGGTGAATGTTTTAAGTACTTATGCTCCAAGTTCCCACGATTAAGTGATGCAAAGCTAAAAGAGGGGATCTTTGTAGGCCCAGATATTCGGAAACTTTTCACAGATCCACATTTCACTCAGACCATGAATGAGAAGGAGAAGGAAGCTTGGAATTCTTTTAAAGATGTTGTTGAGAAGTTCCTTGGTAACGTGACGGATCCCAACTACAGAAGTATCATGGAACGCATGTTGAAGGCATTTCAATTACAAGATTGCAACATGAGTTTGAAGGTTCACTTCTTACATTCGCATGTGGACTATTTTCCGGAAAACTTAGGGGAAGTAAGTGAAGAACAAGGGGAAAGGTTCCATCAGGACATCCAGGAAATGGAACGTAGGTATCAGGGCAAATGGAACGTAAACATGATGGCTGACTATTGTTGGATGCTGCAGCGTGAATCATCTGAAGAGTCCTACAGCCGGAAACGAACACGGAGAAATTTTCAAGAGAAAAAAATACGTTTTCATAAAAATAATAACTAAATATGCCACTGTTAATTCTGAAGCTGTTATTTCTACACATTTATGTATTTTGTACAGTAAACAACATTGAAATAACTAAAAGATCATGGAAATAAATGAAAACTCTTATTCGCCAATTCTGTTTTCTTTTAATGGTAGTACCTCTGCCCTTACTTGAGATTGAACAATTTCCTTACGTGATAGAGAGGGACTGACCTCATGTTCGGCTTCAGCATGCCAAGGAGCATAGAGATTGACCAAAATCATCAAATCAAATTTCAGAAAGATTATTTTTGTAGACCTGTGTAATTATTATAAGGTGGTTTTTTTTTTTTTTTTTTTTTTTTTTTTTTTTTTTTTTTTTTTTTTTTTTTACGGCGCATCTACATCTTGGCCATTAGCGCCGGGCTATCTATAGGTTGCCGCCCTTTTATAATGCCAACAGCACGTGGTCGGTCACCCATTCAGGTACTGACCACGCCCGACCTTGCTTAACTTCGGTGATCTATGGGAACCGGTGTATTCAACGTGGCTATGGCCGTTGGCATTATAAGGTGGTATCCCAGTTATGCGGGAGATGGGGGTTCGAGTCCCGCTTGTGGCAGGGTTAGCCCATTTCAGACCTCGTTGAGAAAAATCCCTTATGCACCCTGGATGATTAACAAAGGAATTATTTGAACAAAGGGATGATTAAATATGGGATTATCAAAAATAGAAAATAACATATCCCTTTTCCATTTTGACAAGATCATTTTAGATTGATAAACACGTTAATCGAAGGAAACCAACAATTTTAACATTTTAAAGACCGTTTTCTCCACTGAGATGTCTAATCGAAAGCCTCATTAGTGTAGGGACGAGCCTTTGTGCCGGCTCAGGAAATGAACATATCGTTCATGGCTGCACGTCTATAGTTATGCTAGTTATGTTGATGTATATATACGAGGTGTCCCCAAAATAAACTGCCAAACATCGGGAATCGACGCAGGATGAAAAAAAAAATGAAAAAAAAGTCCTTTGGCAAATATCTCATTTTGTTTCGTTTCCGAGAAAAACTAAAACACTATTTTGAAAAGGCATTCTTTCATAATGCCTTTATAAAAGAATATGTTTCATCATCCACCCCCTTTAGTTACTCACCTCCCCCACCAAAAAAAAACCTTCTTGGCCGAAAAAATAAACTGACGCCATGTAAAGCTTCAACATAAATTAAAATAGCTACTTTGCTTCGGAGGAAAGTGCTAAAACACAACAACAACAAAAAAAAACTTTCAGTCCTTAATAAAAATAAATTTTCAATTCTTAAAACATTGTAAATTTATCACCGGGTGCATACAAAGTTATAACATAAGAATTTATTTTTCTAATAATTCCTAAAGATCAATTTAAAACTGTTCAAAGATTTGGCCCCTTGCAGCAATACAGGCATCACATCGCACATTGACAGAGCGAATGGCATTTGTGAATTGTCCTGCTGAAATTGGTTCATTGGCCCATCTGATGCGACGGATAATGTGCTCCCTTCAGCGAATGGGCTCCCTGTAGACCAAGATACCGGCCCACCACGTCCTATCCAACGCCAAGAATAGCTAGTATCCAAACGATTTCGGACGGTTCTCCTGTAGTGGGCAGGACAACTGTCGATTTGGAACCAGTCTCCCAATCTTTGTACCAAGAGGACTTCCTCCAATAACAGTTTATTATCGAGGAATGTGAGGAAAGACCGTGCGTTAATTCGAGGGGTCAAAAATGAGGACCAATTATTTCATTATTCTACAAAAACAGAGGCATACTCACTCCTATATTTTTGGGGCGAGGAGGATTAAAGGAGGTAGGAGTAGGGGTGAGAGGGTGAGTGAAACGGGTGAGGGATTAACGAGTTTTATATATGCCTCATGAAATGCCTTTTAATATATGTATATATATTTTAGTTTTTTTTTTGCTTTTCACGGAAACGAAGCAAAAAGGAGATTTATGCCAAAAGGATTTTTTTAATTTCTTTGTCTATCCTGCATCGATTCCCGAAGTCTGGCCGTTTATTTTAGAAACACCTGTATATATGAAGGTATGTGGTAAGTAAGATCGAAGATAATTTGAAGAATAAAATTAAGCTATTACTAGACGGATTTTAAATGTAAATTGCATTCTTTAGTAACCAATCGCAAAAAGTATACCAACTTTAAGAACAATAAATAAATTCTGAATAGAAATTACTTACCGACGTTTGTCTCATTGAAATCGTAGTACCAGACCAAATCGTAGACAGTATGTACCACTACAATGGTGTAGATTGCCTGCAAGAAATTAACAAAAAATTATGAATAGATAAAATACGGCATTTATTAGTGAAAATAGAACAAACACTACGTTCTACCATTGTCTCGATTATGAATCTTGCTGGATTGTTATTTACTTCTCATATTTAGCTCATGTTTTATGCACATTTAGTTCATGTTCTCTTAACGCGTTGGAACCTTCTTAGTCTATACAATTACTAGTATTTATTGTTACGTTAAATATTGTTATATTTGCAATTGATAATGGGGATAAGAACGGTAACACGCTAAATAACGCAGGTTCTACGAATCGGATTTTTTTTTCTGTTAATCAGTGCTTCTGGTTTTCTTTATAATGTTTTGGTAATCATATTATATGGGGAGTATGAGGGGCTTGCAAGTAATCATTTGATAAGTACCTTAGCGTAGGAAGACGAATGAAAGCATTTTTAATTAAAGCGATATCTGCAACCGTTTACGAGAAACATTGAAACTGTTACAACTTTTCGAAATTAATATTCAGTTTGGGTATTCAGAAAGAGTTGATTCAGTAGCAATTGTGACTTTTAGAGGCCTCTTCACCGATTTTTTTTTTACAAAATACCGATGTTACTGTCAGATTCCAGTACTTACGTATTAGCTTCAACGCAGGTTAAAGGACCGGCTCTCAGAGAGCTGGATCATCACCGGGTCAGAGATCTGGATCAAGGCGTCAATTGAGTTTTTGCAAATATGGCGACGGGATTATCAATGATTTGGGTTGACTAGAGTTTCAATATTACCTTGAGCGAGCGAAAACGTGTAGCACTTATATTAATAGGATAATTTCTGAACGTTTCCGCTCGCTCAAGGTTATATCGAAACTCTAGTCAATCCAAATCGTTGATAGTAAATAGCAAGGTTGGTTTTACGGTGGATAATGGACTGATATGCAATTTAACAGTGCTTCCTTTGTTTCAGAAAATAAACAACAAACTAGGAAATCGCGTATCAACAAGCAAAGAATCACCAATCGTGTAAAAAAACGTGACACAAAACGCGTGAATGAATTGTGCTATAAATAGAACCGGAACAAGACGGTTACTATAAACACAATAGCCAATAGAATTTCTCATAGGAATAGACCAACAGAAATGCGTTACCCATGACCCAGTTCTCCGAACAAGATCCGCTTATTTAACCTGCGATGAAGCTAATACGTAAGTACCCACATTCCTTTTACGCCGCCTAAATTCTTACTTGTCTTTGATATTTCATTTAATATTTTTCACGAAACATCAAAACCTATCAACTAATGCCACTAGGGATATGAACGGAAACGCGCTAAGATGACGCAGTTCCTGCGAGTAAATTGTAAATGCTATAGCTGAAGAAGGCTGCAAACGAGCAGAAACATTCAAATAGATTCGTCAAAAAATGTTTTCTTCACTCGAATCCTAACGATCCATCCATTGCTACGAATTAGGCACATACTTGATTTTGAATTATCAATTCTTTATTTAATTTTGTTTGGAGTGAATATCATGTTCTAACGGACTGATTTTATTTTTTTACCTGTTCCTCATTAGCAAGACATGGTAACTGCAGGGTTCCATTGAATGGAAGTTGATATAACGGTAGAATTCTCATCCCTGGTTTTTACTTTCTTTCCATAAAGCTAGATTTTCACGGGGCAATAATACGAAAGGGTGCTCGCTTTCGTGGTTCTTGCTTCACCAAAATCCGAGTGGGGATGAAGCGTGAGATTGTCCAAATGCGCATGACTGTCCAAACGACCACGAATCACGATTCCATATTTGCTTGGAAATCATGGCTTTTTACATGAATTTTGGCCCATAAGTTAATGGAATGTCAAGTAAATATTACAAAACGGAAGAAAAAGCGCTGGTGGGTAGAGTGGATCCAAAAAAGAAGGAAGTTGGAGGCAACAAATGTATTAGATTTGGAGCTGCGATATGATTACCCTGAAACTCCTGGCAATACGAAATTCGTAAATTCTTTAGGCGTTGGCTTGATTTGGTCCAAATCCTGGAAATTTCGTCGCTTCGCAAAACCTTTTCACGGCATCCAACAGCAAGTCCCGGTCTTTTTATTCTTTGTAAGATGGAACGTATACAATCCACTCATTTGCATAGAATTCTACAGATTACAAAATTTCATCATCTTGGAGTTTAATTACGTGAAACGATGACTCTAAAATTTCTAAATTTTAATTTAAAAAAAACAAACACTTGTAGCATTGAGATCCCAGATGCGACTGGCGAGATTCCTGACCAAGCTTGAAAATCAAACACGTTTGACACGGTTCGTGAATTTGCCCGATACCCGATGCCGTCCGAGGCAAACTCACGCCACTTTGGTCACAGGAGGCAATTCCACGAATTCCATGGCGAAGCTTTCGTATTATTGCCTCCGTGGCTTGAGGTAGGAATGGGTGAGGAACGTATGTTCGATACGCAATCTTGTTAATATTACTGGTAAAAGTGAAGTTTCACGTCCTCCAAACCGATTTCTTTAACACTTTTCAAAACAATGTATTTTGCACTAAACACGAATACGTTAAAAAAAACCTTCGCATTTAACTAGGAAAGAAGTTATTAAGCACTAAAGTGCTATGCGGGATATGAGAGCTAATGTAAACAACTAAATTTGTCAACATGCGCATGCGCGGGTATTGAAAAGTTCGTAATAAAGAAGTTTAATTGAAATTTACCATAAATTATTTATTCACAATCATTTGTTAAAATAATGCAACACTCCTCATATTTCTTGTTTCGTTCATGAAAAGTGTTATATATCAGAAATCCCTTAATAATTAGCTAAAGGCTTTATAATTATTAGTTCCTTCTAATTCGCGACTTTAAGGCATACAAGCTATGCGTTTCCGCTCGCTACGCTCGCTCAAAAAGATAACAAAACCACAGTCAATCCAACGCGCTAAAATTAATAGAATTCTATTAATTTTAGCGAGTTGGATTGACTGGGGTTTTGTTATCTTCTTGAGCGAGCGTAGCGAGCGGAAACGCATAGCACGTATGCCCTTAAGCGACAGGTGACGACGGGTGAGGATGCCCTTAAAATTAACAATATTTTTGAATAAATGGTTTATGAACATTTCAAATGAGAGTTCTCTGTTTCCCAATGTTATATATCTGCGCATGCGCGTGTTTACAAATACGCTGTTGACGCCTAGTTATATAACCTTCCTAACAGTGAATTTTAGTGGTTACTAACTTCTTTCCTAGTAAAATGCGAAGGTTTTTTTTTAACGTATTCGTGTTTAGTGCAAAATACATTGTTGTGAAAAGTGTTAAAGAAATCGGTTTGGATGACGTGAAACTTCACTTTTACCATATTACTTGTTCTCGCCTTGTTGGGGTACGTTTATTCGTCAGTCAAGTTGGTTTTATTATCCCTTGAGGCTCGGTGGCGTATACACTCCGTGCCTAAGGTCGTGGCTTCGATTCCCACTAGGTGTCGTGGCTTTTGTTTAGAAAATGAAAAGACATGAGCCCTATCCTGGCAAGAAGAGGATGGTGACCTATAGATAACCCGTCCTGAAATTTGTTTTCAATAATAAATTGACGTTAAAATTTAAATAAATAAATAATAATAATTTGTGGGAACAATCAAATAACAATCAACGTATATTTTATGTATTAAATACTCATACAAATTGATTACTTACCATAAATAGGGTGATTGTTATTACTACACCCGAATGCAACGAGCAAACGAAGCAAAACGAATCGGGTTTCACATCTTCCATTTTTATTGCTATTTCTTCTACTTGTCATCTAGGTATAGTTCCTCTAATAGTAAGCTTTAATTGTACACAATCACATGTTCAATATCTTCCGGAATTATACGTTTTTACTTCGGCTATTTTTCATCATTATAATTCTCTGGGATCTTCCGTTTTGACTCTAACGTTGACTTCTTCGTCACCTTTAAATCGAAATGGAAGAGCTCCTAGTGGCGGGAACCTCAACCTTGTGGTTCGCTGGGAAAAATAAAAGTCCGTCACGCATGAGCTGCATTACTCAGAAAGGTTGTCCATGGAGTAAAAAGTTTATGCTCCATTCCTAAATAATTTGCTTAAAATAACCTATATAAATTCAAAATAAACAAAAAGTTTTGGTATTTTTATGTTTGCAATGAACATCTGACTCAATTAATAATTAGCACTTTCCGAAGGAATGTGAACCTACTGAGGTTGCACTCAAAAGAAATAAATTTCGAATTTTATATTTTCCGAACGGAGGCCCGGTGGCCGTGAGCGTTAAGGCGTGAGCACATAACACTCGGTGCCAAAGGGTCGTGGGTTCGATTCCCACTAGGGGGGCCGGCTTTTCTTTAGAAAAAAGAAAAGGCATCAGCCCTATCCTGGCTAGAAAAGGGTGGTAACCTATAGATAACCCGTCCTAAAATTCTCTGTCAATAATAAATGGACGTTAAAATTTAATAATAATAATAATAATATTTTCCGAATTTCCATCGACCCTACTTAGATACCGATGATGATCCCAGATAAAATTATATATATATGTTCGACTCCGGTCAATACCTATGTCGGAGGGCAATCATCACCGTGAGCTTCTCCATATAAAGAATGTAGCGGAGAAGAAGGGATATGATGCCCTGATAACTGATAGTATTTACAGGAGAAGAAGAAGAATTAGTATTTTCCCTATTTCTTAAAACCTGCAATATCAAAAATTAAATGGTTCACTTTACATTATTTAGGCCAAATCCAAAAACAGCTCTTGTTTTAAGAAGAGCGTATGTTAATGTGGCTCTCAAAAATTCTCCTTCATTAGCTAATGATCTGTGTGTCGAGAAGAATACAATTGATACCGGAAATAAGTCTGGTGTCTATGAAATCGTATGTGGCCTTTGCTCGGGGCCTTACGGAGGGTAAAATGGCAGGAAAATCAAAATAAGAGCAAAAGAACATAAAACTAGGCCGGATTCTGAATTTCGACAACACTGTCTCTCAGCAGGACACAGCGAGGCTGAACATACACTGCTCATTTTACATTGCCGGTAAACATCTGCACCGATGGTATTATGCAACAAAACATTTTATGTATTTATTTTGTCACAGCTCTGAAGATCAAAGCAGGAGCGGCTGAAAGCGCTTAGCGTGAAAAATAAAATTTAATATGAAGGAATTGGACATTACGTCTTGTTGACAGCGCAAAAATATATATACACACGTTCCATCTCAAATTCCGCCTGCACTTAGACAAATGGGCAAGGAAGAGAGGAAAGAACGAGCTAATGGTTCCCAGACAGAAAGGTAAAGGACTCGTGTTGGAAGGTTGCTGGGCCCAGCAAGGTCGAGAAGTCGGAATGTACTGTCATTGCGTAAAGAGAAATTAGATCTGAGAAAGATGAATATTGGACGATTCACAGAATATTACAACACTTAAATATCAAAATGGACTGGAGGATGAGGGTTCTATGGCATGTTCCACTTACCACGGTTTCCCAACCGTTTTAGAGATATTTACGAATATATACGATGTTCGCAAAAATTTCATGTCTATTAGTAAATTTTTTTTTTCGATTACTTCCTTAACTCCAAATATAACGAAGTTTAATCATCATAGTTTAGATAAAGTTCAAACATTTAGAAAATATTTCAATAAAATTCCACGATTTTAAGTACCTACCCAAACCGAAAATGAGTTACAAATATATTTGTTTCCACTTTTCTAAATAACGGTTACAGATATTGCCTAAAAGGTTTAGTTTTTCGATTGCAAAGGACCTATAAAACGGGTACCCGCGAGCATATGAACTTGAAAAGGTAACTGTTACGAATTTATTCCCGTAAAAACCATGTTCCGGTGGATGGGTTCTGCTGGTTTTTTGTACTAAATTGTATTAAAATCGGTCCTTATTTGACCCAGCTCAATTTTCATATATCTAGTCTAATATATAAAATTCTCCTGTCACAGTGTTTGTAACAAAACTCCTCCGAAACGGCATTACCTATTTGTATGACATTTTTTGTGTATGGTTGGTCTGAGAATATGATTTAAACTATTTTTCATGCCCGTAACTGATAAGTGTGGCCCACCCCAACATTTTTTTTTTTTTATTTGGACAAAATATTTATTTTTCTATGATTTTGCGTTAAAAAATACATACACCCCTAAATTATCAACCTCCGTCTACCATTCCCCATTTTATAATAACGATATTAATTTAATTTTAATTTTAATTTTAACGTCCATTTATTATTAACTAAGAAGTTTAGGGCAGGTTATCTATTGGTTACCACCGTTTTCTAGCAAGGATAGGGGTGATGCCTTTTGTTTTTTCAAAAGTAAAGTCACCACCCCTAGTGGACATCGAACCTACGACCCTTGACACGGAGTGTTAACTGCTCACGTCTTAACACTCACGGCCACAGGGCCTCCTTAACATCATTATAAATAAACTTTAATTACAAAATGTAGTTTTATTAAATATAGAAACTTTTCACAAAGAGAAATATGGATCCAGATTCTAACCTGCTCCTGAAGTTAATTACAACATTCAATTCATTTTAGCACTTTCCTCCGAAGGAAAGTAGCTATTGAGGTTGGACTCATGACGGAATTTTTGAAAAATGTGTTCAAATCTTTATCGATCCTACCTAGTAGACACCGAAAATGACCCCCGTTAAAATGTATATATATATGTGTGACTGTTAACACGATAGCGGCCAGAGTTTTTGTTTTTTCGTCACGAAACTTGGTATATAGCATTCAATTAGCAAACGATTGAACGAGTTCGTTAACCACCAAAGTCGGTCCACCGGAAGGGGGGGTTTACCCCGAACCCAAAACACTAATTTGACTATGTCAGCCGTAATATTTGTTATATTTCAACGAAACTTGGTATTCGTAGTGGTAATATAGGCAGAAAAGTGAGATATAAAAATGAACTAAATCGGTTCATTAGAAGGGGGGGTTTACTCCGCACCCACAATACCAATTCGCCACTACCAGCCGTGATTTTTGGTATATTTCGACGAAACTCGGTATTCGTAGTGGTAATCCACAGGTGAATATGTGTTGTAAAAATAAACTAAGTCGGTTCATTAGGAGGGGGGGTTTACTCCGGACCCACAATACCAATTCGCCACTACCAGCCGTGATTTTTGGTATATTTCGACGAAACTCGGTATTCGTAGTGGTAATCTACAGTTAAATATGTGTTGTAAAAATAAACTAAATCGTTTCATTAGAAGGGGGGGGTTTACTCCGGACCCAAATTCCTAATATTACTCATACCGGTCGTAATTTCTGCTGTATTGTAACGAAACGCGGTATACGTCGTGGGTAACTCATGAGAAAGAAGTGTTGCAAAAATGAGCTGAATCGGTCAATCGTAAAGCGGGGGTTTAATTTGTAATATATTTCAATAGAAAAGCCCGCCAAACGTAGGTTCACAAAGTCGCCACAAGGAGCGCTTTCTACCACTAGAGTGACTGTATCCTGTTCCTGCGTTAGATCAAAATACGATAATATGAGTTTTTTTGTATTTATTACGTAGTGTAGTAGGTACCATGTGTAAACATAACTCTGGAAGCAAATTAATAATTGATCAGTTACTCATTACAAATTTAAAAGAGAACTATTCATGTTTTTATTTAATTTATGTAGGATATTTTAAGCAAATTGTTCTGGAAAGCAGTCTACACTACCCAAATTCTGAGGAAAGTGCTTAGTTATGCAGCTCCTGCGTGACGGACTTTTTCCAAATGACATCGTTCGGAGTAACGGACATAGTTAAACATAATGCTGCAAATGGTCAACTATTTAATTCATTCAAAATCAATGGCCAAGTTTATAACAAAGTGGGATCATTGCTGCCAGGGCAACGAACAGAACCACATCAATTTTTACAAATTTACTTTATGGAAGGTGAGGACTCCGAATGCGCACTCGCCAACCGCGTGGATGCACGTTGGGGCTACATTAACCTCAATACACGGTTTGTCAGTCGCATCGTCAAGCAGCTGGACGCTCGATTGAATGAATTGTTGAAATTATTTAAATCATACATGCTCAAATTACAAAGTAGCAATTACACTATTGCCATCAATCCTGATAAAAACCATCTGGAAAGTACATTCAATGCAGCTGTTGTTGACAACGTTGCTGGAATCATGGTTGGCGACCGTATATTTATGGAAGAAATCGTCTATTTATGTTGAAACCATTGCTAAAACACACCATTCATACGACGCTATCCGATGCCCGCTAATGTTCTGGAAGGGATAAAACGGATATTGAATAAATATCAAACACCGAGATGCCGTAAGAGGTACGGGATTATTATTTGACTACCAAAATATTTTTTATTTATTTTTTTGATTTTTTACGGCGCTTCTACAACTTGGCCATTAGCGCCAGTACCAAAATATTCTCTAGAAATAATATATATGGAAAAACAAAGTTTATATATATATAGTACAGCTATACAAAAATGGAGCTGGCTCAAAATGGACCGACGAGAAATGAGTATTGTATATTCGCTTTAAAATAAAGGCGAGAAATAAAAAGATAACTCGAATTTATAAGCACATATGCCTGCCCTGAACATTATAAAATATACACCAGGATGTTCTTAATGCGGTGGGAATATTATACAGAAAGACCTTGAGAAGAAACAACCTGCTTTTAGGCATTCCAGGCATATCCAATAATACATCTCGGAATGGTACAGAATGAACAGATTCTTGTTGGCATTTCGTTCAGCCCAATGGTATTTCAACAAATATTGCTAGGTTTAGTTAGCAGACAGTATCATTAATTTTAGCGGGGGAAGGAAGATAACATCAATACGATATGGTGGGGAAAAACTTACTCGTTTATTGTGGGGGCTTAAATTTTCCTTAAGATGTTATCTGGAATGTCCAGCAGAGTATAAATTAATGAGTCGCTTGGCAAGACAAACGTTTAAAAGATGAGAAAATATCTTTTTCTTTTGCCTGTTTGTGTGAATTGGCATGTTGTGATATAAGGCCGGGACTGCATAGTTTGGCCTCAACGTTTGAACTGAACGGATCACTATAAGTTAATAAACCTCAAGGCCGGGACTGCACAGTCCAGTTTTAGTAGACCCACTGTATGAGTAGCAAATATCATCTTGACCACACTCGTCAGGCCTCGCCTGTATCGTCCCAGTTTCTTTGGACTGTACAGTTAGTCTTCCGGGGTTTTATTTGTACTTCGATGGAGTGTACAGTTCCGCTCTGTCCTCAAGCATGTCCCATTCAGGTTGAGGAATATCTTAAGGTTTGGACTGCGCAGTCCAAATCTTGAGATCTTGAGAAAGTGAAAACTGGAGGATCTGTGTTTCATTCCCAGCCGCGCGTTTTAAGTTTTAACAAAAATAAAAATTAAATATCAGAAAGTCTTTTCATAATGGGGAACAAAAAACGTCTGCATAATTTGACGCTCAGCTCAGTCAGAATTTGGCCCCCCTTAATAAGTTACAGGAAAAGGACCTACGGTACGTACATATGGGATGTGAACAGGACGGGAAATGATTGTGTATTAGTGTTGAGTACGGATATCTGGCTCTTTAAAGAAGTGTCAGCGCAAATATTCTGGCCTTGCGCATAGAACAGATATGGCAGCATTATGAAGTTAAGCCCAACTTATATGCACTCAAGGCGAGACAGGTGTACCAAGAATGGACAATGACAGAAAAGGAAAGAAATTGGCCATGTAGTTATTTATAGCATTATGTATATATATATATTATATATATATATATATATATATATATATATATATATATATATATATATATATATATATATATATATAACAAATTTGTCATTCTAATATCACCAGCAGTATATTTTAGTAGGTATTTCCTGCTCTAAGAGAGGTTTGTGAAAGCAACAGCAATTGCTTCTTTGGAAAAGTTAATCAAAGATCTTCCCCCCATTGTTTAGTCGAACAGCGATTGAGATTAATTTACTTCAGTCCGGCATTATTTATTATGTATGTTGACCGTTTGATCTACTGTAAATCATGGCTTGTTAGATTTAAGAACGAAAATTCCTTGGTTACTCTCTGCGTGGAAAAAGGTGTTTGCGAGGACTATGTTCTTAATTAGGGGAAAACTTGGTTTAGGAAGTATAAAGTCCAAGAAAAAAAGATTATTTCTATATTTTTACTACATAGAAAATTATAATGTAATTTCTACCAAGGGCAGAGAGGACACTCGAACCTTCAACACTTTACTCGAGCGAATTCATCATTTTGACTATTATACATTGCCTTCAGAAGGATTATCTCTAAGATCATCAAGCGGAGTATCCGAAGGGGTTTCGTTGCCTCGAGCTACAATCCTTGTTGCTGTTCCAGAAATAACAGGAATTAATGGTGAAACCTGGATATTGTGAGGGAATAATCGTTCTTGAAACCTTGGAGATGACGGATGATGAATTATACATCGAGAGCAGAAGACTATGCTGGTTCCATCTTCCCTCGGGCTATTCAACGCCCTGTGTTGGTCCCTAAGCATCAGTATTAGTTCATGGATCCGGGTTCAGCGAGATGTATTAGTTCTTCTGATAAGGGAAACCCAGATCAGTTATATCAGAACAGAAATATATCTGCACATAACAGA
Source organism: Gonocerus acuteangulatus (assembly GCA_946811695.1). Classification (NCBI taxonomy): domain Eukaryota; kingdom Metazoa; phylum Arthropoda; class Insecta; order Hemiptera; family Coreidae; genus Gonocerus; species Gonocerus acuteangulatus. The sequence continues at coordinate 29,639,325 of OX328123.1, forward strand.
AATATATTCTACTGCCTCTTTTGGTTCCAAAGCATCAGTACTAGTTCATGGATTTGGGTTCAGCGAGATGTATTAGTTCTTAAATTAGTTCTAGAAAATCAGTAGAAACATAAAGAACATTTTTAATGAGGTGTATACAAGTAAATAGGTGCTAATAATAATATTAATTAATATTATAAATTAATTAAAAATTAATTAATCTTATTATTAGCATCTATTTACTTGTATACACCTCATTAAAAATGATCTTTATGTTTCTATTGATTTTCTAGAACTAATTTCTAGATATACACTAATGTTCACTTTACCTGTTTATTAATAACATAATTGTTCTAATATTTTAACAACAAATTGTTCTTTTATAAAAAGTTGATTTGTATTTATAGATCTGTCATTTATCTTACTGATGAACCTTTTTTCTGTGTATTAATTTCTGCTTTTTCTTTGTTTCTTGTCATTTTAGCTGACGAAGGCTACCAAAGAGTAGCCGAACCGTCCTGAATATAGATTTTTTACAAAAATCGTATTGATGTTTTCCTAGCCGAATCCCAACTATTCCCTGACTGCTTAGAAACATATCTCAGTGCTGGATCTATCTTCCCTCGGGCTACTCAACGCCCTTTGTTGATTCCTAATCATCAGTACTAGTTCGTATATCCGGGTTCAGCGAGATGTATTAGTTCTTTTGATAAGGGAACCTCAGATCACTTATATCAGAACTGAACTATATCAGTGTGCTGGATTCACACCCTCTGTTGATTCCTAAGCACCAGTACTAGCTCAAGAACCCGGGCACAGGAAGACGTCTTGCTTTAATAGTTTTTCAAGAGAGGGAAACATTATTATTATTTATTTTTCAATTAATGTATAGCCCTTGCGTTGTGTTTTTATGTTTGAACGAATCAGCCATACGCGAAGATAGCCTGAAATCCAGATAAATATAATTATCCAGACCCTCGACTCTCAATTGCACACATTTCGATGAAATGAAACCCCTGAGTTTCATTTCCTAAAGAAACATGTTATGGATATAAGCATTGACTGTCAATCAGGAATGAGGTTTTACTCTGGTCTAAATTATTAACGTGCTCGGGGCTATCGTTATTGTTGAGTCCTTACAACGAAACTCAGGGTGAGGTTAGCTCAGTGGTAGACCACTGGACTAACATGTTGAAGGAACTGAGTTCAAATCCCGAGCAAGTACTCGAAGATTTTTATCCCTCGGTACCTCTATAATATCGGCCTCTCTGGTCCCTCATGGCCTGTTACGGGTCTGATATATTTTTTTTTTTACAACGAGACTTCTATGTATCATGCAATCCCAAGGAGTGAGTTGTATTTTTGCTACAAGCAAAATGTGTCAATTAGAAATGGGAGGTTTCTCTGGCTTGCATAATTAATATGCTCGTATTGATTGTAATTTTTGTGCCTTTATAACGAAACTCGCTATATCCGGTCCAAATCTAACGAAGTAATACATCTGGCATTCCAGAGTGTGGAGTGTTTACCTGAGCCTCCAGCAAAATTGGAACGGTTTTAGAAGGTACTTACCTCTTAGACATTTATTTTTAGAGTATTGTATCAAATAGTTCAAATAAATTTAAAATTTCAAAATGTTTTAAATGTATTGTAGGCGGTCCTTGCTATGGACAATGCTTGTTTTGCGTAGCCCTTGCAGGATTGACTCTTTCCATTGAATACATCAACCTTGGGTATATAGAACAATGCACTGAAAGGAGAGACGAACTTGACATTCAGCATTACTCATCGAGTAATGTTCAGTTCCCGGAAAGTGTAGCTTCCGTTATTTCCATTAATTCGTTAGTGGCTGTCGTCGAAAATATCATCTAAGGTCATCTACTAATGGACATTTAATGTGAACTGATCTACCATTGGAGGTAAGGCAGTATCTTTCTTACTCACTCCATCTTCACGGTTATTTGGTTGGTTGGTAATACAATCTTATGATTTTCGACTACTTTTTATTTTATTTTACGGAAACGTCTATTTTCGGTAAATTGAAAATAATAAAATCCGAGTCGCAGGAACTGCTTCATCTTAGCGTATTTCCGTTCTTATGTCTAGTCTAAGTCATTTGGAAAGCTTAGAATAGAAACAGTGATTGTTTTATCTTAATCTTTCATGAAAAATGCAAAATAAAATCTCAAAGGCAACACAGGAAACTTACACACAGTGGGCCGCTTCGCAGATCTAGGCGGAAAAGCTCACAAGATGATTTTAAATATTAATCAATGACAGTCAATCAGGAATGGGGCTTTACGTTGGTCTGACACTGGTTCAATATGTTGGAGGACCTGAGTTCAAATCCCGAGGAAACACTAAAGATTATTATCTTCTAGTGTCTTCGTTCGTGGATTGGATGCGGCCTCCTTGGCCGTCCCTAGGCCAACCCAACCTTTAATTAATTTATTAATTGGTACGTGCAAAGGGCAAAATCAGGTGGCCGGGGTATATTACCGACCTTAATATCTCCCTAGTGTGCCGTATGGTCATGAATCAGATACCTCTGTACTATCTGCCCCTCTGGGCCATATATATATATATATATATATATATATATATATATATATATATATATATATGGCGGTTGATGGTGTAAATATGATGAGGGACTTAAGAGGAAGCTTGACACTATAAAAATAATTAGAAAGCCATCATGATGAAGTAATGTGTGAGCGGTTTCCATCATGATAGCGAAGAATAAAGGGGAGGTTTTTAGTCAGTTGGAGGCCAACACTACCAGGTTTTCTGTTCGCCAGGTGTCCATGATGGATTTTCCTCCTACCATAATATATATATATATATTATTATTTTAACACCGATGTTTCGTCATCTGCGAGGTATAACGTGACGATATTTCCCATCGACTCTTCCGGAAGAGGAAGAAAACAAGCTACAACCTATTCAAAACATAACCTAAACATGGGTCCTAAATTTTCGCATATATGATTCAATTGTTGTTTCAATGAGTTCAGCTATTCCAGGGACATTTTCAGAATGCATATTTATTAAATGGACCATAAGAAAATGTAGGATAACGGATTTTTAGAAGTGGTTTATGCTGAAACCCTTTTCTTGCAAGGGTATGGCTGATTAGATTATACTTTTTGTTTTGAAATAAAAACCGCCGCCCCAAATGCGAATAGAACCTACGACCTTAGGTACACAGTATTGATGTTTTATCGCACACAGACATCGAATTTCCTCCTTCGTTAGTTACAAACATTTTAAGGGGGTGGGGTGCTTTACTCTTGTGCGAGCAAAATCAACGTAGTTTTCTTAAATTTATAAATAACAAATAAATAGGGGTCTCCCGTGGTCTAGTGGCTAGCGCCTTGGATTCATAAGCGGGAGATGTTGGGATCGATGCCCACCTCCGGCAGGAATTTTCTCTTCCCATGGCTCGTTGGGAAATTTCCTCGCTGCACCCTAGATGTCGCCGCTAATGATCTAGATGTAGATGCGCCGTAAAAAAATAAATAAATCAATATTTTTCAATTCTTTACATCTCAATTCAATTCTTCGAAAAAAAATGGCGGCGCTGTGTCTGGCGAACGGAAACCCTCTTTTTTCACGGGTGGCAATTTTTAATCTAGAACGAAAAAGTAAAATTATTTCCGAAGAAGAAGGTTAAATCCAGTAAAGTACGTAGGATTTTTAAGAAATACTATTTTTTTCGAAAATGGTGAACAATTATTCATTTTCTATTAAACAATCCGTCAAAAATCGTTCATAAAATCGTTATAATTCAATGAACCCTACAACCTTTACTAGCAAATTTCATTATAAAGCTGCAGTTAAAATTTGAACGTGATCAGGCAAAAATTGAAGACGCCTGAAATAATGTTTTTTCCTATTTAATTTTTATCATATTTTTTTATCTTTATTTACTTTCTTGTAATAAAGATAAAAAAATATGGGTTTTAATTTAGAAATGGTTTGAAGGAGGACCAAAAAATACTTAACTATTAAAAAGGGACCAATCGAAGCTCGGTCCAAAAATTATCGTCAAATCAGCATCGCATCGAGAATTCACTCGGAAAATCGTATTTTTTGTCCATTTAAAATATTTTTCTTCACATAAACACTCTTGGATATTATTTTTGATTAGTTTAGAAAGAATTTTAGCCATAAAAAAGAAAAAAAAAAAAAAAAAAAAAAAAAAAAAATTTACAAGGTAGTATTACCCTTTAAATCATCAAAATGCCGAAGGATTATTCTCTTCAAGAATTGGGCGTCTACACTTCGCATGCTATATTTGGGCGTTTATTTTTATTTTTTTATTTTTTTTTTTTTCAGTTGCATGTATTTATTTAATCTAATAAAGTCTGATTAAAAAAAAAAAAATAATAATAATTGAATATAAAATCTCTTTTAGTTACGCTCATTACTTTAGTCTTCGACCTTCACTTTATGGGAAAGCCGATGAGCATACACGGCATCCCTAATTTCCTGAAATAACAGAGTAAATTGTTCGTCCGGAACAGCAATTACCACTATCAGCTTATAGTAATGTCGTTGTCTTATTTATAACATTTCCATTCTCTCATTTCTAGATGGAAATTTATTTCGTAGCAACTAGACGAGGAGGGCAACGGAAATCCATGAATCTTAGAGATCCTGGAAAATAAAGGACAAGGAGATCGGGTCTTGCCGGCCGAGGTTTGCCGAAGTGTTTATAGTGACGTCATGAGCTGGTATATACCTCTCTGGTGGACCTCTGAGCGTCAGTATCACGATGGATTTCAAGTCATTTGCTTGTGTTTGCCTCTTTTCCTTCATCTTCGCAGTTGCTCTAGGTGAGTACTCATTGTAGCAATAACTCGGGGACGAAGCTAACGTAGGTCTTCCCATGGGCGTATATAGGAAATAATTTCGGGAGGGGCTGGGAAAATTTGGGGGGGAGGCTGAGACCATTTCCGGGGCATTTATTATGAAAAATTTAGAACTTGGAATAGTTTTAGGCAACTAAAACGCTATTACGCCTAACATAAACTATTTTTTATTAACTAAGTGATCTTATTTAATTTATTTTTAAGGTTTTTATGACACATTTTTCCCACCAAAAGAAAATTTTTTGGGGGGGGGGCTTCAGCCCTATCAGCCCCCCTCCCCGTTATATACGCCCATGGGTCTTCCATCTGAAAGGCGTATTTTCCACCGAAAAAACATACAATACAATTTTATTTTTTTTTTATTTATGAATGAATAAATTATTAAATCATCATTGAATAGCTGTCTGAAATTTTAAAAAATGTATAAATTTAAAAATTATTTGGATTGTAAATTTATAAGTTACAAAACAACAATTTATTACCATCTCTTCTTAAGCTATCTTCTCAATCTGTGAAATGCAGTTTTTGCTGAATACATTCTTGATGGTACATTCTTGGTGGTAATTCAATTTCTTGCCGATTGACGTGTGCTTTTGATAACAAAACAAAAATCTTATTATTTTTTATTTAAAGGTAATTCAATAACTCTGTTCATTGTTTCCTGTTTAAATCTGTAGAAAGTAATACCGAGACAAAGTCGGCGGGTTTTATTCTCACGCTGGCGGTGGCTTTAGGAAAAAAGAAAAGGCCCTATCCCGGCTAGAAAGAGGTGATAACCTATAAATAATGCGTTCTAAAATTCTGTGTAAATTATAAATGGACGGAAAATAAATGATCCAAAAATGAAAGTTTAATCAAATAGACAATAAAATACAAATCAATTATTGTATACTCAAGCCTTCATCAGTGCTATGAGGAGAGAATAAATGATCTGTATGGAAATTACTAGCCTTGATGAAGACTTGAAACTCAAGCTCGCAAATATAATTCATTTTTATATACAAAAAAGTGGTTTTATTAAACCTCACGATTGAATCCAAACAAACTCTACCTTCCTAAGCAATAAGTAGTAAAGAAATTGTCCTGTCCTGACAATATTCAACCTTTGATTTTTAGTTGTGTTATTATCTGACGGGTGCAATACTTACCAAACCATTAGGGCCCTTAGGTCTGCCCTCAACTTCATTCGCATCTCTGTTATCAGAAGCCCAGCTGCTTGAATGAAAGAAAAATATTATCAATTTTGCAGATGTGGAACTCCTTACTCTTCTAGATTAATTTGCTTTGTGATATTAGGATGCTAGTGGTCGGGAGGGCTGAGTAAGAAGACTTGCATTTTTTTGTTCGATTTACGAACATTTAAATGAAAAAGAATGAAATTGAAATACCAATATATATATATTAAGTTCTGAGTTATGAATTCTAAAGTGTGAAAAAATTAAGGCAGGCATTATTCTTGGAAACGTGTCAATTTTACAGTGAAACACCAACAATAACATATCATCAAAGTAACACATATGAACAGCCCTCAGCCCATGGGCGTATATAGGAAATAATTTCGGGGGGGGGGGCTGTGGCTTTTTCCGGGGTATGGAATACTAACAATCTAGAACTTGAAATAGTTTTAGCCAACTAAAACGCTGTTGTACCCAGAATAATATATTTTTTATGAACTAAAAGATCTTATTTAATTTATTTTTAAGGGGTTTATGACACATTTTTACCGATCAAATCAAAATTTCGGGAGGGGAAGGGTCTGCAGCCCCCTCAGCCCACCCCCCTTATATACGCCCGTACCTCAGCCTACGTTGGTGGGTGCGTGAGCGTGTACAAGGTTGGCTTGGTAACTACTGTGTCACACACACCTCCACGGTTTTCGGCACTGCAGACACACACAGGGCCGCCACATGGGGGGTGGGGGACTGTCGGGTACTGTTGTCCCGGGCGCCGTGGGGCCTCCCTAATTGGAAAAAAAATGTATAGGTTATGAGCTTGTAAAAAGAATGGGCTTTAGAAATATAGGCGGGCGTAGCCTATATTTATTTGAATTGGATCTATATTTTTTTAATGTACATGAACAATAAAACAAGTGCAGTCCCACAATAGTATATTTCATTAGGAGTCGTAATAATACTACAAGTACCGAAAGTGACCTTTGTTGCACCGATTGTCGGCTTTTATTCTCATTTCGCTCAAAAATCAAGATGAAAATAATTTTAAAATGTCCAAAGTCCTATAGCAGAGTACTAGAATTTGCAGTCTGGCTCTGAGAAGTGGGGGCCCATGCTCTGGTCCAGGGCCCGGCTCTGAGATGTAGCGGCCCTGAACACACAAGGAACACTAATCTCAAAACGAATTCTATTTACTTATATGACTTTATATGTAAATTTTATAATTATATATATACGCTCAGATGATTTATCCTCAACAGAGAAAACTTCCGAAACCCTTTTTCGACAAGGAGCAGCGAAACCAGTATGTTGGTGGCAGTAATGTTCTGTGCTTACAAAACGTAAAAGAAACCTTATATTAAATTCATTATTTTCGGTAAGGGTTTCATCTATTCGATTACTTCATTTTTTCAGTATTATCAACTGTTATTAATTTATATAAAACTAGATTGTTTATTGCTTCCTCAAAACGTTACTAGAAAAATAACGAAATACACTTTAACCAGATTAAATGAGACATTTGAAAACAAAAATATAACCAAATTTGACAACGGAAATTGCCAACGTTCAATGCACCGGTTCCCATTGATCACCGAAGCTAAGCAACGTCGGGCAAATGAATGGTCTGAATGGGTGACCGACCACGTGTTGTTGGCTTTATAAAAGGGCGGCAACCTGTTGACAGCCTGGCGTTAATAGCCCAATTGTTGATAAGTCGTTAAGCACACAACAACAAAAAAAGGCAATTAGAAAATGCTAATTTAGAAAATAATTTCGAATAATATTTTTCAGTCTAATATAATTACTTCCGAAATTACAAACGTGGAACATCAAAATACACATCTACCCTACATGTGTAAAAACGTCAAAAGCTGTCCTTTTTAATGTTTTTCTCCAAGGGTTACAAACTTATTTGTTTATTAAAATGATTCGTTCACATGTTGTCCTCACGTTTCTCACTACACTGGTGCAGATAAAAAGTATTTTGCGTTCATCAGCAATAAGTTGAGAAATAGTCATAAATAGTCAAGTTTCGGTCATAGATTTAATAAAAATACATTTTAACATAAAAACTAATTTTTATTCTATTTTAAAATGTAGTGTATTAACTGGCCAAACCCCGGCTATTTTCACTTTATCCAGTGTGCATTGTGGACAAATTTTGATTTGAAATATTGGATCGGTTATTTTCTTATCAAGAATCTAGAACTGACCTGAAATTGCGTTCAAACATTATATTTTTCCTGTTATTAAATGACATCGAAACAAAAAGGAGACTTCAGGCACATACAGGCCAATATCCCTGATAAATGTATTTTGTGAACTCTGAGGAACAGCTGTGTATATTTGAATAATCGGTATTTTCGGAATCCATGGGCTCTGAAGCGAAGGCATTTCTTATCTTAACTCGAGGATCGTTTCATGCGCCCAAAGACATTAGCGGGTTTCCTCCCCATATTGAGTTAGGAAATGCCATATAATATTATTTAAAATAATATTTTTAGAGGATATTAACTCTGTATGTTAATACTTCCATATAAGTTTTATTTATTTTGTTTTATTGTCTTTGTTAACCCTTTCTTTATTGGCTAAATGAGGGTTATGAATGACACAGAAGATGCCGTCAGTAGATTTTTCTTAGTAATATGGATTAAATTATTATATTTCTGTATTTCAGAGAAGAAAGAGCTCTTCTTAATTTATTAATACATTCTAGCATATTATCTAATCTAAATGGAAATCTTATAACAAAGATTACAATTTTAGAAAATTGTTGTAGCTGAAAATAAGTCAAATTCCCAATAATTTATTACGGTCTACTCTTTTTATAGCATAGTAATAAGCTTCCAGCAGCTTAAAAATTCTCGAAACTTTTTTTAATGAGGATGGGAGTATTTTAATAAGTAACTTTATTGACATAACCATATTCTGAACGACAGAACGAGGCACTAACTAACAATATAGCCTCTGATTACTGAGATCATCGAGATCACTAGGAACGGCAGCAAAAAAAAAAAGAAAAAAAGAAAAATATTTCAACGCATAACTAAATATTTTATTTATTGACTAAATCTAGAAAAATGACTTAAATTTGATGCTAAACTAGCTGACTACCCGTGTTTCACCACGGCCGATAAGTAGACTAGATGACTACCCGTGTTTCACCACGGCCGATAAGTATTAACTATCTGAATACCCGTGTTTCACCACGGCCGATAAGTATTAACTAGCTGAATACCCGTGTTTCACCACGGCCGATAAGTAAGGTATGATCAAAATTAACGCTACTACATTATTTTGTACAGCTTGTTATTGCACGGACTTTAGAGTTACCCAGCAAACACCATGTAGAGGTAACCGTGCTTTTTTCCGTTGGGGAGTAATAAAAAATACAACAACCACTTAAAAAGTTAGGTAAACAGTGAATAATACACGTTGAAAAGAATAAAACTAACAGCTTTGAAGTTTTAAGCACTTATCTCTTCGATTGAAATCGCCCCACCGAACAATACAACAGAATCTTTTTTGTAGAGAATTTAGTATTCTTTCGAATAGCCGCCTTCTACTTACTACGATTTCCCAATTTTTTTCGAGATATTTTAGAAAATATACTGAGATCCGAAAACTTTGTATCACCATTTTCCCCCATATACTTCTTACCTCCAACCGATACCAAATTTTAAATATCTTAGATTAGATGAATGTCAAATACCTGGTACAAGTTTCAAGTGAACCAATCATCGATTCTGAATACTCAAACAGACAATTAGTTTGGAAAAATATTTCTATCAATTTTTTTCGTAAACGGTTACAGAAATCGCTTTAAAATGGTTTCATTCGTTTTCCTACTTAAGGAACCTATATAAAATTTTAATAATTACATTTTATTCCTTATATATAAAATATATAAGGAATAAAATGTAAGCGTTCCGATTTTTCGCTCCAAAAACTATGTTCCAGTAAACGGATTCAGCTGGTTAATGAACTTGGCCTTTCAAATGAGAAGAAAGTTTTTTTTACCAAATGTCATCAAAATCAGACCATTTAATAATTCACCCCCCCCCCCTTCCAAAAGTACTTAAACATTTGAATATCAAAAAACCTTTCTTAGCGAGTGTTTACATTCTAAACGGATTGTCCGTGCAAAATTTCAAATTTTTCCGAAGTGGTTCGGGACGTTATTACCTCGGATGGACCATCCCAGGGCGTAAACTCTATGGGGGACAAAATCACAGTTTATTTCTAGTAATTCAAGGTCTGCCATCACAGTTGAAATTAACCTCAATTAAAAATAATACTATGAAATAGATACAGTACGGTAACAGCTGTTCTGTTATCGTCCTAGCAACGTATGCTTGCCTAGGCGTGCAAGAGAGTATCCATGCAAGATTTCAAATTTTTGTGTCGCGTGGTTTGGGCTGGACGATGATAGGTCAGTGAGTGAGTGAGTGGGTGAGTGGTTTTACACAAATATATAGTAGATGACTTACCTCCTTCTGGATAAACGATTATTATTTTTTGGACTGTCTCGATTGACTGCCGATGGCTACTATAGCCTGTAACTGGAATAGTTCAATTCCGCGACATTCTGAGAGGAATATTTCCGTCGGTTTCGCCATTTTTAAGTAAACTGATTATGTGTCGTTTCGAATCAAGGAAGGGTTTGGGAATTCAGGCAAGGGAGACAGTATTCAATGTTTATTAATACTTAGCCAAAGCTAAGACTGAAAACAACTTAAACTATAAAGTCTCCTGTTCAAATAGATGGTTTAGTTGGAGGGAAAAGGTATTTCCGGTGCAGAAAATTGCAGGTAAAAGTTCTCTCTGTTATATCCTTTTCACTTGTAGGTTTAAAGCTTTTTTGGGCTCAGCATAGGGTAAGCACTGATAAATATTAAACACTATCTCCCTTGTCTGACGTCTCTAACCCTTCTTCAGTCTTAAACAGTTCTTATAGTGTTTCACGTATCGAGTTGTTTCTTGAAATGGAAATTTAAAAATGGCGGAACCGTCGGGAATATTTTCCTCAAAATTTCTTGCATGCGGGATTGAACTTTTCCGTCTATCTAAACAGGCTATGGCAGATAACCTCTGTAGGGCAAGATTCGTTTTGGTACAATTAGGCTGTGTATCTGCACTGCTACCTCAGTGACAAATAATCGCGACTCCTATCTCTTTGGATAGCCTCCGACATTCTGAGTTTTGTCACCTGGGAGAGGATCTAAAAAAACGTGATGCAGTTGTGGAAGTCCTAGGATTTTTTTACATATGGGTAGGGAAGTGTGAGTGTGCGCTGCTATTTATGTCGATCCCAAATATTAAATACAGGCCTGCAGGTAATACAATTATTAGGTTTAGGTGCATGCTCAGTAGAGTTGATCCGTTGTCCGTTTGTTTATTTATTGCTAGTAGTTTAGTGAATGTCAAGGGATCCATTTTTTTGCATTAGTTTTATTGTTTATTATGTTATTTATTGGGGGTGAGGTTAGCTCAGTGGTAGAGCACTCGACTAATGAACTGGAGGACCAGGTTCAAAACCCGAGCGTGCACTAAAGATTTTTTCTTCTAGTGCTGCCGTTCGAGGGTTGGATTTGGGGTCCCAGATCGTCCCTAGGCTCGCCCAGCCTCTAATTAATTTAATTAATAATGGGTACCTTGGGTGCTAATGACTCTAACAGTCGAAGCAGCCAAGGGGAAAATCAGGCGGCCGGAGCATAGTATTGACCACACTGTCTCCCTAGTGTGCCGTACGGTCAAGAATCAGATACCTCTACAGTATCTGCCCATCTGGGCTCTTGTGGCCTGTTACGGGACTGATTTTTTTTTTTTAATGTTATTTATTAGTTATCGAGAAATGTTACATTTTTATATATTTACTTGGTGACATAATTTCAATCCCCAGATTCCGTAACGTCAACAACCTCCAAAGAGATAACAGGCTGTATTAGTTATGCACTGAATTTTTTTTTTGGTTGCCCACATTGAGCCACCCAAAAGGACGTCAAACATGCAGAGCTTGTTTAAATAAACAAAATTACTTTTAGTCATATTTTCATTGACTTTCATCCTTACTTATAGATAATTTTGATATGTTTGGGTCACTATAAGCTATAGATATCATATTAGTCGTAAATGCTGCGTGTCCAATACGCAAGACGAATGCTGTTAAGCCTGACGAACAGTCCAAATTGTTTACGAGCCGAATTTAGTTTGGGTGCTATTAAAATTCACTTAGCTAATTGTCGGCAGGAAATTGCCTCGCGGAAGCATTTCAAAACAATGCATAGAGGTTAGAGAAGTCATTAGTCGCAACAAATAGATAACAAGGCTATTGCTAATCAATAGGATCAGGGAAATAATACATTAGCAAGTAGAAAGCTGGATTAGAAATTAATTTAGTTTGAAACGAGTATTTCAATTTCGGAATGATTCTTCAGGGCAGAAAACCATGCAGATTTGAACATAGTTTAGCGTGCTTTTTCCTTCCTTTATGGGAGACACAAATATATTATGTAGATATTTTGCCGCCATTGGAAAATTATTGATAAAAATGTAAATGCTTCATAACCGCCATATCGATCAAGCTTATCAATATATATATATATATATATATATATATATATATATATATATATATATATACGTATTTTTTAATGGTTTTACAGAAAATGCTACAAATATAAATATATGATTTCATCACTGAGGTACTTCTAGCGAACTCCCTCCTTATGAAGTTCAGCTCATGACGAAATCCGGAAGTGCCGACGAGAAAATTTCACGTTTCACAACTCATAGATCAATTTTGTGTGTGTGAATATGTATATATATATATATATATATATATATATATATATATATATATATATATATGAATGGATGAATGAATGAATGAATGAATGTAGCCTTTATTAACAAAATAGTCATAGTAGATAATTAAATAAATTAAAAAAAAATAGATAAATAAATGGATAACTTTGCCTCTAATAAATAAAGAATAATATAGTATAATACTTTGTTTGTATTTTAAATAACTATTTTGTAGGGCCTCCCATATTCCTGGGGTAATAGTCTGACTTCCCACGGGGACTAGTCCTATCGGGAAGTGGAGTCCGTTGTGCCTTCTATTTCCTTCATCCAGATCTCCTTCCATCTGCTTCTATCCCTGGCAGTCCTCATCCACACAGCACCAGCCTTCTTCCGCATGACATCGGCCCATCTCTTCTTCTGCCTTCCTCTTCTTCTCTTCTGTCCATATGGGATCCACTCCGTAGCCTGCTTTGCCCACCTGTCATTGTCTTGTCGAGCAACATCTTTCATACCTGTCTGTGCCCTTATATGTGCATTAGTTATCTTCTGCCTCCTTTTTACGTTCAGAATGCATCTCTCTACCGAACGTTGCCATATTTGCAATTGGTTTTCTTCTGCCTTGGTGAGAGACCAAGTTTGGCATCCGTAACATACAACCGGAAGAATGCATTGCTCGAAGACAAGCTTCTTCCACTCCACGCTATAACTTCCCTTCATAATAAATTTCAGAGCCCAAAACTTCTTCCATGCTTGAGATGTTCTTCTCTGAAGCTCTTTTGCTGCACTACCATGAAAGGAAATAAGTTGGCCCAGGTAAATATATTCCTCCGTATACTCCAAAATGTTTCCGTCAAGTTTTACCTCAGTTTTTTCCCGGTTAGTCATGATTTTCGTTTTGGAGTAATTTAGCCTTAATCCCACTTTATTGCACTCCTCCAAAAGTTCCCCTAACAGACTTACTAAATCGTCTAGGTTTTCTGCAAGGAGGACAATATCATCGGCAAACTTGAGGTTGCTGAGTTTTCTTCCATTTATATTTATACCCATATTTTCCTGCTTGGGGCATCGTCGACAAACCATTTCCAACAGATTCGTGAAAAGAAGTGGTGATGCATTATCTCCCTGCCGAACGCCTTTTTCCACAGAGAAAGTAGGCCCAGTAAGATCCGTCGCTATAAAGGCTTCGTTTCCTTGGTACAGGTCCCTCAGAACCTCAATGTAGGCCGCCTCGACCCCTACCTCCTCCAAGGCTTCAAAAATACTGGAATGCTTTACTGAGTCGAAGGCTTTTTTAAAGTCAATGAAGCAGAGATATAAAGGTAGTTTATACTCCATAGACCTTTCTATAATCTGATTTAGAGCTTGAAGATGGTCGACCACAGAGTACCCCTTCCGGAAACCTGCTTGTTCAGAAGTTAGATATCTTTCTAGGGTTGGATTGATTCTTTCTTTTATTATTTTAGTGAAAAGTTTTGATATAACAGGACACAAAGAAATAGGGCGGTAATTTTCAATATTTCTTTTATCCCCCTTCTTTCGGAGTAAAATGATTTTAGTCCTTTTCCAGTCATCTGGCACTTTTCCGGTCTCAAGAATTTTATTAAATAGTTGGCATAGTTCTCTTGAAAGGACCTCTCCACCTGCTTTCAACTGTTCATTTGTTATTCCATCGGGACCCGGGCTCTTTCTTATTTTAAGGGACTTCACAGCCCTCTCTAATTCAGAGAACAGTACACCAGGAACTTCTGCAGATATTTCTCGTCCTTCTCTTCCACTTGATATTGGTGTCTTATCTGTATAAAGTTCTGCAAAAAAGTTTGTCGCCTCTGTCACTATTTCTTGCCTCTTGGTTAAGGGATATATATATATATATATATATATATATATATATATATATATAGATATATATATATATACATATATATATATATATATATATATATATATATATATATATACGCACTATGTCTTTATATAAATATATGCCATCAGTGATCAGTGCTATAAAGGAAGTGATCTTACGGCGTTCAGGACATAACGCATCCAGGAGTCCCTTCTCCGGTGCTATGGCGCCATGCACCTGATGATGGGACATGTGTGTTGAAAGGCCTGTTGCAGAATAAAATAAGAAGTGTTGTGAAAGACGAATTTGTTTCACACCCTCCGGAATTAAGCAACCTCACTACTAGGAACACTTCATAAAATATAAATCCATGTATATGTGAATACAGGGAGAGATAGATAGATTGAGGTGTGGAACAATAGAGGGGTGTAATGAGGCAACATTGGCAATGAAACACGGAATCGGCTGGATTCCAACAAGATCCGGGAGCGAGAATACTGTACCGTGTATCTCCTTGGGCGTGACGTCATTGGAAACCCCAATCACCGTTAGGGTCACTGGGCTAATATGTTCTCGTCCATTTCGTTTAACAAACTCAAAATGGAGAACAGAATTTCCAATTTAATCATCACATACATCTTGACTTTATAATTTTCAGAAGATGTGATATTTATGATTCGCCACAACAAATATTACGGTAAACTCGTATTTTCTTGTATGCTATCATCTTACCAGCCGTCTGTATCTGTAGCTGGTCAAAAATTATCAAAACAGAATGGTTTGCCACTCTCTTGAAGAAATTAAATTATGATTTATTTATGTGTAATGTAAACAGAAAGCGAAGTCTGCTTCATCTCTGCGCGTTTCCAGATCATGGTAATCCCTAATGCCACTTGGGGATCCTAGAATTTATGAAGCCGAGTATAGTTAGACACTGATCGTCTCATGGGATTCCTTCGTTCGAATACACATTTCCGGCTCATAAACTTGCAGGAAGTTGAAGATTCTTTTCATGGTTACTTTTCGCCTGGTCATTGTGATGAAGAAAGACATTGGTCCTGCTTTGTTGGACATTGTCTGACCTCATTCTCCTATTAGCGATTGCTAATCCAGACAGTGCCCCTCGATAACTGCTTGGAATAAACAACAGCCTGACGTGGTGACCTAGAGTTAAAGAGATAACCTTAGCGTTGGATTTCAGACAAAAAAAAAATGTATAAAAAAGTTCTTCATATTGTCTTGATCACAAGGAAAAACTTGAATTTTATTTTGAATGACAATTTCATTAAGAATATACATACATACATATATATATATATATATATATATATATATATATATATATATATATATAACTTATTTTTTATTTGAGTGAATTATTTATGAATATACCATTAATTTAGTAAAATCATTTAAAACAGACTTTTGTTTTAAATAAATGTGTTTTAACTGCTTATAAGGCTAAATTTATTTTATACGGTCTTTATTGGTAATAATATCTTTATAACAACTTATGCTGACAGGTAGAAATCGTTCTAACGATAAATGCTTGTTTAAAATAATTTTATTTAACTTGAATTTAAAGTAAAAAATATTTTAGGTAAAACTGAAGTTTCACGTCCTCTAAACAGATTTCATTAGTATTTTTCACAACAATGTATTTTGATGCACTAAACACGAATACGTTAAAAAAAAAATCGCATTCAACAAGGAGAGAAGTTATTAAGCACTAAAGTTCACTGTTAGGAAGGTTATAAAACTAGGCGTCAACAGCGTATTTGTAAACACGCGCATGCGCAGATATGTAACATTGGGAAACAGAGTACTTCCATTTGAAATGTTCATAAACCATTTATTCAAAAATATTGTCAATTTTAAGGGCATCCTCACCTGTCGCTTAAGGGCATTCGTGCTATGCGTTTCCGCTCGCTCAAGAAGACATCAAAACCCTGGTCAATCCAACTCGCTAAAATTAATAGAATTCTAATAATTTTAGCGAGTTGGATTTAGTAGGGTTTTGGTATCTTCTTGAGCGAGCGTAGCGAGCGGAAACGCATAGCAAGTGTGCCTTAAAGTCGTTCTAGACATTCTTCTTATCCTCCTAGACATCCCTCTTAGCTTTCTTCTTCTTCTTGAGACGCGATGCTCGGTGGATACAAATCCCCAATCGCACCTTTAAAAAAAATGCCTTTAAGCTCTCTTCATACTTATGAGCACGTTTGAAGAGAAATTTGGCTAAATATCCATCTAAATAAAAATTTGAGTAATTCTTCTCTATTGTGGACAAGAATAATAAATTCGTGCAACTTCATAGCTATTCTTTTTTTTTTTTATAAAATAAGAGTATGTTGACGATTAAAGTTCAGCAGGCGCGAATTAGAACGAACTAATAGGCAACTAGAACGAACTAATCCCTTAATAATTAGCTAAGAGGCATTAGCTAATTATTAAGGGATTTCTGATATATAATACTTTTCATGAATGAAACAAGAAATGTGAAGAGTGTTTCATTATTTTAAAAAATGGTTGTGAATAAATAACTGCTGATGAATTTAAATAATTGATGGTAAATTTCAATTAAACTTCTTTATTACGAACTTTTCCATACCAGCGCATGCGCATGTTGACAAATTTAGTTGTTTACATTAGCTCTCATAACCCGCATAACAGTGAACTTTAGTGCTTAATAACTTCTTTCCTAGTTGAATGCGGAGTTTTTTTTTAACGGATTCGTGTTTAGTGCATCAAAATATATTGTTGTGGAAATTGTAAAAGAAATCGGTTTAGAGGACGTGAAATTTTAGTTTTACCATATTTTATTAAGAGAATGGTTGCTACAATTTACCATTTCCTAGTCCTAGTCTCGTGTTTAATCAGTAATTTTGCATTATAGAGTTAATTTATAATTTGTCTTTCCAATTAAGATGTGCAAATACCTTAGGTATTAGGTTTATTGGTAGTATTGTTACTATATCAAAACAGCTAACCATACAGTCCAGGCAACGAATCCTTGAAAACAGCTATAGGTAGACATTTTTGGAACACAATTTTTGACTTCGTAACTTTGTTTGGGCTGGATAGGAGGTGAACATATCAAAAGTCCTCGCCCCTAGGCTTTAAGCCGGGGGAAGGGGGGTTTAGAAGGTCCCATTTTTCGGGTTTTCACTTATATCTCGGAAACCCTGCGTCCTAGCGACATGACTATTTTATAACAAATGAAATCTGATTAAATTTCCTACAAGTTCTATTCAATAAAGTTTTTCGAGATATTTTTAGTTTTCGAAATATCCGCTCTTGATATTTCGAAAGTCTGTCATTTTGGGGAAAAACACTTTTGCCGCATATGTTTCCCCCGTTTTGATCGGATATCTCTTCAACGATGAACCCAAAAAATAAATGTCGGTTATGGGGTTGTAGAGCATTCCATTCGCTCCAATAATATATATAACTTTACTATTTTATGTATTTTCTTTCAAACGTTATATACGCACTCACTTGGTCTTAACAAAACTCTATTAGTATATCAATATTGGTGAGGTTATTGGTCAACAAGTTATCTATGTGTTCTGTTCGTATCTTATCAGTGCAATATCTCCAATAAATAAATTGCAGTGCATCATTGGCCTAGTTATGAACTATAATTATCATATATATTATTTCTCAAGGGCTTTTTTTTGTCAGTACGCCATAACTTCCTTAATACTTCATCAATTTTCATAGATAAGCCATAATTTTAAAGCCATAATTTTCTAATTCTAAATGAATAAAGAGCCGTGAGACAAAAACACGAAACCTCTTAGGAAAATGGTTGAAAACATTAAAAAAATATATCAAATACATTAGAAGAGATCATAAACAAGAAATACTGTACACATCCGAGCGTGCGTTTTTGTTTCTATGATAAATATGATTCATGCAGGAATCATGGCGAACAAGGATACCTAGGAAGAGCAGACAGGCTAGGAAAGGTTGAGGTCGACTATGATTTGATATTTGTCGCCTTCTCCTTAAATGTCTGCCTTTCAGGACCTCTTAATGTATCGTGGATTATCAAGGACCAAGGGATAGACCTCCAAGGTCGAAGAACTAGCAAATATAAGGTTATGCAGCATATAGAAAAACATTTCTTTGTCTTGGCTACCTATATAAGCTATAGAATAAATGTATTTATAGGAAATGTAACGAAATTAACTATATATATATATATATATATATATATATATATATATATATAAAACAAAATGTGCTTGAAATAATTCAAGTTATTACATCATCGCCCCTACCGTTGGGGAAGAAATCCTGCTTATGAATTCGACCCGATGTTTCAATACGGAAGTGATATCGAAACATGTTGACGATTCAGAGCCAATAGGTCACAAAAAAAGTTCGCAGGAACTGCGTCATCTTAGCGCGGTTCCATTCATATCCCTAGTGTCATTTTGTAGACTTAGAATAGAAACAGTTATTACTTTGTTTATATCATTCTTAATGTAAACACATATTCCAAAGAAAAGCAAGATTGTCGGCAAGATACAAGAAACTATCCTAAGCGGAAATTACTCTTCCGCCGTCCCAAATTTCGCTCTACGAAGACTCTACTACGAATATGTTTCTAATTTACTTAACTTGCTTTACTAGCATATCCATTTTAGTGTTAAATGCAATTAAAAACACTAAACTACTCATTTTACTGTTAAATGAAATTAAACAAAATAAAATTGTACAAGAAAATGAGAAAGTAGTGTTATTTTTTAATGAACTACGCCACATACAACCACAAAATATAATTATATTTCTACTATAGCATTTGGCTGTATGACATCCTACAGGTAAATTAAGGGTAGTCGCATGGTGAAAAGGTAGAGGTAGAGGTTTTGATAGAGGGAGGGTCGCATCTATGCTACCTTCACTATAGTGAAGAGGGATACCGCGCTGCTTTACCAATTTCACATGTTTTGAGGGTGGGTCTTCAACTATGTTGCAAGAAGAGAGGTTGTTAGGATAGTTTATTTTTTTACAATGTTAAGTGACAGTAGTGACGATAGTAGTGACATGTCGACTGCGTGTAAATGGTGGATAATTGGCACTTTAAGTAATCGTGAGTTTAGTGCTCATCCCATAAATCAAGTGCGACAAGATTTTGGAGAATATCACCATATTTTTTTGCAACTTGAAGAATACCCAGACAAATTTGAGGAATACATGACGATAACTCCTGAAACATTTTCATACATTTGCGACAACATATCACCATAAGCTTACCAGTACTATGCAGTTCAGCTGCCACAGCCTTCCAGTCTTTCTCATACAAATGACGGTTCTTGTGGTTTTTATGCCATTTGTCTGACAGTGCTGGACGAATCTTCACCGTTCATTTCACTACCGTTAATAGTTATTCCC
Source organism: Gonocerus acuteangulatus (assembly GCA_946811695.1). Taxonomy (NCBI): domain Eukaryota; kingdom Metazoa; phylum Arthropoda; class Insecta; order Hemiptera; family Coreidae; genus Gonocerus; species Gonocerus acuteangulatus. The sequence goes on from OX328123.1 coordinate 29,659,403, forward strand.
AATCCCAAAACACTAATCTCAAATTTTCTAGAGTGAAAATACTACACAGCTGTCCTAGGATGCATCTTGATTTATGAAGTGCAATAAAAGCCTAGCTGAAGCCTGCCTAGTACCTCGACCTAAGCAGATGTCTGACTCCACACGGAGAATGTTTACATTTTCAGTTTTTTTTTTTTTTTTTTTTATATTTCATGAAAATTGTTAACGCCAACAAGATGGAAGCGGAAATTCCTCAACCTAAAGCAAGACTCTCAAATTCATTTCAATATGTGTGTATATGTATATATATATATATATATATATGTATATATATATATATATATATACATACAAATTTGAACCACTGTTTTCGTTCTCTAGGGGCTTCTGAAACGCAAAAATTTCTAGTCGGCACTTCCGGATTGTGTCATGAGATCAACCTTATGTTTGGGTGGATCTCCGATGCCTGCCTAAGGAGATTAGGGTTCGAGTCCCGCCCGGAGCTTTATCAATTATAGGGTCGCAGAAGAGCTTCCCTGCCTCACCACAGCTACTTCCAAATATAGAAAGGGTGGCAACCTATAAATAGCCCGGCGAATTATAAAAAACGAATAAGAAAAAAACATCTAGATAATTCCTCTAGTTATTAAACTTTGGAATTTTACTGAGGACGAAAAATATTTAGCTTGAATAAAGCTATAAAACCAAGAATGCAAACCTCCGTGAAATGAGATTGTAAAATTCAATAACTTCTCCTATAAAGCATTGATTTTCCTTATTTGTTAATTTATAGGCCCATTTTCCGAATAGTATAATAAAACCATCATCTAAGGATAAATAAAAAATCGCTTTAAGACTAAATTCTCTTAGGAGAGGAAAAAACATCGTCCCGCAGAATTTAAAAAGATAACACCATTATAAATTTGCATAATTTCCTTCTCGGACACCGAGTTCTTTTATTTTCATTTATCTCGATATCAAAAAATTACTACCGCTGGATATTCCGCGAAAATCATCCAATTATCTGACATTAACAGCGTAGTCTTATTTGGCGAATGCTCGTTGTTTAGCTTGGTATTTTAGCAATTTCCTCAGAAAGAAAGCAGCTATTGAGGTTGCACTCATGACGGAATCTTTGAGAAATATCTTCAAACCTTTATCGTCTACATAGTTAAAATTTATATATATATATATATAAATGTGTGTGTGTGTGTGTGTATGCGTTAACACCATACCCGCCAGGGTTTCAGTTTTTTCGCCACGAAACTTGGTATGTAGTATTCCCCAGCAATCGATTGAGTTCGTTAACCAGCAAAATCGACCAATCGGGAGGAGGGGGTTTACTACGGAGCCAAAGTAGTTATTTCGCAATACCAGCCATCATTTTTGCTATATTTCAGCGAAACTCGGTATTCGTTGTGTTCATCTAAAGATAAAAATTTGTTGTTAAAATAAACTAAATCGCTTCACTATAAGGAGGGTGTTTACTACGGACAAAAATTACTAATTTCCTCATAACGGTCGTAATTTCTGTTGTATTGTTACGAAACTTTTTGTATGTCCTGAGTATCTAATAAAAAAGAAATGTTGTAAAAATTAACTAAATTGGTCTATTGGAAGGTGGGGGGTTACTGTGTACTATGTTTGAATTGAATTTTCCCGCGAAACGTAGGTTCGCGAAACTTCCAGTAGGAGTGCCTCTGTTTTGATATGGCTATGTGAGCCGTAGAGTTCTGGTGTCTCCCAATATGGGAGCGCTATATCCTGTTCCTGCTTTATTACTATATCCCGTCTTTTTATTATTCATCAAGATCACGAAATGTGAAGCTTTGTGTATTCAGTAGGTAGAGTAGTACCACACATACACAAGACTCTGGAAGGGAATTAATTACATTACAAATGTAAAAGACCAGAACTATTCATGTTTTTTATTTTGTTGATCTATATAGTGATGTATGCAGCGTTATTTGTGGAGTTCTCGATTTCGTAGAAGGTAGAAAAATAATGTCTCTCCACTGTTTTTCAAAGTATTTATTAGCAAAAGCTTTTCGAGAACATGGTTCTCATCGTCAGTGCATCTATTACTCCACCGGTAGTACTGCTAACAGCCTCTCCGAACAGGTGTGAGGTAATTACCTCACACCTGTTCGGAGAGGCTGTTAGCAGTACTACCGGTGGAGTAATAGATGCACTGACGATGAGAACCATGTTCTCGAAAAGCTTTTGCTAATAAATACTTTGAAAAACAGTGGAGAGACATTATTTTTCTACCTTCTACGAGATCTATATAGGTTATTTTAAGCAAATTATTCAGGAATGCTCTCGACACTAACCAAATTATAAGGAAAGTGCTCAGTTATGCAACTCCTGCGAGACGGACGTTTTTGCTGTTGGCAAGCCACAGTCCCGATAGGAATTTACCACTACACAAGGCAGCGGTCACAATTTTTGTTTTATCGACACGAAACATTCCTATACAAAACGATTGGGCGACTTCGTTAATGAACCCCATCGGTCCATCTACATAGACAAAGCTCCGTTGAAAACATATATACCTATATATAAATTTTAATGAGGTAATTTGTGTCCAGTAAGTAGTAGTATCAATGAAGATTCGAAGAAATGTTTCGAGAATTCTTTTTTTTTTGCAACCTTCGCCGGAAAGTGCTAAAGAATATATTTCTATCAGACATGATTCTTTATATTTATTTATTTGTAAGTTGATTTCTATTTAAGAGCAGTAATTCAACTAATAAAAACATGTTTGATTGCATCCTGTTTGATATTCTGATTGGGTAAGCGGATATTGTGTGGGATCTGGTGGTGTTGAAAGTTAGAGGACCTCGCTGTTCGAGAACGAGTCGATCGAGAACTGTTCCAGGAATCCTCAGCGAAGTCACCTATTACGTCACGGATGATCTACCTTTGTCAAGGTCTCCTACCTCTTTGCATAACATCTACTAGGACATCTATTCTAATGTGTTGGAGCATTCTCTGCTCTCTCAGACATTTAATTAGCCATTGTCCTAATGTTGCCTCTCCTGATTAAATTATTGATAAATTTGCAATAACATCTGTTGAGTAGGAACTTCTTTCACCTAGTATCATTTAGTTTAATTCAGTCTTTTCCCTTAATATTACCGTTTAAAAGATACTTTTTATATAATTCCATAAAGTAAACTATATATATATATATATATATATATATATATATATATATATATATATATGTTCTCTTCATATAGCCCTGTAGGTGAAATGAGTTTATACTCGTTGGTTATAACATTTTTTTTTATTTTCCTGAGGCGTTTCTAGCCTTCATTGTGCTACTTCCAAAGTTAAAGAAATAGATATAGACATTATTTCATTGAAAAAGAAAGTTGTAGGATAAAGAAATAGCATAAAAATAATATTCGCTATGGTGAGCTCAGATAAGAGCGGAGGACATAAAATAATAATAAATATAGTAAATAGAATAATCAGTCTTACCATTAGGACATTCACCCCTAGGTACACCGGCGTTGAAGGGGAGAATTGAGGGAAATGAGAAAATCTCACCATTCGCCGAGAGGGCAGCCTGCAGAATAAAAGGCCGTCACGCAGGAGCTGCATAACTAAGCACTTTCCTCAGAATTTGAGTAGTGTAGGCTGCTTTCCAGAACAATTTGCTTAAAATATCCTACATAAATAAAATAAAAACATGAATAGTTCTCTTTTAATTTTTTAATGAGTAACTGATCAATTATTAATTTGCTTCCAGAGTTATGTTTACACATGGTACCTACTACACTACGTAATAAATACAAAAAACCTCATATTATCGTATTTTGATCTAACGAAGGAACAGGATACAGTCCCTCTAGTGGTAGAAAGCGCTCCTTGCGGCGGATTTGTGAACCTATGTCTGACAGGCTTTTCTATTGAAATATATTACAAAGTAAACCCCCCTTTCCGATTGACCGATCCAGCTCATTTTTATAACACTTCTTTCTCATTAGTTACCCACGACGTATACCGCGTTTCGTTACAATACAGCAGAAATTACGACCAGTATGAGTATATTAGTAATTTGGGTCCGGAGTAAACCCCCCCCTCCGAATAAACCGATTTAGTTTATTTTTACAACACATATTTACCTGTAGATTACCACTACGAATACCGAGTTTCGTCGAAATATACCAAAAATCACGGCTGGTAGTGCCGAATGGGTATTGTGGGTCCGGAGCAAACCCCCCTCCTTATGAACCGATTTAGTTCATTTTTATATCTCACTTTTCTCTCTATATTACCACTAAGAATACCAAGTTTCGTTGAAATATAACAGATATTACGGCTGACATGGTCAAATTAGTGTTTTGGGTTCGGGGTAAACCCCCCCTTCCGGTGGACCGATTTTGGTGGTTAACGAACTCGTTCAATCGTTTGCTAATTGAATGCTATATACCAAGTTTCGTGACGAAAAAACAAAAACTCTGGCCGCTATCGTGTTAACAGACACACACACACACACACACACACACACACACACACACACACACACATATATATATATATATATATATATATATGTATATATATATAGATATATATAAATTTTAACGGGGGTCATTTTCGGTGTCTACTAGGTAGGATCGATAAAGATTCGAAGAAATTTTTCAAAAATTCCGTCATGAGTCCAACCTCAATAGCTACTTTCCTTCGGAGGAAAGTGCTAAAAGCAGGAAACGGGCATAGAATATGCTCCGAAAAAGGCAACTTGATAACACCAAGGGATACTGATTACCATAGACCGAGAGAGAAGCTACTGGCATAAGAAACACCGAATATAACTGTATCGGGAGCACCAAGCACATGGACACGAGGTGGTAAGCCTGGTAGAACCTCTCTCATTGAAGTCATTGGAATGGCGGACTAGGCTGTCTCTCATAGATTAGAGGACCGGTAGTTCCTAGATAAAAATACCCATGGCACGTATAATGAGTGTCACAAAATCAAAATCTTTGAAATGCTTCTCACAAAATATTTTTTCTAATAATAATTAGTTTTAACAAAAATAACAAACAAAAGTGCTCAAGTGAATCTCGGCCGTACTGGTAGAAGCTTTTTCCCGAGTTGAGGCTGGTAAAATTGTTTAAGAATTCTGCTAAAAGACTTATTTTATTCAGCTTTCTGGAGACAAAGTGTAAATAAACTTCATATATATATACATATAACGTTTTTCGATATATTGTTCTAAGGATAGCCTTAGGATTGGAGGTTCTGAGGATAGCCTTAGGATTGGAGGTTCTGAGGATAGCCTTAGGATTGGAGGTTCTGAGGATAGCCTTAGGATTGGAGGTTCTGAGACGAATGTCTTCACAAGAGGAAGTCGTCATTCCAGCTGCTTACGAAATCCAACTCATTTGATTTTCAAATCACTTTGTAATGTCTAATAATGAAACATTTTTATTGATGCGTCCTCCGTCCTCTTCTTCATCCATTTGCATTTCATAGTATTTTCTTGTGTCAGGATATTTTTCAGATTATAATCAGAGAAATATCCTGACACTAGAAAACATTGATGGCGGAATTAGAGAAAAAAACAATACACTATAAATTTGATTGGTTGATTAATTCTTCCTAAATAAGTTTTTAATACAGTGGTTTTGAGGGCGTGCCAAAAAAAACGTGAAGGTTGTTGGTTAAAACAGTAAAGATTGAAAACCATTGATATGAGGAAGAAAGTGCCTTCGAAAAATTCACCTACGCGCCAGGATAACGCCAAATATTTTCCTTGAGAACAAAGATCTGCTCTATACTACAATCATATCGCCTAAATAGCATTGATAAAGACTATTAATAATTTTAAATTTTATTTAGTTTATTATAGCCTTTGGGCCATTCCATGTCAATTCAACCAATGAAAGTACTGTTTACAACCTGACCCTCTTAGATTTTTTTGAAATTTTGAATCTTAATAGCTCTAACTCCTTGAATGGTACAATTTTTTAAAAAAATTTATCTGTTTCCGTTTTTTTAGTATTAATTTTCAAAGTATTAAAAAACAGCCTTTTTTTGGTCAACTGGAAAATGTTTATTGCTAGGTAGATTAAGTTCTATTCTAACTAGAGCAGTCAGCATAGTCTCATTGTTTAGCTTATTAAATGGACTTTAATTTGATATACAACATGACCAACTTATTACAAATTTTACTTTTAAAAAAAAAATTCGAAAACTTGTACGTAACGGTTTTCGAAAAACTGTACTTTTAAAATTCTGAAAAAAATTTATTTGAATCTTCAGTTCATTTACTACATATGCTGTTAGTTTCATTATGGGATGGGAATTCGATCCCTGATCGAAATTTGAATTTTTTTCAGACAGAACTAAAATTTAAGGGGAGATTTGAAAAAAAAAAAAAAAAAAAAAAAAATACCGGAACCCAGAAATTGCACCCTTTCATTCCATTAACTAAGAAAAAAATTAAGACTCAACTTTACTCGAACTTCAATAAAAGTAAAGTTGAACTGGTAACTGATTTAGACACAGATACAGTAGCCTTTAATGAAGAAATATGTGGTAGTTTTATTGCCTCAACAAAAATGAGGAGATGGATGAAATAAAATTTAGTATCCAATATGTCTCAATTATTACAAATTTCATTTTTCAAAAAATGTTTTACATAATTTTAGACTACAAATGATGCTGGTTTTATTATGGGATGGCAATAGGGGGTGGGGAAGACCATTTATAACATTTAATAAACAGTCATATCCATTTTTGTGCTATTGTGATAATACATTTAAACTGTGTAATCTGTTGAGTACACATGCCAGCTACCTCTGGTTGTCATTTTCACAGGCATTAAAACCACCACATATTTTTTCATTGAAGGCTACTGGATCAGAGTCTAAATCACTTATTATGTTGTAAAATGTTCCCATAATGAAACTAACAGCATATGTAGTCCATGAACTGAAGATTGAAATATATTCAGAGCTTTAAAAGTACAGTTTTTCAAAAATCGTTTTGTACAAATTATGTAAAACATTTTATGAAAAATGAAATTTGTAATAATTGAGACATATTGGATACTAAATTTTATTTCATCCATCTCCTCATTTTTGTTGAGGCAATAAAACCACTGCATATTTTTTCATTAAAGGCTACTGTATCTGTATCTAAATCAGTTACCTACCAGTTCAATTTCACTTTTATTGAAGTTCGAGTAAAGTTGAGTCTTAATTTCTTTCTTAGTTAAAGGAATGAAAGGGTGCAATTTCTGGGTTCCGGTAATTTTTTTTTTTCAAATCTCCCCTTTAATTTTAGTTCTGTCTGAAAAAAAATCAAATTTTGATCAGGGATGCTTATTGCTGAATTTACAATACAAATACCCATCACTCACCATATTTTTACCAACTATGCAGTGACAATTATGAAGTCAAAATTATGTTATAAAATGATCCCGTTCCCATCCCATAATGAAACTAACAGCATATGTAGTAAATGAACTGAAGATTCAAATATATTTTTTTCAGAATTTTAAAAGTACAGTTTTTCGAAAACCGTTACGTACAAGTTTTCGAATTTTTTTTTTGAAAAGTAAAATTTGTAATAAGTTGGTCATGTTGTATATCAAATTAAAGTCCATTTAATAAGCTAAACAATGAGACTATGCTGACTGCTCTAGTTAGAATAGAACTTAATCTACCTAGCAATAAACATTATCCAGTTGACCAAAAAAAGGCGGTTTTTCAATACTTTGAAAATTTATACTAAAAAAACGGAAACAGATAAATTTTTTTAAAAAATTGTACCATTCAAGGAGTTGTTAGAGCTATTAAGATTCAAAATTTTTGTTAGAGTAACCAACCTACCAAATTTTATTAAAATCCAAGAAGGTCGGATTGTGACCCTTGTTGATTTGACATGGAATGATCCTTTTAGTATCACCAAATTCACCAAAATTTAGAAGAAGGGTTATATAATATTACTTACTAGCTGTTACCAGGCCGAACTGTGAGCCATAGACGATTTTGACCAGGCCTATGACACTCCCCGTATCACGAACTACCTATGGGCCAAGTTTGGTCAAACTCGGACGAAGAGTGTGGATTTGTACAAGGAACAAACATACAGACAGACAGCTGGTAGACGTTTTTGACTTAGCCTAATAGACTTTCCGTATCAAGACCTCCAGTATTCCAAGGAAGGAACAACACAGGATTTGTATAAGGAACAAACAGAAAAACGGACTAACAGACAAACACGTGTTTTTTTATATATATAGATTGACTTTTCGCCAGATCAAGGTGAATTTAATTTTAAATTTCGTTTGTTTACTATTTTTTTCTCTTTTAAACTAATCTTTCGATTATTTTTTTTTTATTGAATTATTTCACTGATTACTACTTCATTATTGTATCTAGTAGAACAAAGGATTATTTTATAAATCGGAGACACAATAATTGCTTCCAAAAATGAAAAAATAGCATTAAATTTCAAAAGTATTAACGTCCAAAAAATTAGCTCTAATCTTATATGGCGAAATAGCATATAACATTTAATCTCGTTTGTCTATGTTGCTATCAATTCTATCAACATTTATATTCAAAAACACACGAAGGTTAAAGATAGATTTTTTCGTGAGATATTTTTTTAAATTTATTTATGAGCACCCCCCATTGAAAGCGATTCGCACAAATACAGATATAAAATGGAAATACATATTCATTCAATTACATAGTAATTATAAATCCAATAACATTATAGTACTTATCTACCTAATTATATAATTAAGTTTGTGAATAATAAACAGCTAAATGTAAAAATAACTTTGTAAAAACCATACATTTTTAAGAACTAACATATAAAAATAAATATAACGAAGAAAAAGGTTCCTATGTACAATATGAATATACATAATCGCAACAGTTTCTATGTACAAATTAGTTACCATAGTTGGTTCTATGGATAATAAGACATTACATAGGAACAATAGCTCCCATGTACAATAAGGATCCTATGTATAATAACGACATGATGAATAAATCACGTCATGGGTAATTTTCATTTATTATTAAAACCTTTCATAGACGATGTTAAAAAAACAGTTTGGGTCGTCTAGACAGTCAAAGACAGTTTGAAATACATATGGTGTTGAAATATAATTAAGAAAATTAAGTGGTTGTTGTAGTCCATAATACAAGCTATTAGATACTGTTTATGGATACTAGAGATATTATTTACGAAACGTTGACATTTCTCATCTACACTTCTGGATTCCGTCATAGGGTCTACGTCATACCTAGTTTTCCTCTCTATAAGAAGGGAGAGAACGCACTAAAAAAATGTAAACAATTTTTTTCTTTTATAGGCAGAAGGTTTATAAGTAAAAGTCAAAATTTAAATAATCATCAATTTATTGAAATGACTCTACATGTTTCAGATTCTCAGATCCCTCTTCAGGAGCCTAAACAAATATGTATAGCCTATAGGAATATGTATAGCCTATAGGAATATGTATAGCCTATAGGAATATGTATAGCCTATAGGAATATGTATAGCCTATAGGAATATGTATAGCCTAGAGGAATATGTATAGCCTAGAGGAACGTGGCCTAAAAAAACAAAAACAAATGTGTAGAGCCCTTTTAATAAATTGACAATACAGAAGCCGTTGAGAGTTTTAGGTCTATTTTTATTGCTTAAAAAATTTACTTTACGGATCATGAGTAGGGATTTTTTCAAAAGAACCAATTGCGGAAAAAATAAAGTGAAATTACTTAACTAATATGAATTATTCTCCAAAATTGGCTATAGATTTCAAAGAAGTCTACGTCTAACACCACCTGAATGAAGAACTCATAAAAAGCTATTTCATGTCTAACTATGCTAACAATGTTTCCACCAGACTGAACTCGGCCTTAGGCGGACATTAATTGACCAATTATGTTTAATTATTTCTTGGAAAGACGCTATTTTTTTACATGTTTTAGGATAATTTACGCGCATTATGAATACTTGCAACTATAAAATATATTATTAGACTTATATAAATAACGAAATAATAATAAAATTTGTTTTAATCCATTTATGTAAATTCCGTTGTCAAATTATCTTCCGAATTTTGCTTTAGATTGTTTGTGTTTGTCACAATGGTCTTTTCTGTCCGTAAATATACAATTGGTTTATGATCATCGTATTCTTGAAATGAATTCTTTTTATATTTTAAGCTCAAGATTTTCTTCGATGAGCTCTTTTCCTTGTTATGTTGTTATGTGCAGAAAGCGAAATAATAAGGTCAGACTCTCCAGTGTGAACGAAGTATTATTCGGAAAAAGGATTTTAGTTATAACAAATAATATATATTTTTAATGTATTGATATAAAATATATGTATATTTCCAATTGTATATATTTTTGGTTAATCTTATTATATGTTTTGTTTGTTGTCTGATGGTCCAGGAAAATTTTAATTTGTTAAAGAAAATATCAGGACCTCCTTAACGTCTTTGCGAAAATTCTCAAAGATATTTAACTAAATTTCCAATATGTAAAATTAGTCCGTTAAAAGAAAAAAAAATCTTGATAGAATTCAGTTAACTGGATTATCTATAAAAATTGTACCAAAAATGCTAGACAAAAAATACATACAATGACTATGTTCAGCTGGCAATAAAATAATAGGATATTATTTTTGCCATATGGATTAAAAATTAAGTGCACTGCCCGGGAATCGAACCCGGGTCGCAAGAATGGGAATCTTGCATGATACCACTACACCAGCAGTGCTTCGGACTCTTCTGCGTTCTAGTTGTTATTTTACGTAGAAAAAAAGTCTGAAAGTAGAAACTTCGTCATTTTAGCACATTTCCATAATATTCTATCCTTTAGTGTCATTTAGAATAGTTAATATTTATTGAAAAAGTATTAAACCATTATTAAAGTAAAAAAAAAAAATGATGATAATAAGTGATATAATTAACCTATTAAATATTTTCTTTTCGATCGATTTCGACAGTATAAAGATGGTAAAATCCTTTCAATATGTACGCACTACAGCTCGTTCGCCAAGAGAATGCTTTTATGACCTTTCAGTAAAATCAATTTGGAATGAAATGTATAAAATGAAAAGAAGAATTCTATTCATTTTAGCGAGTTGGATTGACAAGAGTTTTGATATCTTCTTGAGCGAGCGTGAACGCATAGCACTTATGCCCATAATGTTAAATAAATGTAAAATATCCAAAAAGAGAGAGAGAAAAGGAATAAAATATGTGTGTTTACAAATATCATTGACTGTTATCTTCATAACCTGCAAAACAGTTAACTTTAATGCTTAATAACTTTTTTCATAGTTGAGAGAATTGATTTTGATCATATTAACATTTTTATTAATAAACATTGCTTGCCATTATCTAATATGAATTATAACCGTAGATAACCAGTAATGTAGTAATAAATAACCAGCAAAGAACCTGTAAGCTAATCAGTAAGCTTATCAGCGAGTACGAGTAACTGTTATAAATCACTACTGCTACTTCACAAGGACCTGGATATGGTCTTCGCAAAAAGACCCAATGAAAAATTTAATTCTTGTTGCAAAATTACGACAGCTTCAATAGAAACGTGACTTAGCGCTGCGGGAAACTTGCAGGAATAAAAAGTGGTGGTACTGTCTTGAGTTAAAGGTTTCTAGGTTGCTAGTATGAAGTACAGGCAGAAATAAGGAATTCCATAGCGAGTGTGACAAAAGATTTTTCGAATAAATTGAACGGGCAGAAATATAGAGATCGGAAGGACTAGAGAGGGTGTTACGGGAGTGGGAACACCCTCCCAATTGGAATTTAAGGAGTTGAAAGATGTAAGACTTGGGAGTCTCAGGGGATCCCAAGGATTAACAACGAATTAGATAGATGAGGCGTTTGAGTTTTGCATCGAGATCGCCACCGTACACCAAATGAGGTTACAAGGAGTTGACGGGTCTTAGTTGGCAGAAGAGGTTTATCCATAGACATATATAAGGGGGGGGCTGAAGAGGGATGCAGCCTCCCCGAAATTTTGATATAATCGGTAAAAATGTCTCATAAAAAACCTCAAAAATGAATTAAAGAAGATCAGAATAAATATTTTTGTTTTGGTTTAATAGGGTTTTAGTTGGCTAGCAATTCCAAGCTCTAGATTGTTAGTGCTCCATACCCCCCAAATGCTCCCAGCCCCTCCACCCCGAAATTATTTCCTATATACTCCTTTAGCACTCTGGGGACAGATATGGATCCTTGGGAAATTAGGGAAACATGATTTTTCATACACAAAGTGAGCTTTGTGTTGTTGAGTCCGACTACTCACTGGCATTCTATTGGTGAACGTACAATAGTTGATGGCAACTGAAGATAAATTTTATTTGTTAAATTGATCGTCTGAGGTCGGGTTATTAACAAAATGTTCTGTAATTTTTTAATACATATAAGACTAATTTCATTCGAATCACAAAATAATTTGTTGAATTTTGCTGAAACTGTAACTATCAATTATTGTCTGATTTTCAGGACAATTGCAGCAACAGCCTCAGGCTGGAGTGCCACAAGTTGAGCCCGTGAGTGATGTCTGCCTCGGCTGCATCTGCGAAGCTGCATCCAACTGCAACAGGACTCTCGGATGCTCGGGTGAAGTCTGCGGCCTATTCAGAATCACGCATCCCTACTGGATCGATGCTAACAAGCCAGTGATTCCTTTAGATAACCCCAACGATCCTGGAGGTAAGATATATATATATATATATATATATATATATATATATATATATATATATATATAAATGGTGGGCCAAGAATTCGTTAACATTTGAAAAAAATAGTCTAAAAATTAAAGATTTGACATATTTTAAAAATTGTTTATTTACAAGAAAGCTAATTAGTTGGAATTAATTTTTTTTTTCAATTTACACCCTTAGATGTTTTCGCTCTTCTAAGCGACTACCGAAATTTTCGAATACACGTCGGGAAAGACACTGCGCGAGCGCCGGCATCTCTTGTCTGATTTTTTCTTTTAGTTGACGTAGTGTGGTTGTTTTATATGTCAAATGGGTTTTTATATAACTTTTTCAAATGTTAACTAATTCATGGTCCATCCTGTATGCACACACATATTATGTTCTTTGTAAAAAAAAAAAATAACGTATTATTCAGGGTTTGCTAGTATTCTTTACTAAGAATACTTAAGACCATGCAATTTGATGAGAAAAAAATCAACTAAGAGTTAGGCTGGATAAGAATCATTGGTATGAGCATCTGTCTTGCCTAAGGTCATTTATAATTTTTTTTTTGTTATTTTATGTTGTCAAAATAAACATGTTTGTTATTTTCTCTAGCTTGGTTTCTAATTATTAGAATATAGGAATTTATCAATTCTCTTGTTGCAGCGTTCTCGAGATGCACCCAGGATGCTGTATGCGCCGCTGAAGCTGTCAAGAACTACATGGCCAAGTTCGCACAGGTAAGCCAAGTTACATATATCTTCCCCTCACCGTTACTTGTTACTTGAAATGCAAAGGGGATCCTCGTGCTGCCTGAAAGACACGCATCCAACGAACAAAATTGCTTTACTGAGCGGTTCATTAGAGTCCATATACGTATGTTTAGTTTCCCTGAAGAGGAATTGAGCTCAATATGCTTATGTTCTCTTCCCTACATGCTTCACGCCTTTTTGGTGCCTCTTTGTGGGAATCTGTGATAACAAATAAAAACGACAATTTCAGAAACTTTTTTGTAAAGAATTTAGTAGGCCTTCGAATGGTTTCTTTCCAATTGCCACGATTTGTTACCGGTTTTCGAGATATTTAATAAAATATACGAAGATCCCAAAACTGCTGTAGAATTTAACCAAAATGTAATTATCTTATAATAGATAAATTTCAAAAATATAGAAAATATTTCAACTGAATTCAACGATTCTAAGTACCCAAAGAAAAAAAAAAACTAGTTTTATCAATTTTTCTCTTAAACGGTAACAGATATTACCCTAAAATGGTTTCATTCGTTTCCCTACGTTACAGAACCTACAAAAAGTGCACCTAGAAGCCTAAAAACCAAAATCCGTAAGCGCAACGTTCTTTTTTGGTCCTGCACAGTTTGCCTCTAATTCAGTGTTTCAGTAGGCGGACTCTGGTCGTCAACGAACCAGAATGGTCTTTTAAATTCGACAAAGTATTATCGTGCCGAATTTCATAAAAATCGGTCTTTTTTTGATCTTGTGAAAGAGTGATCAGATAAACATATATGTATGTATATATATATATATATATATATATATATATATATATATATATATATATTATTATTATTCTTGTGGATGACCCAAAATATTTCTTAATGCGTTTCGTTCTTTTAGGCTTAGGGTCGGGAAAAAGTAGTACTTCCTTGTGTCACACCACTTTATTTTTTCTGCCCTGGGCAGAAAAAATAAAGTGGTGTGACACAAGGAAGTACTACTTTTTCCCGACCCTAAGCCTAAAAGAACGAAACGCATTAATATATATATATATATATATATATATATATATACACACACACACACACACACACACACACACACACAACACACACACACACACACACACACACACACACACACACACACACACACAAATCGAAACTATGGGTTCTGAAATGTGAAATATTTTAGTTGGCACTTCAGGATTGCCTCATAAGGTCAACCTCATAAGCGGGTTTCGTCCCTATAGGGTGGGAGTAACCACGCAAAAATGACAAAGGTTTTTTTTCGAAATCGACTTTTGCACTAATGCTATCTATTATCAACAGCTGTTCTGAAAAGCCATGATTAATCTTATCATTCTAGACGCGGCCTTGCCTGTAGAAGTTACTTTTAGTGCTAGGATATAAATTTATTTTTTAACTGCTTGAAGAGGCATCATTCGGACATGAAACAGGTAGAGCGTTCTTAATTAAGGAATTTTTAGGAATAGTGATTTCGAATAGTTTTTCGATTTGCTGTCTAGTTATAAATTGAACGGCACAGTGTGGACCAATTAAAATCATTTCTGTCACCAACACAAATTTTGTTCAGATTCTTTTTAACTTTAACTCTAATTTTATCAGTTTGTTTTAATTGTGGGGTAATCACCTTTGGCACTGAGCCCTTCAATTTCAAAGAGATAAATTTGGGCTACATCTTCTTTTGATTTCGAACCCACCCGAAATCCGGTTAGATCGGAACATCTAACCGGCTCCTTTTGAATTACACGGAAATTATAGTATTTTTTTTTTTTTTTTTTCTTTATATTTATACCCGTTTAAAACTGGTTGCGCTGCATGTTTTGTATAAAATGCAGACTGGATGAAGGCGAGGTAGTGGGCGAACCGGTTCGAGGTTAGTGAACTCAGTGTCTGGTGGATGTGTGTGGTGGATGGCCGTGTGTGCCATGTTCTTTGGCTGTGGCTCTCTATTCTAGAAGCAATTCGTGAGAATTCTATCCATGGGCGTATATAGAAAATAATTTCGGGAGGGGCTGGGAAAATTTCGGGGGGTGGGGGGGGGGGCTGAGACCATTTCCGGGGTATGGAATACTAAAAATTTAGAGCTTGGAATAGTTTCAGGCAACTAAAACGCTATTACATGTAAAATAAAATATTTTTTATCTAAGTGATCTTAAGTAATTTATTTTTAAGAGTTTTACGACAAGTTTTTACCATCAAATCAAAATTTCAGGAGGGGCTGCAGCCCCCTCAGCCCCCCCCCCCCTTATATACGCCCATGATTCTATCAGCTGACATATGGGCGGTCTGAATTCCAGGATCAACAAGAAAAAATGTCTGTCTTGCATGAACTGCGTCATAAAGGAATAAAAGCATTATTGATAGGTTTTGATCTTTCGTGAAAATAAAATAAAATTAAATCGCAAAGAGAAGTAATATAAGATTTTAAGCGCCACAAGAGGGAACTGATTGTATCCTAAGCGGAAATTACTCCATTCTATTTCTCAACATTCGCTCTTGGAAACACTATAGAAATGTTTCTCATTTTCTTACCTTGTTATGTTAAAATACTCATTTTACTGTTAAATGCACTTATAAAAACTCACAACCACTTAAAACATTTGATAAACAGAAACAAAAACCCGTTGAAAAGAACAAAACTAACAATTTTGAGGTTGACATCGCGACATCGAAATTTACATCCGAACCCTTTTGTAGGGAATTATGGGTGTATATAAGGGAGGGCTGAGGGGGCTGCAGCCCCCTCCCTGAAATAGGCAAAAATGTGTCATAAAAACCTTAAAAATAAATTAAATAAAATCAATTAGTTCACAAAAATATATATATTTTTTTGTGTAATAGCATTTTAATTTGCTAACTAGTCCAAGCTCTAGATTGTTAGTATTCCATACCACTGAAATGCTCTCAGCCCCCCATCCCCCCGAAATGTCCCCCCCCATATATACTCCCATGTAGGCAATTCAGTAAGCTTTCGAATGCTTATCTTCCATTTACCACAATTTCCCACATCTTGCCACACTAAATCCTGAGGAAAAAGCCAGTAGAAAGTCTGGCGAACCTTTGGTTATTACCAAATTGGTGCAATCAGATACAGTTGACTTAAAATTTAATTTTATATTACACTACACTTTCACAAAATATTCAAAGTGGCAAAAGGTAGAACATGACAGCCTTCACCTTTGAGAACCTTCGGCATGCAATGTTTTCCACAAGTAATGTTTTATTATTTTAAGTGGTCCTGAAGCAAAATAAATAAATAGTGAAGGAAGTTGTGTAGTTTATAAAATTTCTCAGAATGTGGCGTTCTGTCACATTGAATACATAGTAAAAACTTTAAGTAACATGGGCCATGGAAGTCTGAAAGAATTATTTGTATTATTTTATTTGACTGAGCTAAGTATAATCGCTTGTTGATATTTGTAAGGTTCAGTTGATCTAACTAAATTTATTTTATGTACCACTGTATTAATTTATAAAATATGTTTCTAGGCATTTTTGACACTCATTCAGGGTCTTATTCTCCCAAATGTTTTATCACCTCATTCGTACCTGTTTTAGAGCAAGTCTGCTAGGTCAAAACATATAGAGAAAGCTTGTTGTGCCTGAGATGGAAACGGGACGCTAGAATTGTACAGTAAACTCAGGAAACTGGTGCGACAAATGCATTGTGCTGTTAATTGACCCAGAATAATAATTAAAATTTTAATTTTGGTTTAAACCCCCAAAAACAATTAATTAAGTAAAATTTCTAATTACCACAGCCAATATACCCCCCCCCCCCAAAAAAGCGATGCAAACCATTTACTAAGACTACTGTTTTCGGTCGTAGGAATTCTCGACATCATAGGAATTGTTATGGGTTAGGGCTTGGAGGGGTGTTAGGAGAAATTTAATAAGTTTAGAGGTGGGTGAGTTCATAATGGATACGATGGGAGGTAGGGGATTGTTGGCTTCATGGATTTTTGGGAGGCCAGAAAGTCCTGGGGGCTTGGGAGTTGTACCAAATAAGGTGTGGTTGTGGGTTTTAAGGAAGGAGCGAGTTGTTTTTAGATCTTGGAAAAATTGATGGGGATATTTATAGGATTTGGTAGGGGTGGAGGTGATTAGTGATGATATTGGAAATAGGAATAAGGGAAATTTCTCTCTCTTCTTCATGAGAAACGTTTTTTGGAAATTTATTTACTATTATCTAAATGATTATTGATTTTTTGCAGGACTGCAACTTTGATGGATCCATCAACTGTCTCGACTACGCTGCTATTCACAGACTCGGAGGCTACGGTTGCCGTGGACAGATTGAGCCTGAGTATATCTACAGATTCAACAACTGCTTGACCAACGTCGCTCAGCTCAGCCCCAACATCGACGTGCGACAAGGCCAGCCACCTGTTGACACCTTCTAACTGACTGCTATACAAATCCTTCTGTAATTTAAAGTTTAACTGAAATGTAATTTTAATTTTTCTGTGGGTTATGAGGATTTGAAAGTTGATTATTGTTTCTGGTATATTTAAAATAATTTCTGAAAAAAACTAATTGTATGCAATTATTTATAATTGTTTTTAAAATCAAGGAATCATTAAATTGCATTTTTACTCCTCTTCAATTTAATATGATTTATAATGATTTTTAAAACTGATCATATAGGGAAAAGGTCAGTAAATAAAACAAACAACAAAATATAAAAAAATGTGCATATCATTAAAAATACGAAAAAAAAATGTAAATAAGAAAATTGATAAAAAACATTTAAATAATATATATTTTAATTTATTCAACCCACATTAAACAAAAAAAGTTACAATTAGATGTAAAAACATTTTATTTGGTATGACTAATAGCAATTAGTCTAAACCTTTATGAATTTTGTATTTTTTTTTTATTTTTTTTTTTTGTATGAAAATGTTTCCTTTCATTAATTTGTAAATATTGTTCTCAAAGAAATGCGGATTTTTTTCAATTTATTTCTACAATATCTCTCACCATTTCCAGATGTTTGAATATATTATTGTAACAAATTTTAGATCATCTACCAACTAAATAAAATCACAATTCCTTAAAATGAGAAAGCATATGATACGAAAGAATACAATTTTCTTTCATTGGAGTGGAGTGAAAATTCAATGTTGTTCAAATGTGAATTTAATTTAATCGTATTAATATTTCTGTGAATGCTACTAGGCATCAGGTGTAAATTTATAGTCATTTAAGTTTGAACAATTGTTTTTGTTCAATTTTTTTTAAATTGAATAAAGCCAGGTTTTACTAAAACAGTATTCTTTTATTCATCATGAAAATAACCTTAAAATTGCTTTGATAGGTGTAACCATTAATTAAAATTTAAAATTATTTGTTGAAGACTTGACAAATTAAAGTAACGATCCTGGAGCTGGTAACGCACGTTTCATAAAGGGTTTTATGAAATTTTGCTATAATAAATCTCTTGAATAGACAAGAATGTAAGAATGTGTTGGCATGACTTGCCTTGGGACACTAGGTACTGATAATTAAACCCCACAAAATGTGTCTGCACTTTTATTCTTATTTTCAATTATGTATATTGGAGACGTTTTAATTTTACGTGTTAATCCCCTTACAGGTGACTGCCTTATTTATTATTCATTGTAAAATTGCCTTAATTTTAATTTGAAGATAGTTGGCTTCTGAATAAAACACTTTTTTTGGACTATATTTTTTAGCACCTTCCCTCTATGCGGAGTACCTGGTGTCCCAAAGTAAGTCTATCTAACAAGTACTTACCTTTTTATCTACCCAAGAGACACACTATAGCAAAATTTCAAGGTGAAAACACTTCATGAAACTTGTGTTACCAGCTCTCTGACTATACACATCTGTTCATGATTCAAATTTACTCTTCAAACATAAGTGAGTATTTTGTTACAAGCATTGTATTTTATTCAAGAAAACAGCAGAATTTCACAAATAAAGCTCTTGAAAAGAGATTCATTGAAAAATAATTTGTTTTGTTTTTCACAGAAGGAGCTAACACTTGGGAATCTTATTTGAGTTTCTCTAGAGCTTGGACTGGTAAATTCAATGCATTCAAAAAAGCTCAGCCAATTACAGTATACTGAACAGTAAATACTGAGTCATAGGGATGTGTCAAACCATCACTCAAATCCTCTTGATTAGGGAAATATATTCTCTAGACATACACTACACAGTAATGAAAATAAATGCCTACCTCTTTGAGCCTACAGACAAAAATTGAAAAACGTGGAACATGCTTTCAATGTGTATTTGGATTCAAGGAACAGGTGGAAATAAGGTCTAAACAAACATGCACATCCAATTGTACCACGGACACCTACATATACACAGATATTTGTTGATTTAAATTTCAACGTCCATTATAATTAACTCAGAATTTTAGGATGGGTTGTCTATAGGTTACCACCATTTTCTAGCCAGGATAGGACTGATGCCTTTTCTTTTTTTCTAAAGAAAAGCCGCCGCCCATAGTGGGAATCGAACTCATGACCCTCGGCACGGAATGTTAAGTGCTTGCAGATATACATAAACAAGTATCAAGCTCTATCTTGTGACTATTCAATTCATGATTGCAGGAAATTCATCATTTTTCCTTACTTACTGACTATGGAGCTCTACAACCCTTGGTACAGTCTTCCCTAACAGTTATTTTGCCATTCTGGTCAATTCGTTGCTTTTCCTCTTTGGTCATTAGGACCCAGAATTTTGGGGATTTCATTTTAAGTCTTGGATCTTGTGAATACTTCATCGACCACACGTTTTAGGAAACATAATATCTGCTTGCAATAGTCTTTTGGCATCCTTTCGGACTGCATACGCTGTACGAGAACCTGCCAAGCAGTTTGACGAGCCTTTGATGGCTTCACTGTTATAAGTCTTTGAGCTCATTATTCATCCTTGACTTCCAGAGACTCTCTCAAAGCAGACAGATCTGAAAACTTCATCATTGTAAAAACCAGAATAGGCAGAGGATTTTGATATATTCAATAAAGAATAAGTCCAATAAAAAAAAAATCAAATATATTTGTATGAGTATAATGTATAAGGTAATTGAAAATGACTATAATGCGTACTAAAACATTACAAAATAATTCTTATGAAGTGAATGTTTTGTACAATACAACTATTCAAATCAACTTTGCGTCACTTTACTTAATTTTCTTCGCCGTGAAACATTCATCGAAACGAGATTTGAACAAGTTGTCAAGGCCTCCATTGCATCCATAGCCTCCAAGCCTGAAGATGTGAGCGTAGTCAATGCAGTTTATCTTCTTGTCTCCATTACAGTCCTGAAAAAAAAAAAAAGAAAAGAAAATTAATAAACTAACAGTTTGGCAGTATTAATATTCTAAATATCACTGTGTTTTTAAACAATTAACTCCAACATAGAATGTTTCTTCTGTCCCGAACTTTGTGTGTGAGGCAACGTACTTATGGTGTATTTTGGTCTCATGCCTTATAAAATAGCAAAAATTCAAAATGTGCAACAGTATTCCATTTGAGATAAAGTATAGTGGTTACTATTAATTAATTTGTAATGTTTTGATGCGGCAAATTAATTTGACAATTGAACAAATGCTCATTTCTTTTACAGATTTATTAATTTTTAATATACTACTATTAATTTTATTTACATTTTTTCTTATCGTCCACTTATACAAGGCAGGACAGAATTTTCAGTAGATTTCTACATGTAACCACCCTTTTCTAGCCAAGAACCTATAGCCTCAGTAACAGGTGTGCACGCGCCGAAAAGTGCACACCTGTGGCCTAACATGTTTTTGTAGGGAATTTAAAAAGGTTTTGAATGTTTATTTTTTAACATACTACAATGTCATAGCTAGAAGTGTTCTTATGTGTTAATAATTTTTTTTCTATAACTTCCTGTCTTAAAATTGTTGGCACAAAATTCATGAACTTTGCGTCCGAACCCCCCGGGATGATGTCATGGTATAAGGCATCAATCTAATAAGCAACTAGATTAAAAATAAAATAAAATAAGGAAATATGCAAAAGATGTATGAAGTTGTCATCATTGTTCTCTTTAGGAGTTCCAAATCACATATTTGCAGAATTTTGTGGATGCTTAGAAGTCTTAACAGGAGAACTAGTGGTTGATGAAACATTATGTCTTTAACATAAAATTACTTCAAAACTATTTAACATCTATACCTGGGTGTAAGTCTCCATGTAGGAGCGGACAGCTTTCACTGAACAGTCGTAGTCAAAGGCACATGCTTTGAAAGCTGCAAAAAAATATTAAAATAAATAGATAAAAGAAATAAAATAAACATATGTAAATTAGAGAAATTGCCAATATCTTACATACAGCTTGCAGTGGTCACTTCTTTGTAAATCTTCTACAAAGTTAGTGGCTAATATAATACCCATAAAACTATATTGTGTAATAAAAGTGGTTTTTAATGGATTATTATTATTATTAAAATACTTCATAGGAAAATAACGTATGAGAGAACTTCGTTTTGGTGGTATCCTCAAAATATGAATGTTAAAGTCACATTTTGAAATTATTATTTTAATATTCTAAGCTCCTGCCGTATATAAGTCCATATTTCCAAAAGACCATATATATATATATATATATATATATATATATATAGATATATATATATATATATATATATAAGCCAAAACATTGGCAATGTTAAATGTAAGGTCAAGTAATTAAATATCAATTGTTTGAATTTAATTGACTTCTTACATTTATTTTATTGCTCTTAAAATTATGACCTGTTTTTTTTTATTTATTTATTTATTTTTTTTTAATTCTTGATATTCTTAGAATTAATATATATCCACTTTCGTATCAGGCCTTCCAGGGCCTAGAGAGGCAAAATACTGTACTTGTGACTGATTCCTGCACACACGCACACTAGTGTGGTAGTGTACTATGCTGTGTACTGTACAATGCTTTGGCTGCCCTATTTTCAAGATGTTGATTCTGACCCTCAAAGATAATGAACCTAAAAGATAAAATCTTTCAGTACGCACCCGAGTTTCGAATGCAGATCCTCCAGAGCATGATTCGTACTTCAGCACTTAGGCTAACTCGCCCCCTCAATATGTCTTGTATGTATAAATTTAAATGCTATTGTAATAACGGCCAATGTAATGCATGGTGGGAAGGATATCGTTTACACAACTTTTGAGAAATGGAATTTCCCTAGGTGTTGAAACTTGGCTATTAAAAAGTGTAGTGATTTTGTAAACTCTCCATTTCTTGCAATATTCTTAAGCTGTTACCATCCCCGGCTACAGCTCTGTGAAATAGTATTGCTCTGCTAAAGAGTATTGAATTTCACCGACATAAATTATTCAGAATTATTTCAGTATGTATTCTTCCCAGTGTGACATGTGCATTATTAATATAGCTCTGATTGTGGTAAAAAAAAATTGAATTGGTATTGAAAATATTGGGATTATAATTACAGCTACAGCATATTTGAGTATTAATATTAAAGTAAATCTCAACCATATTCTTACTGTTCAACAGCCCATAATTCCTCCAAATAATTACAAACTAACATATTATATGCGTGGGAAAGTTAGTGGCTAAAAACTGAAGCCAAGTTAAGGGAAATTAAAAATACAACTAAGTCTGGGCAATCCAGCCTTTGCATTGGACACACCTTACTTACCCATTCCCACCTACTAGACAGGAAGGACAGACCAACTTGCAGATTCTGTAATGAGACCGTCAAATATATTCTTAAGAACTGCAAACAGCGCAATAACATGAATATACCCTATGACTTACGTGAAATGCTGATAGAAGGTAGCCAACACATACACTCCAAAATCTAAGTTATTAAATTTTTGAATTTAGTTTGGTTTTGTTTGTTTTGTCTTTCTGTTTTTTATTCTTTTAATTTTTATTTATTTTCTTTCTGTTTTTTATCTTTTAATTTTTATTTCTTTTCTTTCCTTGTCTGTTTTGTTCTTTTTATTATATTTTTTTTTTGTTTCATATTTTTCACTTTAAACTTTGACTGACATATAAAGAGTTTTTTGCCTTAGGTGATGAACTCTATAAATAAATAAATAAACAATTCCTCCATTTTAAAAATGAAGTGAGCCCAATATATGTAAATAATTGAAGCTTACCCTCGTCATCATCAGGATCTATTCCTTCAGGGACAGGCTTCTTGGCATCCGCCCAGAATGGCCAGGTGATCCTGAAAGGTCCACAAGCTCCTCCGTTGTGAGTGCATTTCTTCGTTAGATCACACTTGGATACACCTTGGCAGATACAGGCGAGGCAATCCTTCTCCAGGGGGTACTCCTTACTTTCTTCGCCTGTCAACAAGACATAGCCATTCTCCGAGGAATTTACAAACAGTAAAAGAGGGGGAGAGGATATCTAGGCAATTGGAAGTATAAACCAAAAAAAAAAAAAAAAAAAAAAAAAAAAAAAAAAAAAAAGAAGCCCGATTTACAGGAGCTGTGTCATCTTGGCGCATTTTTGAAACGTACTTAGCCCTAGTGCCATTTGGAAAGTTTGGAAGAGATATAATTAATATTTTGTGAAAAAGCACATACTCCAGCCTCGAAGAAAAGATAGATTTAAAGTGCCACAAAGTAAAAAAAACTTGCCAAGCCAACTCAAAGCGAAAATGACGCACCTTGACATTTTATTCAAGGTTAAATTTTTTAATTGCATATTTCGAATCTACGAGTCATGAGGAAGAAAAAAATCGACGGCACCAAACGTCAGAAATGATTCTTTATGTTCAAAATGACCATTAAGAACGTATACGTGGGTAATTCCATTCCAATTGACAAATGGTGACTGATTTTGATAGTTCTTTTTTTTTTTTTTTTTTACATGTTCTACTAACGTCCCCCTAATGCAAAAAAATCCTCGCTTGAATTTTTAAAAAAAGCATCTTCTAGCATAAAAAATTATATTGAAAAACGAGTCTCTCAGCGGCGGTCATCGGAGGACCATAACTCATATTTTACAACTGACAGGAATGCCTTCATGAGGTTATTCTCGAAGCTTATCAAGAGCTCTTTGCCATAAGCTTTCAATCAATCCCCGAAATTGCTCATTGGGGATTTCACAGGTTATGCATGATTTTTATGGGCGAACCAATTTTTTTTTAGTGAACACATATTAACTAAAAATAAAGAAAAGAAAATTATGGCAGTCTCGTTTCAGTGTTTTGTATTTATCATTACTAAAGTAATTCAATATTTATCATTACTAAAGTAATTCAAAGTTCAGGAGTTTTAGCGCGGTTACTCCCTCCCTCCATAGGGAGAACCCGCTTATGATGTTGACCTCACGACGCAATCCGGAAGTGCCGACTAGAAACTTTCACGTTTCAGACCCCATAGATCACGAAAATATAGGTGGTTCAAATTTGTATATATTTATATATATGCTTGTCTGTTCGCTCTCTCGCAATCTCAAAATGGTCCGATTTTGACGAAATTTGGTACAAAAATATGTTGTCTAATTTGAAAGTTCAAGTTCGTTAACCAGCAGAATCCGCCCACTGGAAGATAGTGTTTGGGGCGAAATTCGCGCAAACAAAATCGTAACGCTTACGTTTTTGAGTTTATATGCTTGCAGGTACTTGTTTTATAGGTTTCTTAACATAAGAAAACGAATGAAACCATTTTAAAGGCGATATCTGTAACCGTTTCTGAGAAAAGTGGAGTCAATGTTTTTGTAAGACATTATTTTTTTTGTGAGCACTTAGAATCGCGGGATTCAATTGAAATATTTTCTACATCTTGTAAATTAATCCCAACTAAGATGTTTAAATTTTGGTTATATTTGGAGTTAAGGAAGTATGCGAAAAAAATTATTTTATTAATAGACATGAAAAGTTTTCGGATCTTTATACATTTTTCGTAAATATCTCGATAACGGTTGGGAAATCGTGGTAAGTGGAAGGTGACAATTCGAATGCTTACTAAAGTCTCTACAAAAAAGGTTCAAGCAATATTCGATGGGACAACGCCTATCAGAGATATAAGCGCTTACAACTTAAAAAGTGTTTGTTTTGAAAGGGTTTTTCTCTTCGTTTATCACACTTTTTAATTGGTTGTTTCTCGTTTTAAATTGCATTTATCAATAAAATTAGTAAAATAAGCTAAGAAACGGTGAAAGGTATTGGTAATAATTTTGGAGTGGCTGTGGTAATCAAGATGGCTGTGGCTAATCACGATGGCGTATGCATAGTTGGTTTTGAATTCTATATCTATAACCTTCCTCATAGCCTCCAACAGAAGTTATCGTTATTTCTTATTTTATAGAAAGATTTAACCCACGACAGAATGGAATTTTATTCGCCATGAAGCACATATTTACAGTTGATTATAACAGTAAAACGAATTTGCTAGTAAAACAAGATACTTAAAATGACAACAAATTTTTGGTTGTTTAGAATAGAGCCTTCTCAGCAATAGTCAAAGAGGAAGTATGTTTTCAGTACATAATTGTATTGACTTATACAGATTAAGAATTATCCGTTCTGTGTGAGTTGGCTACTGTCAGTTTCCTCTGATTTGTGATGCTAATGAATTCCATTTCTTCGAGATGTACGTAGCCGCGCTAAGATGACGCAGTTCCTGCGAGTCGGACTTTTTTATTTTAGTTTTAGCAATTCAATGGGTTTTTGATTTAAACAATTTAATTCATGAAACTTGGGCGCTCCGAACCTCACCACCGAACACCAATCAAACTTAATTGACTGCCGGAACAGATAGACGGAGTGGGGGAGACTTCCTTGAACCTTACTTCCGATTTGGACGAAATTCGAACATCTAGAGAAATCATTAACATCTATTTCTAGTAATTGCTTGAAACCTTTCAAAAGTTTTAAAACCACCAAGAAATTGCTTCACGGGTCGAACCCTAGTTTAGTCATCTGGAATTGTACGAACATAGCCCCTATGTCATTACGTAGGTTTGTCGGGTGGACCTACAGCATATTTATGTTTCTGAATTTGAGCACCAGGCTCTAAACGAGATTTTTTTAAAGGATGTAGCTGGTCGCTACATTTGCTGTATCCTTAAATTCGTAAACTCATTTCAAAGTTAAACACTTGCTAGCCTGAAATATCCAAGAAAAGGGAGATTTTAGGCGCTGAAATTTCATAATGCACGGAATGCGGAAATAATTCACTCCCTCTGTTTCTCCAAAGAACACTGATATAAAAGCCAACTTATTCTTAATTTTGATGAGTAGTTATAGGGACATCATCTTACTGTTAAAAGAATTTAAAATTCAGGTGTAATCGTGGTATAGAATACAACGAAACCAACAATTTTGACAATTCAAGCATTGCTTTTTTTCGATTTGGTAATTTTTTTTTTCGAGTTTAACGGCGTATCAACAATTGGGCTATTAACGGCGGGCTAGCTACAGGTTGCCACCCTTTTATAATACCAACATCACGAGGTCGGCCACCTATTCAGGACTGACCACGCCCGACTTTGCTTAACCTCGGTGATCTACGGGAACCGGTGCATTCAACGTGGCTATGACCGTTGACTCGATTTGGTAATATTGAAAGTTGTATAAACCTTCTGGAATAATAAATTTATAAAGATTTCGGATGGTCACCTTCCACTTTTCATAATTTCTCAACCGTTTTCGAAAAACTTTACAAGATATATGACAAGTCCAATGTTTCTCATTTGTGTAAATAAAATACAATCACATAATCCCAAACTTTACTAATTAAGACGAATGCGAATAGTGTGGAAATACTCTCAGGTCATTCCTCCTATAAAATGGCTTGAAAAAAAATATCCTTTAAAAGTGTATCTGGAAGCATAAGAACACAAAAAGTCCGTCACGCAGGAGCTGCATAACTAAGCACTTTCCTCAGAATTTGGGTAGTGTAGACTGCTTTCCAGAACAATTTGCTTAAAATATCCTACATAAATAAAATAAAAACATGAATAGTTCTCTTTTAAATTTTTAATGAGTAACTGATCAATTATTAATTTGCTTCCAGAGTTATGTTTACACATAGTACCTATTACACTACGTAATAAATACAAAAAACCTCATATTATCGTATTTTGATCTAACGCAGAAACAGGATACAGTCACTCTAGTGGTAGGAAGGGCTCCTTGCGGCGGCTTTGTGAACCTACGTCTGGCGGGCTTTTCTTTTGAAATATATTACAAATTAAACCCCCGCTTTCCGATTGACCGATTCAGCTCATTTTTACAACACTTCTTTCTCATGAGTTACCCACGACGTATACCGCGTTTCGTTACAATACAACAGAAATTAAGACCGGTATGAGTATATTAGGAATTTGGGTCCGGAGTAAACCCCCCTTCTAATGAACCGATTTAGTTTATTTTTACAACACATATTTACCTGTAGATTACCACTACGAATACCGAGTTTCGTCAAAATATACCAAAAATCACGGCTGGTAGTGGCGAATTAGTATTGTGGGTCCGGAGTAAACCCCCCCCTTCTAATGAACCGATTTAGTTCATTTTTATATCTCACTTTTCTCTCTGTATTACCACTACGAATACCAAGTTTCGTTGAAATATAACAAATATTACGGCTGACATAGTCAAATTAGTGTTTTGGGTTCGGGGTAAACCCCCCCTTCCGGTGGACCGACTTTGGTGGTTAACGAACTCGTTCAATCGTTTGCTAATTGAATGCTATATACCAAGTTTCGTGACGAAAAACAAAAACTCTGGCCGCTATCGTGTTAACAGACACACACACACACATATATATATATATATATATATATATATATATATATATATATATATATATATATATGTTGTTTTTTAAGCTACTTCGCTGGGAATTAAATGAGTTGTTCATTCGGCATCTGTCTCCAGCGGTCTTGCTCCTCCTATCATCGCAATATTTCGCCGGATTCCTCTCCGGCTTCTTCTGGCCTTCACTCATCCTTGCTGGTTCCCTTACCAACCAGCAAGGATGAGTGAAGGCCAGAAGAAGCCGGAGAGGAATCCGGCGAAATATTGCGATGATAGGAGGAGCAAGACCGCTGGAGACAGATGCCGAATGAACAACATATATATATATATATATATATATATATATATATATATATATATATATATATATATATATGTATATATATATACATATACATACAGTAGCGCGGTTACTCCCTCCCTCCATAGGGAGAACCCGCTTATGATGTTGACCTCACGACGCAATCCGGAAGTGCCGACTAGAAACTTTCACGTTTCAGACCCCATAGATCACGAAAATATAGGTGGTTCAAATTTGTATATATTTATATATATGCTTGTCTGTTCGCTCTCTCGCAATCTCAAAATGGTCCGATTTTGACGAAATTTGGTACAAAAATATGTTGTCTAATTTGAAAGTTCAAGTTCGTTAACCAGCAGAATCCGCCCACTGGAAGATAGTGTTTGGGGCGAAATTCGCGCAAACAAAATCGTAACGCTTACGTTTTTGAGTTTATATGCTTGCAGGTACTTGTTTTATAGGTTTCTTAACATAAGAAAACGAATGAAACCATTTTAAAGGCGATATCTGTAACCGTTTCTGAGAAAAGTGGAGTCAATGTTTTTGTAAGACATTATTTTTTTTGTGAGCACTTAGAATCGCGGGATTCAATTGAAATATTTTCTACATCTTGTAAATTAATCCCAACTAAGATGTTTAAATTTTGGTTATATTTGGAGTTAAGGAAGTATGCGAAAAAAATTATTTTATTAATAGACATGAAAAGTTTTCGGATCTTTATACATTTTTCGTAAATATCTCGATAACGGTTGGGAAATCGTGGTAAGTGGAAGGTGACAATTCGAATGCTTACTAAAGTCTCTACAAAAAAGGTTCAAGCAATATTCGATGGGACAACGCCTATCAGAGATATAAGCGCTTACAACTTAAAAAGTGTTTGTTTTGAAAGGGTTTTTCTCTTCGTTTATCACACTTTTTAATTGGTTGTTTCTCGTTTTAAATTGCATTTATCAATAAAATTAGTAAAATAAGCTAAGAAACGGTGAAAGGTATTGGTAATAATTTTGGAGTGGCTGTGGTAATCAAGATGGCTGTGGCTAATCACGATGGCGTATGCATAGTTGGTTTTGAATTCTATATCTATAACCTTCCTCATAGCCTCCAACAGAAGTTATCGTTATTTCTTATTTTATAGAAAGATTTAACCCACGACAGAATGGAATTTTATTCGCCATGAAGCACATATTTACAGTTGATTATAACAGTAAAACGAATTTGCTAGTAAAACAAGATACTTAAAATGACAACAAATTTTTGGTTGTTTAGAATAGAGCCTTCTCAGCAATAGTCAAAGAGGAAGTATGTTTTCAGTACATAATTGTATTGACTTATACAGATTAAGAATTATCCGTTCTGTGTGAGTTGGCTACTGTCAGTTTCCTCTGATTTGTGATGCTAATGAATTCCATTTCTTCGAGATGTACGTAGCCGCGCTAAGATGACGCAGTTCCTGCGAGTCGGACTTTTTTATTTTAGTTTTAGCAATTCAATGGGTTTTTGATTTAAACAATTTAATTCATGAAACTTGGGCGCTCCGAACCTCACCACCGAACACCAATCAAACTTAATTGACTGCCGGAACAGATAGACGGAGTGGGGGAGACTTCCTTGAACCTTACTTCCGATTTGGACGAAATTCGAACATCTAGAGAAATCATTAACATCTATTTCTAGTAATTGCTTGAAACCTTTCAAAAGTTTTAAAACCACCAAGAAATTGCTTCACGGGTCGAACCCTAGTTTAGTCATCTGGAATTGTACGAACATAGCCCCTATGTCATTACGTAGGTTTGTCGGGTGGACCTACAGCATATTTATGTTTCTGAATTTGAGCACCAGGCTCTAAACGAGATTTTTTTAAAGGATGTAGCTGGTCGCTACATTTGCTGTATCCTTAAATTCGTAAACTCATTTCAAAGTTAAACACTTGCTAGCCTGAAATATCCAAGAAAAGGGAGATTTTAGGCGCTGAAATTTCATAATGCACGGAATGCGGAAATAATTCACTCCCTCTGTTTCTCCAAAGAACACTGATATAAAAGCCAACTTATTCTTAATTTTGATGAGTAGTTATAGGGACATCATCTTACTGTTAAAAGAATTTAAAATTCAGGTGTAATCGTGGTATAGAATACAACGAAACCAACAATTTTGACAATTCAAGCATTGCTTTTTTTCGATTTGGTAATTTTTTTTTTCGAGTTTAACGGCGTATCAACAATTGGGCTATTAACGGCGGGCTAGCTACAGGTTGCCACCCTTTTATAATACCAACATCACGAGGTCGGCCACCTATTCAGGACTGACCACGCCCGACTTTGCTTAACCTCGGTGATCTACGGGAACCGGTGCATTCAACGTGGCTATGACCGTTGACTCGATTTGGTAATATTGAAAGTTGTATAAACCTTCTGGAATAATAAATTTATAAAGATTTCGGATGGTCACCTTCCACTTTTCATAATTTCTCAACCGTTTTCGAAAAACTTTACAAGATATATGACAAGTCCAATGTTTCTCATTTGTGTAAATAAAATACAATCACATAATCCCAAACTTTACTAATTAAGACGAATGCGAATAGTGTGGAAATACTCTCAGGTCATTCCTCCTATAAAATGGCTTGAAAAAAAATATCCTTTAAAAGTGTATCTGGAAGCATAAGAACACAAAAAGTCCGTCACGCAGGAGCTGCATAACTAAGCACTTTCCTCAGAATTTGGGTAGTGTAGACTGCTTTCCAGAACAATTTGCTTAAAATATCCTACATAAATAAAATAAAAACATGAATAGTTCTCTTTTAAATTTTTAATGAGTAACTGATCAATTATTAATTTGCTTCCAGAGTTATGTTTACACATAGTACCTATTACACTACGTAATAAATACAAAAAACCTCATATTATCGTATTTTGATCTAACGCAGAAACAGGATACAGTCACTCTAGTGGTAGGAAGGGCTCCTTGCGGCGGCTTTGTGAACCTACGTCTGGCGGGCTTTTCTATTGAAATATATTACAAATTAAACCCCCGCTTTCCGATTGACCGATTCAGCTCATTTTTACAACACTTCTTTCTCATGAGTTACCCACGACGTATACCGCGTTTCGTTACAATACAACAGAAATTAAGACCGGTATGAGTATATTAGGAATTTGGGTCCGGAGTAAACCCCCCTTCTAATGAACCGATTTAGTTTATTTTTACAACACATATTTACCTGTAGATTACCACTACGAATACCGAGTTTCGTCAAAATATACCAAAAATCACGGCTGGTAGTGGCGAATTAGTATTGTGGGTCCGGAGTAAACCCCCCCCCTTCTAATGAACCGATTTAGTTCATTTTTATATCTCACTTTTCTCTCTGTATTACCACTACGAATACCAAGTTTCGTTGAAATATAACAAATATTACGGCTGACATAGTCAAATTAGTGTTTTGGGTTCGGGGTAAACCCCCCCTTCCGGTGGACCGACTTTGGTGGTTAACGAACTCGTTCAATCGTTTGCTAATTGAATGCTATATACCAAGTTTCGTGACGAAAAACAAAAACTCTGGCCGCTATCGTGTTAACAGACACACACACACACATATATATATATATATATATATATATATATATATATATATATATATATATATGTTGTTTTTTAAGCTACTTCGCTGGGAATTAAATGAGTTGTTCATTCGGCATCTGTCTCCAGCGGTCTTGCTCCTCCTATCATCGCAATATTTCGCCGGATTCCTCTCCGGCTTCTTCTGGCCTTCACTCATCCTTGCTGGTTCCCTTACCAACCAGCAAGGATGAGTGAAGGCCAGAAGAAGCCGGAGAGGAATCCGGCGAAATATTGCGATGATAGGAGGAGCAAGACCGCTGGAGACAGATGCCGAATGAACAACATATATATATATATATATATATATATATATATATATATATATATATATATATATATATATGTATATATATATAAATTTTAACGGGGGTCATTTTCGGTGTCTACTAGGTAGGATCGATAAAGATTTGAAGAAATTTTTCAAAAATTCCGTCATGAGTCCAACCTCAATAGCTACTTTCCTTCGGAGGAAAGTGCTAAAAGCAATAACACAGATTTATGGTATGGGTTATTAACAGATTATCAAGCTGTTCAAGCAAGGAAACTTGCTAAAGCCTTTTATTTTTCGAAAGAAAATTCACCACTTCTAGTGAGAATCGAACCCTCACCCTAGGCACGTGGTATCTGCCATTCATTAAACGTGCTAAAGGAATTACTGACCATAGACAGCAGCTGCAGCTGAGAGTAATGCCAAACCAAAGAGGATCGTCGAGTTCATGTTTGCCACTGAACAACGAAGACCGGTTCTGGAGTGAATAAGTTCCTGGGTCAAGGTGTGACGTCACGCGTTGTACCCCCTCCAAGTCGACCAACTTTCTTCCTATAATTATCTTTTTGAATAGCTATAGATGCAAGAATCTGCAGACAAGTGGCCCGACAACATGACCTTAGCGACAAACCTCTTTTCTAGGCAATGTCGCCTTGATATCCCTCAAACTCTCCGCTGTGGATACTCTCTACCTGTCCTTTCATTCGCTGTTATGGTACAAAACAATAAACATCATGATATAATAATATGTTCTTCAACTTTCCATTTTAAAAACTAAGGTGTATTATGAAGTTTGATAAATCTTCTTCCCAAGCCAACGGCGCCGGTTCCCATTAATCACCGAAGTTAAAAACGTCGGGTATGGCTAGTACCTGAATGATGGGTGACCGGCCATGTGATGTTGGCATTATAAAACTTCCCATACACTGGGCAACACCAGCAATCAGCAGATGCGGGCTTCTGGGAAAATCTCGGATCCTGGGCTTGTGGAGTCAAAATCTGTAAAACATAATTCCACAGTAAAAAGTACCAATAAAATCATTCAACACTAGTTAAGGAAGATAATAGGCGATTTTAACATCATATTTTCTCAGAAACTTTGCGTGATTTAAGCCAAGGAAAAAAAATTTAAATAAAACAGTTCGTCTCGCAGGAGCTGCATAACTAAACACATTCCTCATAAGGTGGGAGGCTTACAAAGCATTTCTAATTAATAATTACTAATTATAATCAATTAAAATTTCCTCATTAATTATAATTAATCAGGAATTGTTGATTGATATTTATTTTGTATTTAAACAAATTATTTGTATAAATACAAAATAAATATAAAAAGTATTGACCGTTAATATTAGTAATGAAAAGCTGATTCAATTATTACCTATTCCATTAACCCATTCGAGTCAATGATTTTTTTCGAACACAGGAACTATTTTTTTTAGCATAAATATGCTTTAGCGATGACTAAACTGAATACAAACTTTACAAAAAAGTGTCCGCTGGCGTTCGCGCATGCGATTAGTATCTCTTTATCAACTATCAAAACTGTATGTACCTACCTAGCTTCAAAGCGTGTACACATGAGGGCACTTGAGTCACTCTTATTGTCTTACAAGGGGAGTATACAGCGATGGGGTCACCGATCTGGACCAATTTTTTTCTGATGATTCTACATCGAAAAATAGTCGAAATGTGTCCGAGCATTCCGTCCAAAGCGCCTTAGGAGCCGAGAAATAAAATAAAATAGGTTGAAAGTGCTTTATTTTTTATATCGAGTTTAGAAAATGATATCGACATGATTCTTTCACCAATTCATTTTTTTGTAGAGTAGATTAAAAGAAAAATATAATCGTTAAACAATAGTTTATATTTCGTCAAATATATTCAAAAATATGCTTACGTTTTCAAGTAAACTAGTATTATTCATTTTTGTACACCAAAAATAATATCAGATTTAAAATTAGCACCCCAAGAAACCCAAATGTGGTGAATATCATTGAAAACAAAAAATAATGATTTTTCCCAGTCTGGAAGAGACTGAAAATTTGTAAGCAAAAAAGTAATGTAACGTTTCGAAATTCAATATCTCCCCTTGAGATAATCCGATTTTTACGTCATTGAAATTTTTCAAAAGAAGAAAGACTCCTTTGTCTAATCATATAAATGACTATTGTATTATCTCAAAAGGTACTTGCAAAAAATGGTTCTCAAAATAAAATGTAAACGTTTTTGCATATAACGTCGATCCCAGATCACGTAGAAACGCCCCGATTGGACGGAAATGTGTCAGATCAGAGGCCTTTATCGGCCCTCCAAGTTTGGTTTGAATCGGGTAAATATTCTTTGAAATATGGCCGGATTGTTGAATCTTTAACAAAATTATAAGGCCCCCCCTTAGCGAAATTTGTATACATTTTTTTTAATTTTTGTAATATTCCCAAAATTTGAATTTAGGGTTTTTTTCAATGTGCTAAAAACGAATCTGACATCCGTTTTTAAATTGTTTTACATACTCGACTCCATAGAAGTCATTATTCTGCCAAAATATTCCATATACCTACATTTAAAAAGTTATTGATTATAAAAAAAAAATTGATAACAGGTAAGCTGTTAACGTACTGTATCTATTTCATAATATTATCTTTATTTGCGGATTATTTCAACTATGATGGCACACCTTGAATTACTAGAAATAAACTGTGATTTTGTCCCTCATAGAGTTTACGCTATACCTGGTGATGGTCCATCCGAGGTAATAATATCCCGAACCCTTGCACAGCTTCCTCACCCATCAGCAAATTTATTTTTATTAAGAATTGAAAGTTTTTTTTTGTTTTGTGTTTTAGCACTTTCCTCAGAACGAAAGTAGATATTTTAAATTATGTTGAACTTACAGCTTTACATGGCGCCAGTTAATTTTTTCGAGCAAGAAATTTTTTTGTTTTTTTTTTTTGGGGGGTGATAGGTGTGTGGGTAGAGGGGGTGGAAGATAAAACGCAATTTAAATGATTTTTATATAGGAATTATGAAATAGTGCCTTTTCACAATTGTGTTATAGTTTTTTACGTTTTTCTCAGAAAGGAAGCAAAAACAAGATATATACCAAAAGACTTTTTTTCTTTCTTTTTTCATCCTGCATCGATTCCCGAAGTTAGGCCGTTTTTTTTTGGGGGGGGGCTGTATATATTAGATGGATTTCATTTCCTGAAAATTTCAATTTTTTAAAGTACCAACATAAAGTTAATAATTAAAATAAATATGATCCCAGCTTGAAATTTATACAAAACTGAGATAAAATATCAAAGAAAAATGGCAAATTTTTTGAAAATTTTTAAACATACGTTTTAAGAGAAATGTAAATTTTAAAGTTTCAAAAATTAACTTAAAATTTCAATTTTCATAATTAAGTCATGATATATATAATTTTAATCAGCATTTAATACACTAACGAATGCTTTTTACCACACTCTAGCTCATTTCGTTTGGGAGTTATGGGACATTTTATGATCAAGTGTCTGTCCTAAAAAGTGCTTTTTTAAAAAACTTAAACTTTCATAACTCGAAAACTAATAAAGATAAATTTCTAAAAATTTGGATTTTAGCGCGGTTCCTCCCTACCCCATAGGGAGGAACCCCGCTTATAAGGTTGATACTATGAAACCTTCCGGAAGTGCCGACTAGAAAATTTCGCGTTTCAGAACCCCTAGAGACCGAAAATAACGGTGGTTCAAATTTATATATATATATATATATATATATATATATATATATATATATATATATATATATTTGTCTGTTCGCTCTGTAGCTCCCAGACGAATGGTCCGATTTTGATGAAATTTGGTACAAAAATCTTTCGTCTAATTTGAAAGGTCAAATTCGTTAACCAGCAAAATCCGCCTACTGGAAGATTGCGTTTGGGGCGAAATTCGCGCAAAAAAATCGTAACGCTTACGTTTTTGAGTTCATAAGCTTGTAAGTACTCGTTTTATATGCTTCCTGGGCTAGGAAAACGAATGAACCCATTTTCAAGGCGATAGCTTTAACCGTTTTCGAGAAAATTGGAAAAATAGTTTTTGGTTTGGGTACTTAGAATCATGGGATTCAGTTGAAACATTTTCTGCATGTTCTACTTTCATCAAAACTAATATGTTGAAATTTTGGTTACAATTGGAGTTAAGGAAGGGTTAGAATAAAATATTTTATTAACAGACATAAAAAGTTTTAGTAACTTTGTTTACTTTCCTTAATATCTCGAAAAAGGTTGAGAATCTTGGTAAACGGAAGAATACCATTAGAAAGCTTATTAAATGTTCTAAAAAAAAGGTTCTAATGAATGTTTTGATTAGGCGATGTCAATCGGAGAAATACGAGCTTAAAACTTTAAATTAATTGATTTCGCTTATTCGAACTGTTTTTTTTTGTCTGTTTTGTATTCATTGTTATTTTTTAATTGCTTATAGTTGGATAATGTATTTGAAAATAAAACAGGTTAAGAAAAATAAGAAAAACCATTTAATGTCAGAGATATGGATTTCCAAGATATAGCTTTTCAACTGCCTAGCGTCCTTCCTAGGGAGGGTTGTTTGTCTTTGATTTTGGTACTTAGAATTATGGGATACAGTTGAAACATTTTCTGCATGTTCGAATTTCATCAACACTAATATGTTGAAATTTTTGTTACGTTTAGAGTAAAGGAAGGGTTAGAATAAAATATTTTATTAACAGACAAAAAAAGTTTTGGTAACTTTGTATACTTTCGTTAGTATCTCGAAAACTGTTGACAATCTTGTGAAGCGGAAGATTACCATTCGAAAGCTTACTAAATGTTCTACAAAAAAGGTTCTGAAGAAAGTTTTAATTAGGCGATGTCAATCGGAGAAATAAGTGCTTAAAACTTTAAATTAATTGATTTCGTTTATTCGAATGGTTCTTTATGTCTGTTTTATTCCTTGTTATTTTTTAATTGCTTATAGTTGGATAATGTATTTGACAATAAAACTGGTTAAGTAAAATAACAAAAACAATTTATTGTTAGAAATATAGATTTCCAGGATTCCAAGACCTTGTCACTAGCGGGTCCGATTCTAGTGTTAGCAGACCCTTCCAGGTAAGATTGTAAATCATGACCTTTCAAGACTTTACTACACACAGGAATGGCGTTAGTGACCTTAAGGGTTGACACGCCATTATAATAATTAATTTAAAAAAAAAGACTGGTGGAACCAAAATAATAACTGCTTCTATTTTAATCTTTCCAAATTAGACTAAGGATATGAACGGAACCGCGCTAAGATGATGTAGTTCCTGCGAGATGGACTTTTTAATTGTCTTATGGGGTACTATTGATGAGCCAAATTTAAAAAAAATAAATAAAAAAATGTGAGGGAAAAAACTGTGGATAACTTGATATGGAATGACCCTGCCAGACTGTCTGCATTAAAATTAATAGGTTTACCTTTCATGTTCTTCCTCATAGAATGCCACCCCTAGTTTCTTCCAAAGACCTTGAACACATTAGGTTGAGTTCCATGAGGAAGATACCTTGGCTACACAGCTGGTTTGCTCACACTCTCAGCTCTGTCTGCAGAGTTCCTGAATCGTTACTACCAGATAATTTTCCTCGAGATAAAGAGATAATAATGCCTTTTAAATTCTTTTTTTTTTATGGGCTAAAATGCCTCCTTAACTAATCGAAAATGAAATGCAAGAGCGCAGAAAATCATTCTAAAGTTCAAAATCACTCTGTGCTAGAGAAATCAGTTGAAAATATTGGGAGTCAGCACAAGAACTGAAGTTATCAAAAGATACTTACTTATGACAGTTAAATGTGTCATAACTTGTAACCAAGGCTTGAGCATGTGGTTAGATATAATGAATGTGCCCCTTTATACATAAGTAGTAGCCCAATAATTGATCCTGTGAAATGAACAGACGAATGATTTTGTCAATGCATTTATTTGGCATTGGTATAAATGGCTAAAAATTGTGGTGTATTCATGGATTTAACAACATCAGATTTTTGTTATAGTAAATAGCTGGGCATGCTTGATATGGAAAGGTGGAGAAGAATCTCCTAAATATATTGAATGGAAGAAATGCCACAAAAGAGTTCACGATGTGAAATCACGGCGGATCTGCTGGTAAGATGGAAGTTGAAAGAAAAATATGGCGTTACTTATATTAATTATGTGAGTGATGGGGATTGTAAAACCTTCAAGGCAATTGTGGAGCCAAATCTGAGAGTGAATAAAAACTAATTAATCGATCATGTTCAGAAAAGTGTAGGAACTAAACTCGGAAATATAGCAAAGACAAAATTATAGGGCAGCAAATGGAAACTTAGGGTGCGTTTACATCTGACACTTCTCGCAGGAAATATGTCTCAGGTGTCGGATATAATAATTATCTCTCCGACCCCTGAGATATATTTCCTGCGAGAAGTGTCAGAATTAAACGCACCCTTATTGCTAGAGATCGAAATATATATAATAGACATAAATTATTTGCATTTTACATTAGTTAAAAGTTCTGTCTGACATAAATATCCTGCAATAACTATCTGATGTAAACGCACCCTAACAGGCAGGGTAAATGTGAAGGACATTAAAAAACATTTTCTTAAAACAAGTGTCTCGTATTTCTTTATAATAAATGCACTTTTCAATTATTAGATGTAATTGTATAACAATTAAAATTTTAACAGTTAACTTACTCCATTTTTAGGAGTTAAATAACAGCTTGCCAAAATAACTTAAAGATCACAACAAGTATGTTTGATGAGTAATGGTGAGTCATCAATACATAAAAATGTACAATATCATACAATGTCTAAATCGAAAATTAAGATCACATGGTTAAATTAAGCTAAAAATAAAATAAATAACAATAAATTAGTTTTATTGGGATAAATTGACAATAGGAAATTCTTCTAATTAAATTAGATTCTCAATAGCTACAAGAATAAATAAAACAAGGTGCCACGCTAGCTTTAAGAACCACTACATCTCGAAGAGATAATATATTTCAATTCAATTAAAATGTTTAATGAATATAAACATATAGTCATTACTAACAGCTCAGAGGAGTTTAATAATAATAGCCTCCAGTAAAATCACTTAGAAATAAGTTTATTGCTAATCCATTAGGTTTTGTTAAGTTTATCTTCTTTTTAATACTGTTCAGTTGACGACTGCGAACTTTTTAATCCAGAGATCATAAATTAAAAGAAAAATACTCTTCAATACTTGTGGTGAGTGCATTGACGACTAGATAGTCCCTCTCTGTGAAAGGGTTAAGGAATCTGTGATTAGGGCTTGAATTCGAACCCGGATTCGATGATGGACGAGTGGTGGAAGCTCTCGTCGGTATCAGGCCACTTGTACATTGAAGGAAGTGGAGTATCGTAGAAGTAGCTGTACATTTGTGCTTTGACGTAACCCAATTTGTCGACTGGCTCTGGATACGTCGAAGCAATGCCTGGCATAAGAAGAGAAAGGATCAACATTTTAGTAAAGCAACAACTGATATACTTTTGTTTGAAAATAACTTAATAAATACTGCAATAAATTTCAAGAATAATAAAAATAAAATTTCTTTTAGCACGGTTCCTTCCTTCCTCAACAGGGAGGAAACCCGCTTTTAAGGTTGACCTCATGATGCAATCCAGAAGTGCCGACGTTTTAAGGGGGATAACATGTAAAAAAAAGTACCCAAAGTTGTTTTTTTTTAATATTCTGCTTATGAGGTTGACTTCATGATGCGATCCTGAAGAGCCAAACCACAAAGAAGCAATAGAAAATTAAAAATACAAAATTTTTTTTAAAAGAAATATCCAAAATAAATTATACTGTGCACTGTTATATAAGAATATTCGTCAGGTTTGGAGGGAATTAAAAAGTGACATTAATGGATCACTGGTTGTTACAGTTGCTGGATACCCTAAAGGCACAAATCTCAATTTAAATTATCACAAATTGGAATAACCGCTATGGTATAGAGCACCACTAAGGACAAAAAATAAATGTTCAATAGGAAAGCAACAATCTGAATTGGTTCATGAAACCAATTTTTTATTTTGTATTAAACCAACGTATATTAACAATCATTCTAATGGAGCCATTAGGAAGCTAACAAACCGTGCTGAAGCCTGTTTGGTCAAGGTTCCTGCATGGAGAACAGGGGAAATAATGTAATATATTATGAAAAGAAAAATTACCTTTATTGTAAGCATACTGAGCAATTTCCACAGCGATGTCCACTGAACATTCTCGGATTTTACTAAGGGGAGGATAGAGGCTGCCTTTCTCAAGATCCGCATCAGTAACGTGGTCAGCAACACACTAGAACAATTTAATAGTAAATAATAGTTTTCCTGGTTTAAATTGCTTCACACAGTTTGGTAAAGAATGGCTGAGTCCTCATAATCAGTTCTTCAGTTCCTGATGTTCTTGTTTTAGACGCAAAAACAAAATATACTAAGCAGAGAACTATTACCATAGGAAGAAGAGGATTGTAAAGTCATAGAAAGATAGCGGGTTAAAGGATCGCAACATAATCATATACAAATATACCTCGAGTTATGTTGTTTTAAGTTACATTGTTTTTGATTACTCATTATTTGTCAAACAAACATATTGAAAAATAAAAATTCGAGTTCAAGCTATTTTATTTGACTTCATGTCTGTCCACCACAAATATTGAAGCCATAATTTCACTATAAATACATTAAAATTATGAAGTAATGTTACTTGGTGTGATTTATTTAGCAGTCTTTTAGACGTCAATATTGGTGAATTCCATAGTAGTATCAAATTCTGTGCTGTTATCAGCATTATTTAGAAATAAAATTTTGTTTAGGCATAAGTTTGACTAACATAACATGTTATTGGCAATTTTTTAACATATTTATGTGACACATTTTGTTAGTTTATTCTTTATAGTAAAACAAGTTCCAAGCTAAAAATGGAATATGGTGTGTCCCACACAACGAGCACATGGATGACTGAGTCTGGAATGGGGTAAGTTAAATAATATATTCTAATTAATATTTTCATAATACATTTCAATAATTTTTGGAGATTTTACAGCTGGTTTTTTAAAAGTAATATAAAAAATTAAATTTGCTAGGAGCAAATAAATAAGAAGTGTTAAGTGTAAACCCCCACTACATCCTAATAGGCTGATATTACTTATCATGGACAATCATGTTGTTAGTTTCTAATGTTTTATTGCGAGTTTTGTTAGAATACAACAAACATTTAGGCCATTAGTTAATTGAGGCATATAGCTGCAAATGGGCTTCTATCCTCTTTCATAACCTTTTAACAAAACTGCAAAAACCTGGAAAGACAACCTAAGAAAAAACTACAATTCTCTAATTAAATTGTATTTCATCATTTTTTATTTTTAAAATTAATTTAGTTTAAGAAACGTTCTCAAAATTATTAAAAACATTTTAAATCTGCATAGAAGCGCTTCTGCATCTATCTAATGAATAGAAGCTATTTTGCATTCACCATTACAAGATAGAAGCGGTTATGGTCCTAACATAGTCGTGTGGATGATTTTATACAATGGATGTTTCACTGTTATCATAAAACAGTTATGCAAAATATTAGCCAGACTCCATTACACGTGTATACAAAAAACTGTGTTGTGATTGGTCAGACTGAGCAATCACAAGTTAGTAATGGATCTAACCTTCCAGCTGTCAAGATATTTTTTTTTATAGGAAAGATACTGTTTTGCCATACTCTTTTAAAATGTAATCATAAAGAATTGGAAGTGGGTTGCTAGTTGATAAAAAAAAAGTCATGAGCCAAAAATGTGATAGAAGCGCTTTTGCATCTACACACCTCAATTGGACAACCCGATTTTGCTTATTTTATTTATGTTTGAAAGAATTACCCACATATTACTATCAAAAATGAAAAGAAATTGTAAAAAGATATACCTGTGCTGCCAACAGGAATATTTCATCGGAGA
Source organism: Gonocerus acuteangulatus (assembly GCA_946811695.1). NCBI lineage: Eukaryota > Metazoa > Arthropoda > Insecta > Hemiptera > Coreidae > Gonocerus > Gonocerus acuteangulatus. Next base: position 29,701,810 of record OX328123.1, read on the forward strand.
TGTGATGTATGCCTGTAGCGATGACTCCAAGAGCTACACCAGGGAAAATGTAGGCATTGTTTCCTTGTCCTGGGGAATATGTCTTCCCATTGTATGTGACTGGAGGAAATGGAGAACCAGATGAAAAGACGCACCGACCCTGAAACCAAAAACAGAACAATAAACACTGCATCTCCTTTTCGAGATCCGTCATTCATCTATGTTTACACGTTCAATGCTGCTGCCATCTCGGCTCAAAATGGGCTACGGCTGTGGTCGATTGAGAGAACTCCAAGCACGTAGTTACTAGCCGGGAATGCAACAAGAAACTGAATGGCACAAGCTCCACAAGGTGCTCGCCATTTATGGGAAGGAGTGGGGAGAGCACTGCATGGTGCTCTCGGCCCATCCATAAGGACTTGATGAGCACCATACGGTCCTCTCCATATTGAACATGTTAAATGAAATGTAACATATTTTATTCAATGCCAACATGTAAATCTTTAAAATAAGTGAGTTTCCTCCCTTCCTAAATAAAATAAACATATCTTTCACACTGGTCCATTATTAACTTGTATAAAATAAATACAAATCCAAATTTGCAATAGTGTATTTATGTAATAACATTTAACTGTTTTTAATTTATTCCATTTAGTCTATTTTCTTACACATATTGTCATTCCTGAAGAATATAATATGAAACAATTGCAAATTTATAGCACATTCAGGTAGATGGAAAAATTTGAATCCCGCATGTACAAAATTCGGAGGGAAATGTTCCCAATAGTTCTACTATTTCCATTACCATTTTCATGAACAACATGCTACGTACAAAATCAATAAAAACTGATTTCTTACAATATTTTTTATCTCAAAAGAAAAATCTGAGGTCAAGCTTATTAAAACATCTTATATTTTGATGACTATCTCAAACCAAAAACTAATTTATATATTCATTTTACTTAAACATGGCGTTTCGGTCATTAAGCCATTTTCACACTTAAAAACAGCAGCCTCATTTTTTACAATCTATAATCTAGGTTTTGTTATCCTGACATAAATCTCAAAGCAGCTATTAACATTTATTTTATCGGTAAAAATCCACTCAAGTTCCGCCATTTTCTTTCAATCAATTTGGGGCTAGTAAAGAAAATGGAGGAAAATATGAACATTTGGAGAGGAATTTTACCTATAAAATGAATGTTAATAGCTGTTTTGAGATTTATGCCAGGATAACAAAACCTAGATTACAGGTTATAAAAAAAAAGAGGCTGCTGTTGTTAAGTGTGAAAATTGCTAAATGGCCAAAACGCCATGTATAAGTAGAATGAAAAACTAAATACATTTTTCGTTTGAGGAGATGATCAAAATATGAGATGTTTTAATAATATCTAAATCTAAGAGAGCTTTGGAAAACTAGTTAAAATTGACTAGTACCTCTGTATTGACGTAAGCTTCCTCAGCTGTGCACTCTGCTTTTGATGTTGGATTACTCAGAGCAAAAATGACTGGTTGTTCATTGATCTTGGCCATCTCCTGGAGGACCTCGGGGGTGAAGGCCTTACTAGCAGCGGAAGCACCTGCAGCAGGCAAGAAAAACTATTTCATAAATATTGTTGGGATCAGTAGGCTGATATGGACTGCTAACTGCTACGATTTTGATTGAAGAGCTTTGTCATTGGCTCCTAAACTGCTAACAACAGTATCTGTTATTTCTTGTTGTGAACAGTAACCTGCTAAAAAATAACAGATCTGCTAACCGCAACCCATCACTAAATTCAACCACCATTCAAGTGAGACACAAACCCACACTTCCTCAGTTCCTTACAAATTCTTATCACTATAATTTCTTACAAATAAGATAAATTAAGTGGAATTGTTAAAACTATTTTTTTTTTTTTTTAAGATGGAATTATAAAACAGACACGATACCTATGAGTATTGATGGCTGAACTTCCTTCACAAGGTCTAGCAAGTTCTTCACGACTGGGTGTTCCTTCGCATACAGAGCTTTATGACCTGAAAGAACAAACCGTTAGATGTTGGCATTCGTTAAAAAAAATAATCTGAAAATAATTATCATTGAACAGACTTGTTTCATCAAGAGTCAAATAAATTATCAAAGCTTTGTTTTTAATCTTCGTATCGTGTAGAGTGTAATGCAAAACACTGTAAGCGATGTCAGGGTAATATAAAACCCCAACTAATTATTAATCAATGGTCTTTAATCTTTGGTTTTACCAAAACAACAGCTATTTAAAAGACATAAACTCATTAAATTGATACAAATATAAATAATTTTATGTATCACAATTAAGTTTCTTTACACTCCAGCCTAGATTTTCAGTATACTTTTTCTTTATTCCTTAAAATTGACTTATTTATTTTACTTTCTAATTGTTTTAAGTAAAAATGTCTTTACATACATGAAGCACAGACCTTCAGCTTCCGGATTAATTCTGATGGTTTAAACCCAGACACTTCCTCAAATATTAATTTGTTTCATATAATAATTTATATAATACTTCAACATAATTATATACAATCATAATGTGTTCATAAGAAAACAGTTTAGATAACTTAAACCTTAATTACACAGGCCATAAAATATGTGCACAAAAGAAGTAAACTAACATTATTTATAGAAGTAACATTTTTAGTGAAGTAACATTATTTATTTAAATTTTAACGTCCACTTATACATAACAGATTTTTGAGACACGTTTTCTACAGGTTGTTACTCGTTTCTAGCCAGGACAGGTCTGTTTTTTTTTTTTTTTTTTTTTTTTTTTTTTTTTTTTTTTTTTTTTTTTTTTTTTTTTTTTTTTTGAAAGAAAAACCATTACTCCTAGAGGAAATCTAACTCCGGTGAAATTAATAAATGAATATTGTAACATTATTCAATTTATAGATTGAATCACAGACCCTGGATGACTATATAACTTCATTATATTGTAATTAATCAAGGAAAAACTTCCTCAAGGTTCCAGTAGCACTTAGGATAGGCATATTCTCATGAGTATCAGCTTAGAAGCCAGGATTATGAAGAAATGTCCTTATTATGTATTTATTATTGTAATAAATTTAAATCCTCGTAGGGTATCTAATATAGAACTTTACAAGACGGTAACATCGTCTGACTTTGGAAAAATATAACACCCTACTTTCTATCTGAAACGTTTTCTCCAATAGACGTCCTAACATGCCATTCTGGGATATGAAGGCAGATTCGTATAATAATTGGTTAAGGGCACAGGCACTGGATTCAAATCCCAGTCTAGAATGATAATGTTTCTAATGTTAAAATATTTGAAAAGTAATGTTATCAATTTATTGAGTTTAGAATTTCATATTTGTTTAAAATAAAAATAAATAGAATAGAATGCATACCTTCAAGCCTTCCTTCGGGTCTTCCCTTTGCTAGCAGTCCGTCTATATCCATCATCCAGATCTTATCCCTAGCTTCAAGGACAGGAGTCCCTTCAGTCTGCATAGCCCTAACGCACAAGTTTGCGATGCCCAGAGCTGCCTAACAACAAATATACACTCTTTAATAACTCTCATTCAAAAATCGCCATACCATATATTCTATTCAAATAAGATACCCCGATGATATGGTTACAATAACAAAAATAATTAATGTAGGATTCCAGGGAATGTAATGTAGGATAGCTGAGGGAAACCCCCATTCAGTAGGCATTCTAACGACTTCTGCCGGATACAAAAGAGACTAGAGCTAACAAAAATTACCATTAGATGTCACAAAAAGCTGATCTTGCCACAAAAGTGGCTATCAGTTCCATCTCCAAAGGGTTACAAATACATTTTTGGTCTATATTTATCAACATTACCATTGCTATTATTTTGCATTTCCTTCCCAGAGTTCGGAAAGCCACTAATAACATCGATCTGATGTCTTGAGGCAGGAAATCATGATATTTTGTCAGAAAAATTATGACGGTATTTAAAGTTACTTAGTCAAATATTTGTTTGTGCTCTATTGACAAAAATGTGGTCTGAATTTGGATAAAATTTGATAAAATAAAAATTGTTTAAAACAGAAAACGAGAAGAAGAGGTCATTTCAAGGCATCAAAATCCGACCACCATTACACTTTGATCCCTGCCTCAGGGGAGAAAACACACATATGACATTAACTGATGACAAAATATGGAGCTATCGACAAGAAATGTCAACATTTTATAACACATACATAAAAAAAAAAGTACCAGTATAATCAATAGTTATCACAAACATCCGTTAAACAAGAGTTTTGTAAAACATAAGGTATGTACAGTTGAAGGCTGATACTACTAATGCCAGATCTAATTTTAACCTGAAGTGATACATCAAGCCTTGATAGAGAAAATAAGTTTTTCCAACATTTTAATAAAATACTATTTATCCGAATAATCTTATATATTTCCCAGCTACATAGGTTTTTTTTTTTTTTTTTTTTAATTATATGCATTACTTATCCTTCTATTAAAAAGTATCATCACCTCGCCTGCGCCAAGGAAGAGGAATTTATTGTTGGATATCTTCCTCTTAGTAATGCGCCTGGCTGCAAGCAGACCTGCTACTGCAACCGATGCAGTTCCTTGGATGTCATCATTAAATGTACAGTACTTGTCTCGGTACTTGTCAAGGAACCGGAAAGCATTGTGGTTTCCAAAGTCTTCAAACTAAAAAGAGAAATATTTGTTTATTAGCATTCCGACAGAGGTGTTTGGTTTAAAAGACTCCAAATAATAATTTAATTTCACTGCAGCTTTCTTTTAATACTTTAAGGAAACAGGTATAAAATGGATATCTGGGTAAATTGGACCACTCTCTATTATTATACATAAATACGCTCATATTTAAAAAATATGAATTATATTTCTTATACAGTTAGAAGGGAAGGGGGTCTAATATATTCAGAAGTCCAATTTACAAAGGTCTCCCCTCATTCATGCATTTCCAACTTCTAAATTATTAATAATTTTTTTCATTGCCCTGAATGGCAAATCGAAAAAAAAAAAAAATAAATAAATAAAAATAGAAAATAAAAGAATAATGCTCCATTTACCATCAACATAGATTATAATTCCACAAATAGGGATGTCAGATGTTTTTGCAAAACTATTTTTTGTTATTATTATTTCTTTCGAAAGAAATAAATATTGAATTTTATTTAAAAACACCTTGGTATGATCAATTCCTCAGACCTAAATTTGTCATTTATTTACATCATCATTTTACATATAACGTTTCGGCCTTCAGGCCATTATCAAATTCTTAATACTAGCAGCCTCTTAATTAAAACTTTTAAATTTAGGCCTTGTCATCCTGGCATTCTTCTCATAACAACTAAACATCAACAATCACATTTTATAGGTATAATCTAAATTATAAACACAGCCATTATCTCAAGAAAATGGCTGCGTTTAAGAATCACACAGCCAGGGAGGGAGGATGTATATGCTCCCTCCCTTTTTTTCTGCCAAAAACTGTTGTTTCTCTTTACCTGGAATTTTCCTTGCATATTTCTCCAATATATTTTGTGCTTTTGAAGTGAACAATTGTGTGTGTGAAAAAAGTTTTAAGAAAATTCATTCTGAACAAGAATTGTTAGAACTTTTGACGGATGTGAGCGAAAATGAAGCGGAGTTTTCTTCCGATGACGATGAGGGTTTTGATGATTTATCCCAAAATGTTTCTATTGGAGAAACACCTGGAACTAGTGGAATTTAAAGTACAAGAGAATTATCTTCCGACTAAACATTGTATGACGAAAGTATTCAGCACACGGAGCACTCCACGTGCTAGGCTATCCCGCACCACTGCATCATCTAGCCCTACTAGTATTACGCAGCCTAAAGGTTAATTTATCTATGAGTTCAACCACAATAGCTACATTCCATCGGAAAGTGCTAACATGTCACTTGGAACAAGTATTTTAATTTGCAAGCAAGAAGTGATATTTAGAGGGTTAATATAATTATATATATTATATTTTTTAACAAAGTCCTTTTCTTGAGTACCTTCAGTATTAGGAGATTGTCAACATGTATGGAAGTTGGTCCTAGTATGTAGAAGTGCTGATAAAGCCTATTTTTCAGATCACCTTCTTCAAGTATTTATCCATTTTTTTCAATTGATTCTTATAAGATTGCAGGCAATATTATTAAATTAATCAATACAAAATTAAAATGTGTGACCAAATTCACAAACTATGAGATACTTACTTGGATTAGAACATTGGATCCATACCGCCTGACAGCAGCTTGCATGAACTCGTCAATTAGTTCATCATAAGTAGGGCCAAAAAGCCGTTTCTGCCTGAGGCCAATGTAGAGCGGGTCATGGAGAAATTTCTGAAAATAATATTTCTAAAAATAGTTAAAAAAAAAAAAATCAAATATAAAGTTCGTACAAAAGGAGAAGATAAGTACGAAAGTCAGATAGTGTAGAAGTAAAAAAAAAAAAAAATATGCAAGCCTGTTTAGCGAGGTGCTCAGTTCAAATGCATATGGGCAAACTTTTGCGAGGGAAATATTTCTAATGTTCTACCATTTTCAAACTTACATTTCAATGAACAACACCCTACATAATACAGTAAAAACTGATTTGCCTCTTTTATGATCAGGGAAAGCTTTGGATGATAATGATTATCAATATTTAGCCAAAGCTATGCTTGAAAACAATTTAACCCTTGGTTACTAACCTCATGTCAAATTGACCCGAGGCTTCCTTAAAGTCTTTATATTATATTTATATGATAAATTTGATTATCCTAAGACTTATGTAATCTGTTTTTTATTGTATTCTTATAATTATTTCTAATTGTTCAAGGTACGGGTCAATATGACCCGAGGTTAGTGTGAGTGGTATAAAGTAAAGGTTAGTAACTAAGGGTTAAACTGGAGATGAAACGTCTCAGTGATAAGGTTATTAAAGAGGGAATTTTTCCCACATAGTTAATCCATGGGAATGAAGCACTTAAACTAGTACTAAGTTGGTACTCCAGGTCAGGACTCAGCATTAATGCTCACAAGTCGGTCATAGACCCTTTTACTAAGAAGCAAAACTATTTTTTCTTGTTTTCGATGATCTGCCAAATGCATTAGTCGCTCAACCACATAAAAAGAACAGGATTGTTATATCAGTGTGTGCCCGAACGAAACCTGTGTGCCCTTTATTCAAATATGGCTCAAATTTGCCCTTAGATCACCGATATTCCAATCTTCTTGTTTGTGTAAGTAAAAGATGTGCTGCTACCGGTAGAGATGAAAGTCAGTAGACACTGAATTACTAAAGGAACATATTGCTAATGAACCCAGGTATAAAAGATAATGGTACTGTCCAGTGTATGACAAAAGCCTTATTACTGCTGAATTGCGGAAGAAATGAATGCCTACGACATCTAGTGGTTAGAAAGATAACCTACAAACATAGCTGTACATTCATAGAGAGCAGATAATATTTTAAAAGGCAGAGACACCAGATAATCACTCACCCGAATATATTCGGCAGAGCCTATAGAGAGTGTCTAGCCCGCCAGAATATACTCGGGTATAGCCTTTGTACAGGTTATCTGAGAAATCTCATAAATTGTCGTCCGTTTAACCCATTCGATACTGAATATGGTAGAACTGCAATGTACCGAGGGAGGGGGATCACTAATGTTTTCTCCTCTCCTGGACTGAATACGCCTGCCTACCTTGGCTGGCCTATGTTAATAAGCTTTCCGTCGTTACTTTACGATTCAAATATTATTATTATTATTTATTGATAAGGCTTCGCAACTTGGCGAATCGCCTGGTCAATTGTTACATATTAACAAATTGTTAAGTTATTTTCATACAAATATGTTCTTAATCTAAAATGTACTAGGGAACAAAAGTTATACAATAGCAAAATAGAAAAGAATGAGTGAGTTCAGAACAAACAAAGAGAAATAAAAAATAAGGGGATAAAAAAAAAAAAAAATAATAAATAAAAAAAAATAAAAAAAAAAAAAAAAATAATAAATAAATAAATTAATATATATATATATATATATATATATATATATATATAATATATATATATATTCTATTATAATTAAGTTTAATGATGATAGGAAAAGTTAAAACAAAATATATTAATGAATCACAAAAAGCATACGACTAATATTATTAAAAGCAAAATTTTTGTTGTATGTTTATATATTTTTTCTTCGAATTTCAAATTAAACTTGTCAATCCAGTTTAATGAAAATTGCAGTGATCAAATATTATGACCTAGATTCGTCATCAAAACTGTCACAAAAAAAAACAAAAAAAAAAAACAAGTCTCAACTGTCAACCGGAAATGAAGGAACAGAAATACATGATGAGTCTCAACCGTCACTCGTAACTCACACAATGCAAATACATGAGATACATCAGTGAGTTAAGGATATAAGATAACCACGTACCTCATTGTTGGTGCCAACATCAATGGTGATGGGAAGGCACTGATGCGGCTTAATCCCAGCAAGAGCTGTGTAGAGAGACAGCTTTCCTACGGGGATGCCCATTCCACAGGCACCAAGATCTCCTAAGCCAAGAATTCTTTCTCCGTCCGTCACAACAATAGCTCGCACATCGGGTTCTGGCCTGAAACAAAAACATAACATATTCTCAATTTAGAAAATCTTTTATCCTGTAAGAATAAAACCATTTGTAATAAAATAGTTTCTGGAGTTCATGAAGAATAAGTTATGAAATATAAAATCCTTGAAGTGACCTCTAAAAATATTGAAAATATATTACACAAATGCATATTGAAAAAATATATTGTCAATCCCTTTCTCAATTATTAAATTGATCAAATTGTTAACAAATGAACTGTAATCACTAAAATTGAACCTCTAGCAGTTTGTTACATATGAAAAACTTTATACATGTTTAGATGGTTCAGTTTGGGAACAAAAGATTTTAAGTTGAACCTAGATCAGGTCTCCTAGTTTAGGCTAAATTTTCTCGGCTTGGGATATGAATAGTTTAACAACTTGTTGGGAAGAGGGGGTTTACTCCAGAAAAAAATTAAATAATAAATTAATAATTGATAAGCTATTCAAAATATATATACAAATATAAAACGTTTTATTCTTATTTTATATTTTGGTTAGTTTAAGGAAATTCTTCAGCGATTTGGCATAAACTAACGACCTGAAGAAAGTTCTCTTTCTATTCAGTATGTGTATGAAGTAGTTTATGTCTCAAAAACTAAATTATAATATTCTAATAAATATTAAACTACAGTTTGTAAATAATACAATTAATTACTAGAAAATTATATCTTTTTATAGATATAATTACAATTTATACTGGCTAAAATTATTATCTTTTGACATGAATGATCTATATTTTATACAAATCTAAATTATAGCGAGGGAAAACTAATTTAATTGGGAGGTAAGGTTTAGGAAAAGAAGTCTAATGAAATTCTGTACAAAATTACTTGCAACAACAACCATGCACATGCGAAGACAATTCACGGATCAAGCTCGTCATGCTTTTGTTTCCATGACACACCAGTAGATTTGAGAAGCCTATCTACCAAGACGTATTCTTTTTATTGGCTTAAATGCTTTCTTAAATATTGATATCCAAAAGTTGACATACAGAGATTTGTGTTTAAATGGTTCAAAAAGTCAAGATAATTGCTAGTAGGGGGACTGCGGTAGGCAAGGGAAAACCTCCAACTAGAGTAGAGGAGCGGTCACCAGATAAGTACTTGCTAAGACGAGAATCAAAAGAGCTTACGGAATGGATCTGGGGAGAAAAATAAAGAGAGAGGAGCAACTTGATCTTTTCAATCAGGCAGCAGAAAAAGGGACAGGTTATGAACAGAAAAAAATAAAAGCACTGGGTTTAGTGTTAACACAAACCCAAGGATTCACTTGGACATATAGTCCCTACCATGTCAAACTATCGAATATGAAAATTCGAGCAAAGTAGCGAACAAACATATTCAATACATTGACAAAGTAATATATTCTAAAATGGTCTTATTCGATACTTTATGTAAGGCATTAAAGGCTATTCTAAAGGGGTTAGAGTGCGACAAGCCGTATCGTCCACAATCCAAGAGAAAAGTTTCAAATCTAAAAAACAAGATTTTTCATATTCGATAGTTTGACACGGCAGGCACGATATGGTCCTCAGCTTTTACTAGCTCCTTTTATACTGTGAAAAATGTCAGAGAAATCAGACAGGGAAACTTCCAGTCCGATCGAAAAAAATAATTAGTTTTCACCATTTGAATAAAAATTCATATTTTTTAGAACTCCTGCGTACTTAACTAGATTTTGCCATATTATTTCAAAATTTTAAAATAATTTTGTTTATGTTCTAAATCAAAAATTGCATCCTGCAGGTTAGTGCCAGTTTAAAACATTAGTTTCTTTTCGTCAGACACTGCATCGCCATTTTGTTTTCAAAGAACATACACAATTTTTTGTTGTGTACTTTAAGATCTCAAATGACTTTTTAGGCTTCAAGAATTGAAAAATATTGATTACTTTTTTTTTTTTTTTATAAATCGCAGAACATTACATTGATTTTGAGCACACATTGTATTATTACACCTTAAGATGATGGGAATCTGATATTGAATACCACCAATCACATTAACAGTTATCTTTTCTAATTTAATTTTCCAGAGTAAAGTTTTAATACAGGATTTGGTGTCAATAAGAGATTGATTGAAAACTAATCAAGGCTTTATTCAGCAATCAAACGGAGCTTTGAGATTGATAAGGAAAAAGCCATTTGTTCGTCATTCATAAGTGTCAGCAAGGCATAATTAAATATTTACTGACATTCTGTGAAAACCTAAACTTCTTTTTGATAAAAACTCATTCAATCAAAAATATTAAGTTTGTAATCTAATACAAGTGTTGGTAAAATAACAAGATGACGAAATGTAAATAATTTTCTTCTAAGAAATTTCTCCACACATATCAGAAAGAGGGGGAGGGGGATCAGAGACAATTTTATATCAAATGACTATTAGGGCATCCTTTATTTACACCAGGAGGGGACGAGTAAAAAAAAGAAGTAAAAAATGATGAGTTTATTCTTTAACAATTGTTTAACACGTTCGGGCCCAGCGTCATGGCATATGCGTCAGAGAGGTCTGTTCTGGGGGCCCAGCGTCGTGGCATATGCGTCATCAGATAGCTTAGTTTTCTTTCTATCCCGCTACTCCGGGCCTTGTTCTATACACTTCGTATTTGATTTGGGATCTCATTACGTATTCCCGGTTAGGTTTGCTGGTCTAGTATCGTATGATACTGAATCTGCCCGAAAACTTCCTTCAGCGGGCCCTCTATCGTGGCATATTTGACATTTTACTAAATTGTAATTTCCACTAAAAGTACATAATTTTAAAAGTTTCTTCACTTATTTATTTGTTTTAGATGTTTGCCGAAATAACTATACAAAAAGAAGACTTGGGTCCTGATGGAAATTCTTTTTGAACCCATCGGTCCTAAGTGTTAAACGTTAAGATTTTTATTATTATTAAGTCTTTAAGGTTTTATTATTTGCTATTGTTTTAGTAATTTCACTTATAAATAGGTTCATGAGAAGATGGAAGAGGGAAAAAATAGAATAAATTAAGAAAGGTCCCTTGGAAAATAATAAGGTATATAAAACACAAAGCGTAGGTATATACTGAATATATGCTGAAAGCGGAGAGCAGCCTCTATACTTTATAATTCATGAAAAAGTATTTTCATAGGTGTTGGAAGCTTGTAGGTGAATGCTTGTTTTTTTTTTTTTGTGTTTTTTTTTTTTTGTATTTTTTTTATTATTTATTTATTTTATTTTTTCTCATTCAGCAATTAACTTTCAGTTGTAATTTATTTTGTGATAGCGGTGATGACCAAGAAGTTTCCCGCATTTTAACCCAACCCTACTAACGGAACTTTATATTCCCTGGCACCAATGCCCCCCAGCATGCCTTTAAAAAAAGTTTAATTTTTAACGACTTGTATAAGTTCCCTTGTATATTTCAAATATTATACGAGAGCGATATACCAATCCCCCTGTCAAAACTTTCCACCTCTTCTTGTAAAACGCTGTATAAAACATAACTATATTTTACTTCGACAATCCAAGCAATACACACAAATATTAACTCTAAGGGATAAATGTCCAAAGTGAAAGGAAGAAATACATGTTAAAGCAGGAAACACAACTGTCTATAGTGATGTTTCTATAGACCCACAGTAAACCTACCAGTTCTTGAATATATCATAGATGTGACCCTTGTCATGAATTGTGATAAACAGACCTCTTGGTCGACGATAGATCAATCCAAACTTTTGGCAGGCGAGTCCGACGGTAGGTGTGTAGACGATTGGCATGAGTTGCTCAACATTTTCTGAGAGGAGTCGATAGAAGAGCCTCTCATTTCTGTCCTGCAGGGAAAGAAGAAAATTTTATATAATACATTTGTGAACAGAACTCTCAATCACTCGAAGAGGTACAATTTATTATTATTTCTTTTTTTTAAGGCGCACCGGCATCTGGGCCATCTGCGCCAACTCCATGTTGTAGCAAGGAATCTTCTTAAAGAGCACTGAAATGAGAAAAATTCCTGCTGCAGGTGGGACTCGAACCCAATCTTGGGAATCTAATGCGTTAGCCACTAGACCACGGGAAGGCCCACAATTTATTATTATGTGGAAATGTGTTCCATGTGGCACTAGTTTTTCAACATCATTAAGTGCATAATGGCTTTTGAGTCAAGTAAAAAAATATATATACAAATATCATATGAAAATTCTACAAATACCATAGTTATAAGGTATTTATAATAATACCTGTATAATAAATGTCCGTTATTAAGACTAGAAGAGGTCAAAAGAGCAATACATACACTTAGGGGGTGTACAAAGTATAAGCTTCAGGCAAAAGAATAAGCCTTCAGTCATGGTTGCTTGAGATTCGAATATGTGTCATCAGAGAATCTCAAATAACCAAGACAATGCCAGAAGAAGAGGTAGCAAGAACTATGACTAAGAAAAAGTGAAAAAATAATCACCTAATACTCCGTTCATTGAATGTAGTGGCCAAAAGTCACACATAAATAACAACAAAATGAAAAGAAAAGTGGCGTTATATATATCTTTCTTCATTGTACTTTGATTTCCTTGTCTAATGCCTCTCATTCTCATGGGAGTTATCTTGTGGCTAAGGAGTGGCAAACAAGACAAAAGAGTCAAATATATATCTTTTACTAGTGCAGGTAGTACCAATCATCGAAATTTTGAAGGTGTAGCAGTGACTCGCTCGCGCACTCTTGCTTCATGTCAGAGCCGTCTGTTATTTAGCATTATTCATAAAGTCACATTTTTACTCCGACAAAAGATTTCTGTAATAGAGTATCTTGGAAAAGCTTACATGTAACTCAGCAAGGTAGAGGTACTTGTTGATATCTTCCTGGTACTTGTTTACCGAGTAGAGACAGACAGCAATCTGTTGCTCCTGCGTCTTGAATCTTGGAGGCAGCATTCCATGGATACCTAAAGCCTGCCTCTCCTCAAGTGTAAAAGCCAGACCCTAAACATGTTTATGAAGACAATATTAGAAATGATTTCCTTCAAAAGGGAAATAGGTTTGATCATAGAAATGCCATTTGGGAAGTAAATAAGAATTGCATAAACACATTAATCGTTTACATCAGTAATACTAAGTAAAATTTACGCATTTAATTTCCGGTCACATGACCAATGACATCACTTCTGTTAAACTTTTGTGTCATCCAAAACACAAAATATGGAGACCCCAGCAAAATCAGGGTTAGGGATGGTTAGGGATCAAAATTCATGACTTTTTTGTGATTTTCGTGCCCAATTTTAAACTTCGTGTAGTAGACCCTGAATATAACATTTTCAAATCCAAAATGTCTGTCTCACAAAAGCTGCATAACTACACACATTCCTCAGAAAGCTACAATGCTAAGGTTTGTGCTTAAAAAAATATAATTTATTGGCAAGGTGAAATTTAAATAATGAATATAAATGTTTACCCCCTTTTGAATTTTTTTAATCAGTTCACACAATATAAAAAACTTAGCTAAAAGGCATCACATCTTTATTTTAAGAGCTCCAGTAGTTCAGTTTCACCTATACTCTAAAGTATCTGCTAAAGACCTGAAGAATGTTCTGTTGAGTTACCTTATTCAACCTGGGATTTCTGATATGGTCCATGCCTTGCATGAGTCCCGGTGAGATAACGTCGCCAGTAGCTTCATGGTACTGTCGTTGAGACTCCGTTTCTGTCCTGGAGACACAGGTAAGTAGCCTTCCCAATGTACGGACTCCCGAACTGCTCCTAAATCCAACCAATTTACAGTATTATTAGTCGAATGTAACTATTTAATCACCAAAATTGTGAAGATTGAATAATAAAAAATTAATTTACAATCAAACATCCATTGATCTTGTCTACCTCTTTGGTGGACAAGATGGGCACATAAAATACACACACACGCGCATATGGGGTTACACATTTTCTCCAACATTACAAACAGTCTTCTCAGGTGATACAAGATGATTTTATTTACATTATCATAATACGTACACAGCAAAATAATAGAACTGCAAACATTTAAATTTTACACGGCAAACAAATGAAAAATAATTCGAATTTGCCTGAATAGATAAAGCCTATAGTTTTGGTTTAATTCTTCTGTGAGATTACTTTTCAGACATTGTGGTTACTATTGCACTTTCATGTTTAAATCACAACTGGACAATGCGTAATTATTCTGTTGGAGGGAAAGGTAAATAAGCATTCTGGTTTTAACAACTGATCTACCATCTCATGCCAAATTTTTTATGCACAATTATGTTGATTAACTAACATCTAGTATATATAGTCCAAGAGCCAGTAACCGCAAGGTTCATGAAGTGTTTCATGCACCTTGAAATTTTGCTATAATGTACCTCTTGGGTAGGTAAGAAGGTAAATATGTGTTTCCTGGACATACCTTGGTGCACCAGGTACTGCGCATAGGGGAAAGGTGCAAAAAAATATTTCCCAAAAATAGAGTTTTAATCAGAAGCCAACTATCTTTAATGTAAAATTAAGACAATTTTACAATGAATAATAAAAAAAAATCAATTGTTTTTATTCTCATATTAAATGAGAGTTTCATACGCGCTGCCATTTAAACCGGAACAGCAGTACAAGATCATATGAGCAAGAACCAATGAGAGCGCAGAGAACAACCACAACTGTGCGGTGCTCTCATTCACTCATACGGTTACGTGCAGTGTATTGCAGCCTATCATAGGCAACATTATTTTTATGTTTCCTGATAATTAAAACCCCACAAAAGTGTCTGCCCTTTTGTAATTATTTTCAAATATGTTTATTGAAGACGCTGTTTAAATCGCAGCGTGAATAAAGCACTTCATTTAATATTAAAAATAAAAACAAGGTACTTTTTTTTTTTAATTCACATTTTAACCCCCTTATAAGTGCCTGCCATATTTATTATTAATTTTAAAATTGCCTTAATTTACAATTTTTTTCATTAATAATAGTTGGCTTCCGAATAAAACTCTACTTTTGGGCAATATTGTTTTGCACCTTTCCCCTATGCAGAGTACCTGGTGCTCCAAGGTATGTCCAGGAAACACATATTTACCTTCTTATCTACCTAAGAGGTACATTGTAGCAAAATTTCAGGGTGCATAAAACACTTCATGAAAAGTGCGTTACCAGCTCTCCGACTAATACATTTTTTAGCCTGCTAAAGCAATAATGTAAATTTCTCAAAATTCTATAGGTGTGTCATTCTATTTCCGGAGCAGCGAGTAAAAGTATTTTTTTTTCTTAACTGTCTAGTTAAAAAAAAATATTTACAAAAATCATATAGGAATTAATTAAAAGTTTTTGCTCCATATGCATCACAGCCTTGACATTGATAAGGGGTAATTTCAAGATGAGGAGAAACCTTTTATGTTGTAAGTACATGAGCCTTACATGCTCAGCCCAGCACATAGGGTGAAATACTGGACGTAAATGGTATAACACAGGTTGTCTATGTGTTAATCAAATGTTTTTTGCATTACGTAAAATTGTAAGTTGTTACTAAATACTATGTAATGGTTTAATATAATTATTATAACCCTTATCAACTTTAACGTCATTATTTCTTGGTACATTAAATAAACAAAGAACTATGCATATCTTGTGATATGGGCAGAAGCAAAGAAAGTGGGAGCAAGCGAGGCTAAAAAGTTAACACCTTGAAGCAGGGCTTACAAACATAAAGGACTTCAGGCCATTTATTTTAATAAGCATAAAGCTCAAGGAACAGAAGAGAAAATGCAATTTATATTCTTGTGATGCTATTCATTTATAATGATTCTTTGAAGAAAATTGGACGGTTTTTTAGGGAAAAACTTAAAAAAATAAGTAAACATAAAATTATCATCGCTGTACGTAAAATAGTACAGGAAATAAGCAAGTCGGATCTTCCTCCTCCTAAGGCGTTAGATTTGTTCTAACTTTTCATAGGTGGCAGTAGTATATGTGGTTACTTAACATTCCTAGTCAACAATAATGGATTGAGCAAGCAAAGGCAAATTCTTGTCTTTTATCTTGAGCTCTTGGAAAAATGCTGCTGTAGTCCTTGGAAGGGCTCCTCTAGCACTGAACAAGAGATCTCTTACCTCAAAATCCGTTTTTACATAATTTCCATGAACTTCTCTTTTAGGAAGAGAATAGAATTTTCATAGATTGCCTTTTTATCAATCAATCAAGGATCAATTTTTGAACCTCGGTCGAGAAAATTAACTTTTTATTAGAAGGGCCCATTATCACAGTTCTTCAGCTTTTATTATGAAAGGCAAATACATCAATGAATCAAGGCGATTCCTCCAACATAAACAAATAATATATATGACTTTTAAGCCAAAATAATATGAGCTGAAATTTTTTCTATTTGTTTCCTTAACGAATTACACATTAAATCAATAATCAGGCAAATAACCATGAGCGTATATAAGGGGGGGCTGCAGCCCCCCTGAAATTTTGATTTGATCAGTAAAAATTTCATAAAACCCTTAAAAATAAATTAAATAAGATCATTTAGTTCATAAAACTATTCTATTTTGAGTGTAATAGCGTTTAAGTTGGCTAAAACTCTTCCAAGATCTAAATTGTTAGCATTCCATACACCGGAAATGGTCTCAGCCCCCACCCAAATTTTTCCAGCCTCCTCCGAAATTATTTTTTATATACGCCCATGCAAATAACTGATGCTCAAATTAAGACTCCAACATGGGCCTCTCCGTGGTCTAGTGGCTTTGGATTCTCATGCGGGAGATAGAGATTCAAGTCCCTCAGGCAGCAGGGATTTTTCTCTTCCCCCCCCCCCCCCCCAAAAAAAAAAAATACCAAGAGGGAGATAGAAAAAAATTAACCATATGTGTTGAAGTAAAGGCTTGTTCGTACTAGGATACAAAGTCAAGTGGTATATGTATCCAGACAAGGTACAATCGATTGGTCGTGTAAAGACTATTGAGAGACAAAGACCCATTTTTAGAACACAATTGCAGAACATTGGTCACTCATTTGAAGAGGATGACTTAAGAAAATTTTCAAAGAGTGTTCTGCAACATTTTGAACTGTGTTTGTTTTACGAGACTGTTGATTATTGCTTCGAAACACAGAAAATGAACATGAGGCCGATGAACTGCGTTCATCTAAAACACAGTATCACTGGCAGGCAGATAACAGTGTAATGGTTTCTCTACACCTGCTTTCTTGTTACTCGGTCATTATGCAGAAACTCCCAATGTAATGGAATGAAACAAACGCTTCAAAAATTTGAACCACCATTTTCTAAGTCTGAGGTGGTCCTATATAACTTTATGCTGGAAACATTTAGGCAAATTCACTTATTAGACTAATAAATGAAGGCTCCCTCATCACACCAAAATTAATGTAACTAAGATTAAGAGAGATTGAAATAGTTTAAAAAATGCTTAAATAGCAAAATTGAGATTGATTCAAAACATTAATATGCATCCATAAATTGCTAATTAACATGAGTCTGTCTCCAAAAACACCTGTCTGTCTGTTTTTCTGTTTGTTTGTTCCTTATACAAATCCACACCGTTTGACCAAACTTGGAATAATGGTAGGTCTTGATACGAGAAATCTCCTAGGCTAGGTCAAAAAAATCCACCAGCTATCTGTCTGTATGTTTGTCCCTTATACAAATCCACACTGTTCGTCTGATTTTGATTAAACTCGGTACACATGTGGATCTTAATCTGAGGAGTGTCGTAGGCTAAGTCAAAAACGTCTACCAGCTGTCTGTCTGTATGTTTGTCCCTTATACAAATCCACACCGTTTGACCGATTTTGACCGAACTTGGAATAATGGTAGGTCTTGAAACGAGAAATCTCCTAGGCTAGGTCAAAAAAATCTACCAGCTGTCTGTCTGTATGTTTGTCCCTTATACAAATCCACACCGTTTGACCGATTTTGACCAAACTTGGTACATATGTGGATCTTAATCTGAGGAGTGTCGTAGGCTAAGTCAAAAACGTCTGCCAGCTGTCTGTATGTATGTTTGTCCCTTGTACAAATCCACACCGTTCGTCCGATTTTGACTAAACTCGGTACACATGTGGATCTTAATCTGAGGAGTGTCGTAGGCTAAGTCAAAAACGTCTACCAGCTGTCTGTTTGTTCCCAATACAAATCCACACCGTTCGTCTGATTATGACTAAACTCGGTACACATGTAGATCCTAATCTGGAGAGTGGCGTAGGCTAGTTCAAAAACGTCTACCAGCTGTCTGTCTTTATGTTTGTCCCTTATACAAATCCATACCGTTCGACCGATTTTGACCTAAGTTGGAACACAGGTAGATCTTGATACGGCGATTGCCATAGGCTAGGTCAAAACGGCTACCATCTGTCTGTCTGCATGTTTGTTCTTTATACAAACCCACACCGTTTGACAGATTTTGATCAAACTGGGCACACAGGTTGGTCTTGATCAGGGGAGTGTCATAGGCCAGGTCAAAAACGTCTACCAGCTGCTGTCTGTATGTGCTTTTTTTTTTTTTTTTTTTTTTAAATAAAAATCCACACTGTTAGACCGATTTTTACCAAACTTGGCATACATGTATGTCTTGATACGGGGGGGTGGGGGGGGTGTTATAGGTTAGGTCAAAGTCGTCTAGGACTCCCAGTTGGGAGGTCACGGGTTCGAAACAGTTACAGATTCGTGTTATTTGATTTTAATAATACTTATTTGGTTTCTAATTTATTTAGGCTTTTCTATATGCAGAAAGTAGGTGTAGCATGGCACACCGGGTAACAGCTAGTAATATATAAGAAAGAAGATTTATAAATTTTTAATGGCTTAATGAAATTATTAAATAAAGTGAAATAATAAAAGAAAAATTATGTTAACCGTTTAAGTTATATTTAACAAAAATAAAAAAATGGGAAAAATATGGATACAAATGCCCATAAAATGAATTAATATTGTAGTGGTCTGTATTCTAAGATGAACGTATTTTAGTGCGTTTCCTCCCTCACTCCAAAGGGAGGAACCTTGCTTATGAGATTGACCTCATGACACAATCTGGATGTGCCAACTAGAAGATTTTACGTTTCAGAACCTAATAACGGTGTGATATAAATATAAGTCAACAGACAACTTGTCAAGAACGAAGTACTGTGGAAAATCTCCTTATAGGCTGTGATATTTTTAACCCCACTTTATAACTTCTAGTTTATTATACGATCTTTGAATCAAATAGAGCAGACAGAGAGATTAATATAACCCACATCATAGCTATCAATATTCTAAGTAAATAGTATCAACACTTATGAAGTGTCCAAAACAAAAATAGCTACTCACAAGACCTCATTCTCTTCAATGGAATCAGCCATTTGTTCTCTTTCAGTGATTAGCGTAGAGTAAAGAAGCAGAAACTGGCAAAACATCTATATTAGCAAACACTCATATAGCTACAACGACTTCCACTTTAGGACGTCCATACCACTCCAATTAGTTCAATCTCAAGAGCTTTCCTCCCAATGGGCTCATACACATAATTAAAATGTAATCGGAAAGGCAAACAACATACATAAGTTAGAGGAATTCATGCAAAACACTCATAAAAATGTTGTTGTTTTTTTTTTTAACAGTGTATCTGCTTCTAGCCTATTAGCACCACAAAACACTTATAATTAACCTTGTGTGTTGTTCCCAGCAATCAGCCATTTCACATTTACACACAATAAAATCAAAAAAGATCTTTAACGAAAATAATTCTCATGGACGAACTGTTGGGCTTACAGTTACCAACTGATTCACACGAACTCATGAAGAGTGTTCTCTTAAAACCCCAGAGCAGCCGACAAGCCACCACCCCTCCACCTGTAGCTTGATAACCATTACTTTTGGGTCGCATCTCCTATCAGTGTGTATTTAAGAATTGGAGTTTTCACCAGCTAGAAGGAGATAGTTTGTCAAAACACATCTGCCCTGAACCTATATAATATATTCTATTTCTCCATTGCCTCTCAAGTTTTATATCACTCCTCATCCTGGATGAATTAAACAGACAATAAATTTGATAGTTGATTTATTGTTTTGTCACTACATCAATATCATAGATAACTATTATACTTTTTGAAATTCTTTTATTCATTATTTTTCACATTTTTATTTAGATTAAACATTTCCTTCAGATTCTCTTCCCCTCCCCACTCCCTTACCTTCACTTTTTTCAAGAACATCATTCTCAAAATCGTCTATTTTGAGTTAAGAATATTTTCAGAATGCTAATATTGTACCAAAAACTAATACGAATGTGAGGGGGAATGGAAAATATTTTACATAAGTGAATATTTCGTAGGACTGAATAGTACTAGGTTTTGTGGCTATTTTAAAATAAAATAAATTCTTCGTAAAAATTCTCAATTGTATTGTTTTTACATATTTTGTTGTTAGATAACATTATTATATTTTCGAGTTTCATATCACAAAATTCTCCTCGATTTCTTTCCTCTTACCGATAATAGTAGCAAGGGTTGACAAAGGAAATTTCAACTGCTTAGCTATGTCTATTTTTGTTTCATTGGGGTTTTCATTAGAGATGTGGGTAGGAAAATTTTCCAATTTGGAAAATTTTCAGCATGTTTTTCCGGAAAATTTTCCATTTACAAAAGACAATTTTTTGGTAAATTTGTTCTAGGACATATATGAACTACCCATATTCTATTATATTAGCTAATTTCTGAACCATTTAAACAAAAACTACAGGCTATAATTCAACTTTTTAATCCACACGAATAAAATTAAATGTTTTACCTAACAATTGTCATATTGTTTAATTAATAACTCATAAAAAGGCAATTCGCCCTATTTCATTATAAAAGAGCACTCACAGAAAATAAATCACTCATTTCTCTTAACATTTAATAAACAAGGTTGTAGCGGAAACCAGAAGATGGCTCCACCACTCTGTACTAGATGCAACAGTTTTGTGTTTTGTATGAATTTTTGATGGTTTCTTTTTTCATTGATTGTAATTAAAAGCCATTTCATGGACTATACTCTTCAAAAGATAAATAAATCATTTCGTTTCTAGATTTTTTACATAAGGTAGTCATTGAACACTTATACTTACACACTCATAAATTCATAAACACTAAAGTCACAATTATGTGTGAATCTCTTTGTAAGGAAAAATGTCAATCAATCTTGTTGCATGTTATACTAATGCCAAGTTAAGTTTATCCACATGCGCCACGATATGTATTTATTATAGTATTATATGAAAGTGAATGTTGTACTTTATAACTCCTATTTTGAAAATTTCTTCCCAAAAGAAAACGTAGAATAACACTTCTGTCTTCTAAAAACAGGAATGCATGAAGGAAAGTAACAAATATGCCAACAAATGTTGACACGTAAATGAAAAAGGTATAAAAATCTTGAGTAGGTAACACGTAAGACACTTAAATGTGTTGCGGGTTGCCTACTCCTGCATATCCCTTGAAGAACCTTAGTCCTCAAGAAGCCTTATCTATATGCTAGTTCACAAGCAATCAAATTGGATAACATCTCGTTTAATATTAGCCATATTCGGGTCACGGAAGATTTAAGTGTATTGTTTACTTCATTCGATAAACGAGTGCATGTACATAAGTCGTTAATTATTAATGAAGAAATTAAGAGTAACAGCCCATGTTTATAAAGGCTTTATCAAATAATGTTTAAATAATTTTTACTCTTAATCTTCATAAAAGAAAAAAGTGCTCTATATTTTATTAGTGAATATCCTAACTCCTAATAACGTCAGCATGATGATACAACTCTGAGGTAACAACTAGATATTTGATGTTTCAGAAACCATACGTAAAAAATACTTCAAATATTGACAGTAGTTATTCTTGTTATATAGGTATAGATATATTTATAATAAAATATAAACATAATGAAGTAAAGTCAAAATAACAATTAAAATTCACAATTAAAAAACAGATTTTATTAAGTAAAACCTCCCAACCCAACTTCAATAAGTGCTGCCGAGTCCTTAAAGAGGAATGTTGGAATATTATACGTTTCCTATTTGTCAACTCTGCCTGTTTTTCTTCAATTGCTACCTTCAGTCGATCTAATTGTGAGCAGTAAACGTTTTGATGGTTTGGTTTCGTAGAAGTAACACAAGATTGAGGAAGTATCCTCGATGGATAATGATGAACCTCAGCCAGCTCTGGGACGATCTTCCAGAACTGCGAAACCAAATTCTGAACAGTGCCTTCACCGACTGAATCATTATCACAGTCAGCTCGGATCTTATATGCAGTTTGGGCTGCATTTTTCCATTTTTTAAACAAAAAAATGATATGTCATAAATAGACTTCATCTTAGCTCATATTGATTTGGGAGAAATTAGACATAGCGACCCATGATAAAGACTTATTATGACTGTAAATACATTGAGATTAGAGGTATATCAACAGAAGAGTCTCCACATTTGTTATAAGTTGAAAAATTAGGATATAAACCTTATATTCAAAGTCTCTACTATTTTTCTGGCAGAGCCAATACTTTCAAAATAGCAGAATGTCAGTAAATGATAAAACACAAGTATATAGGCTCCATCATTTTATTAAAGCTCTACTTGTTTTATGCCTTATTTGACACCTCATCAAGAGCTAATAGTTAATATTAGATTATTGGTCAAATTTAGAAAAAATAAATAAAAACAGCACAGAGTACTAACCTTCCACTGACCCGAGCTGTGTTAGTCTTGATAATAATTATATAATATAAGCTATTAACTCCTGATGAGGCACTATAGCCTGTTCCTTTGAGGGAAATATTCCTGACGGTTCCACTATTTGCAAACCGATAGTAAGGAACAACACGATACGTGAAACATTATAAAAACTGATTATGTCTTGTTTAAGAGTAGGGAAGGCTTTGAGAGGTCAGACAGAGGAAATAATGTCTAATATTTATCAATTCTTGGCCAAAGCTAAGACTAAAAACGTTTTAATCCTCCTAGTGATAAGATTATAACAGAACCGAGTCCTTGCACAGGGAATATAGGCCAAACCCTTGAACTAAACTATCGAACAAAACTATTGAACTTTCCCTTCAACTAAACTACCTAGTGAACAGGTTATACCCTAATTGTTTTCAGCCTAAGCTTTTGCTAAGTATTGATAAATATTAAACACTATCTCTCTTGCCTGTCCTTTCAAAGCCTTCCCTGATCCTAAACGAGATATAATCAATTTTATTGAAATGCAACTGGCGGAAACATCAGAAATATTTCCTTCAGAATTTTGCGCATGCAGGATTATTCCATTTAACTGAACAGACTGTAGATGGAGAGTTAAACATGTAAAGTTTCAATAAAATGATGAACCTATTTACTCTTGTGTTTAAATTGTGTGTTTCTAGAGATATAAATCCAGTAGGTCTTTAAATTTCCTTAACATCAAAACAAGTTTATTAATTTAAAGTTAAAGCAAAAAAAAAAACTAAAAAATACATTTGATATGAATTTTCTGTACCTAACATTCTAAATAACACTACGGATAAGTGATATATGTAGTTCTGTGCTATGATGAAGCAGTTATGGGAGTTGGAATTCTTTAAAAGCTAAATTTTATGTAAGAGAAAAATTCCAAATGTTGTACAAATCAATTATATTGAAGATTAACTTGAAATGGAAGTAAACTGTATTTTTGAACAGAATACACCTTTACTCCATCTCTCATGGCCACAGGGCCTCCAAAAATTACAATTTGAAAGTGTATAAAATGTCCATCATATCGCACAAGTATTTCTAAAGTGACACAACTCAAAAATCGGTTTTATTCACACTCATAGTCATAGTTATGACTGTGAAAGCCATGGTAAATATATCTTTATATAGCATCAAAACTGTGAGTACTTAGCTCCAGAGCTTGTACACCAAAGGGCATTTGTGTCATCCTTCCTGTCTTAATCCTAAGGCCCCTACATAGGCAAGAGTGACACATTTTCAGTTGAGTTTTATTTTGAGTTGTGTCACTTTATAAATATTAGTGCGATATGTAAAAAAAGAGTTACTTTAGTTTTAAAAGTGAAGAAACGATGATACTAAAAATTTTAGAATGACTATGGAATTAGCAGACTCTAAAATTTTGGGCAATGTTAGTAGAATTCTAACTTTCTAAAAAGATTACTAACTTAATATTTATTGTCAATGTACATAATTTAGTAAATTAAAGTGTAAATAATTTCAATATTAAACTCTGCATGAAAAACTTTGAATACAATTGATGAATGAACTTTCAATGTAATTAATGAATAATTGATGCGCAAATGCTACAACAAAGGAATCTAATGGCAGAAGGGGGTGGAGGAGGCAGATAGAATTGAGTCGCCATACGAAAACAACAATTAAAAATGCACGGAAGTCCCGTAATTGTTAGACTCCGGGAAAACTGATATTTTGTGACATGGTTTCAAAATTCATGACTTTTTCGCGATTTTTGTGCCCTATTTATAATTTTGTGACAGTAACACATACTTAATGACTGGCCATCACCATAAAGAAATTCCCGAAGGGAGGAAATAGTTTTTGCAAGACTGCGAATAGGCCACACATACTCTACTCATGAATAATTAATGACTAAAACTGAAAGACCAACATGTCGGATTAGCAATACGGAACTAACAGTTTTATTTAATATTTCAATTGTTCTGTTTTTTTTGTTTTTTTTTGTCTATTTATTATATATATTTCAAATTATTATTTATATATGTAACTATTAATACAGTGTACTTAACTGCCATAGGATATTAACATATCTATGAACAGCATGTAGGTGCAAAGTGACTCAATCCAATTCACCCCAAAGTGGTGTATCGTTAAACAAACTAAAAAATAATAATTCTGAGACATTTTCATGCAGTAGACACATTGATGTATTAGTTGTGTTTCCATGTAGAGGGTAAAGACTGTATCAATGCTAACATTGTTTCTGGTCGTTAAAATAAAAGGAAAATTATTGAGCTCTACACTAAAAAACTTTAACGAATGAAGTCGATGAATGCATTCCTTACTTTGCAGATTTATATTTAAATCCCCTATAATTCTCCATCATAAAATAATGGCATTTTAATCAGCTGTTGTTTTTCAGTGAAATTTTATGATGTCAGCGCTTCCAATTTGTTGTCTGTGACACTACTTCCGTTAAACTTTTGAGCCCTCCAAATTTTGGCAAGCCCCAGCAATAAGAAGTTGTTACATAAAAGCAAAAAAATCGTTCAGGCTGATCAAGCAGTTGTTCTTTTGCAGCTTTCATAGATTCCAGGTCATGAAACTGATTCTTGTTTCCTTTTTGGAACCACTGTAAAAATCTTTTTTCATCCTCATTAGGCAGGGAAAACATCTACTAGATCGCTTTTATAAAGGACCCTGAACATGTAATTTGCCATATACTATTTCATAAGTATTATTTATAAAAAACGTACTTTGCGTGGACTTTTTTCTTATTCTCAGCCCCAGAACAATAATAAATATATTACACAGAAAGGAAAAGATTTGTTTAAGGTAGAATATTTATCATTAAAAAACTACCATTGTTTTTTTGAATTAAATATTAATATAATAGTTGCAAAATAATCATTTACTAGCCTTAAAAAAAATTAAAAATTCGCTTTAAATTTACACAAATGAATTTTAATTATGAATAATTTTGCTGAGGAAATTTAGTGATGAACTCAATAACTGGAAATTACTTCATTCAACAAGAATAAATTCAGTTTAGTTAAGTAATATAAATTTAAGAAGATACATGTTTATTTATCATCATTATTATTAAATATGTTAGATAAATTGAAAATGCTCGACTTTTATTATTTGTACCACAAAATAGTTGAATTGCTAAAAACCCAACCCTCATTTACCGAAGATGAATGATTTCCAATAAACAAATAATGACAATAGAATTATCCATATCAATAAATAAGAAACTAATAACATAATAACAATATAAATGCAAATGAATATCAGCAAAACAAAACAAGAAAATATTTTAGAAAAGCAATTTACATTATTTTAGACAGGTAAGCCATGCAATCATTCTTTGGTGTTTTTTAAAGAAAATATTATCTCCCTTTTTTAAAAAAAATACGAATTTCAAAATAATATACCCACAATAAGAAAATGTGTCCACTTGTTCTAATATTTCACTTTAAAAATAGAAGTCGTAAAAAAAAAGTCTTTTCAGGTCATCAACCTTCAATTCATTAAAATTAGAGAAAACAAAATTGTTTGAGCTAGTTTTACAATCATATTTATATTTCTTTAATCTATTATTTAAATTACCTAATGGAATTCGGCCATCAGGTACTTTAAGAAAGGATAATTAATTAAAATATTAATTAAATTACAAATACCACTATAACATATTTATTTATTAAATTGTCCACATAATGAAAGTTTGTACTCTAGAGGTCTTCTTAAGGTAATATTTACCGAGGGTTAGAGGCTTTTGTTTACACTATTGATTTCTACCATGTAAACAATTGTGTACCTAAGACCATTAGTTAGGAACAAAAATAGGACTTAAAAAATTTGCTTGAAAAATAAAAATTAAATTTAGCATATTCCAGGCACAGAAAATTTATTTATATAAATTCAGAAGGATAATAAAACAGCTATTTATAGAACATGCCATAGAAAGCATAGGGACAAATAGTAAACAGTTTCAACAATCACATCACAGGCTACATTCAAATACAAAATCTAAATTTGTCACCAAGTATTGGATTTCCTCACCTTCCTTTAAAAAATGAATAAAATATAATTATTACCAATAAATTGTAGATCAGAATAAATAATAACATTGCTTAGGGGGATTATTCTTTTAGATAAGTGGAAACATAGCTAGTTTAGAAGAATAAAATGATCAACAAAAAAATAGTCTGGGAAAAATTGATTATTTCCAAGATGCATATGGGTAGAACAACAGCTGGTAATGTTGTAAAAATGAAAGGTTTACTCACGGGAGGGATTTAGGCACGACAGTAATCATCTCTAGAGATTATGAGGGAAGCACTAACTGTAGAATTCAATATCCCAGGAGCAGATAACAAACTGCCATAGAGTACCTGGACAGAGCTGAAAATCTAACTCCAGCAAAAGGGAGGTTCTCCTAGTCAGCTGATAGGCAGTGTTCAACTACCGCGCTTTTTCGATTCAAACCTTCTTCGAAAATATTTGCCTTATTTTAAAACTCCTTTTGTTATCATTTAAAATTTGACATTCCAGAAGCAATTTCGTGAGCAGAAAAAAATAAAACGAGAGGGTTTAATATCACATCTGGAAAACTATCAAGGATAGCCCAATCTTTGCTTGAAAGTAAAATATTTTGGCCATGATCTAGCAATGGTACATTACCTAGGTTATTGTCAGGGCCGCCACACGGGGGGGACAACCGGGTACAGTTGTCCCGGGCCCGGGCGCTATGGGGGCCCGGGCCGACTCTCGCTAATTGGAAAAAATGAATAGGTTATGAGCTTGTAAAAAGAATGGTGGTTAGAAATATAGACGAGCGTAGCCTATATTTATTGCACTGGGATCTATATTTTTTTTAATGTACATGAACGACAAAACAAGTGTACTCCCAGAATAGTATATTTCATTAGGAGTCGTAATAAAACTACAAGTACCGAAAGTAACCTTTGCTGCACCGATTGTTGGCTTTTATTCTCATTTCGCTCAAAACTCAAGAGGAAAATAATTTTAAAATGCCCAAAATCCTATAGCAAAGTACTAGAATTTTCATTCTGGCTCTAAGAAGTGGGGCCCGACTCTAGAAATGTGGACTCGTGATCTGGCTCTGGGCCTCGCTGTGAGATGTGGCGGCCCTGGTTATTGTTTTCAAATAAGGCAATTTTTCATTATGGTAAAATCAATCAGTTTCACTTTCACATGAAGAGACGAAATTCATAACAATTAGGAAAGGAGGAGTTTCATGAAGTTGATGACAAACAAAATAATTGTAAATTTGGCATATTAATTTTTTCGGCTAAAATATTTATATAAAACTACACGCAGGCGGCTGAATTGGTAACTTAAAATTATGGGGAAAATTAAGATTTTGATGGCAGTAAATCTGAGTATTGACAACCTAGATATCTTATAGCAAGTCTTTACTTTTCATAATATAATTTCATGGTTTTCAGGACGAAAACATGGTATATAGAAGTAGGGGTATCAGGCTGTACCGTATGAAATGTCAGTTTTGTTTACTTTGCAATTTAATCCTTTCCCTTTTTTATTTCATTATTTATTTAAATTTTAACGTCCAATAATTATTAACAACGAATTTTAGGACGGGTTATCTACAGGTTACCACCCTTTTCTAGCCAGGATAGGGGTGATGCCTTTTCTTTTATTTCATTATTTACAAACATCATTGTTATTCATATAGAATTAAAGCTCTTTTATTCCTATTATTTAATCAGTAACTTGCGTACTGTGTTGTGAGAGCGCTCCTCTGAGAAAAAATAAAACTTAAATTATGACTTCAACGGAAATCCGTATTATTTTTCGTTATGAATTTAAGCTCGGTCATAGCGCTGCTGAGGCGTGTATGAACGTTAACACGGCGTTCGGGGAAAGGAACGGTGAATGAACGAACTGTTTACCGGTGGTTTTCCAGGTTTCGAAGTGGAAATTTTGACCTTGACAACGACGAGCGAGGAAGGCCAGAAACCAAGCTTGACAATGACCACCTGAAAGAAAAGGGTTGAAGCTTGTCGCTCAAAAAGCACAAGGGAATATGCCAAAGAACTCGGAGTAGGAGCCACGACAGTTTCAAGACATTTGAAGGAAATCGGCAAGTCCAAAACTGACATTTCATATGGCACAGCCTGATAATTACGTACCAGGTGCACCGATCTCGAGAAGTGGGTCTCGTTCAGGGATCCGGATCATGAAATGAGAACTCAAATAAAGCATTTCTATTGGTTCATTCCTACGGGCAATTTCATTGCTGTTCTTTCTTCCATTCTAGTCATTGTTTTGTGTTCACTTGAAGTTAGAGTTGTGTTTTTTACGAGTTATATTTATTGTTTCATTTCTTAGTGTTGTAGTGTTCTTTCGTGAGAAGATCAGCACAAAGAACACTACACTAAGAACAGCTGCACTACGCGCCGAAACAGTTGCCCATTACAAATGTAAAAGAGCAGAACTATTAATGTTTCATTTTTTTTTTTATACAGTTCATTTAAAGCAAATTATTCAGGAATGTAGTCTATACTACCCAAATTCTTAGGAAAGTGGTTATTTATACAGCTCCTGCTTGACGGACTTTTAAAAAATTAAATTAGTTTATTTAAGAAGCTTGAAAACAAAATATCAGCTTTAGATTTCAAACTTTTCAAATGACACTAGGGCTGCTCGCGGTGACAAAGATGTTATATTTTCTCTTCGAAATAAATTCTCACGAGCTTTTTCTTCTTATTCTAGTAGTTCTCCACTAGATAGCAGGGGATGTATATCTTGTTCCTGTCTCCTTGATTAGGACTAATAAGTAAATGGATGAGGAGAAATACAAAATCAGCTTCGCGTGAGGCGTGGACCACAGGCAAAATGAATTCTTCTTGACCCGCAAAATTCCGTGTAGGAAACACGCAAAGACGACGCAGTTCCTACATATATAATTTTATCTAGGCGCACGGTAGTGCGCCAGGCCAAGTTCCGGCCTAAGCATACTGTGTGTATATTACAGGCGGTCTTAGAGCCGATTTTTACCCTCTCATAACTTTCAACCAGGTGAAGATAAATTTATGAAATTTTACACAGGTATTAAACTACTGGATGTGAGTAAAACTGGAAATTTTCATAATTCTACATCGAATAGTTTCTGAGATATAAGCGATCGAAAATCGGGATTTATAGGACTCACTCACTCACTCACTCACTCACTCACTCACTGACTCATCAAAATTATTAGGCACTTCCCATGATGCTAGAGACTTGAAATTTTGCATGAAGATAGATATGAAGGTGTTATTAAAGGAAAAAATCGAAAAATCGCGAAAAGTTGTGTTTGACTCCGCTTCCGGGGCGGGGGCGTGCCAGTTTTGTACTTCCATCGGAAACCCGTCATTCCGTCCGAAACCCATGATGTGGAGTATCAAATGAATTGTCTCGGTATGAAGAACCTATATTTGATGTTTTAAGAAACAAATAGAGACGCATACAGGCTCGGTAAAAATCTTATACCAGCTTTCTGTCTGTATGTTTGTTCCTCTTACAAATCCGTACCGTTTGACCGATTTTGACCAAACTTGGGACACAGATGGGTCTTGATACGGGGAGAATCATAGGCTAGGAAAAATTGTCTATCAGCTGTCTGTTTGTCTGTTTGTTCCTTATACAAATACACACCGTTTGACCGGTTTTGACAAAATTTGACACACATGTCGGTCTTTATCCGGGTAGTGCCATAGGCTAGTCAAAATCGTCTATCAGCTGTCTGTCTGCATGTTTGTTCCGTACACAAATTCACACCATTTGACCGATTTTGACCAAACTTGGCACACAGGTAGGCCTTGGTCCGGGGAATGCACTAGGCTAGGTAAAAAAGGTCTTTCAGCTGTCTGTCTGTATGTTTGTTCCTTATACCAATTCACACCGTTTGGCCTATTTTAACCAAACTTGGCACGCAGGTAGGTCTTGATACGGGAGTGTCATATTACCTATGACGTTTTCTACTTCTTGCTCCATCGAAATGCCATCATTCCTTCTGAAACCCATCATGTGGGGTATCAAATGAATCGTCTTGGTAAGGAGAACCTATATTTGATGTTTTAAAAAACATTTCAACGCATCTTAAAAACAGTTCTGACTTCTTTCTTAAATGTAGTAAATAAAGTCGTAGGGGTTCACTGCATAATATACTTCAAAACAGATACTAAGTTTTTCAAAGTCGAGTCATTTTTGTTCTTATATTTTTCTTGAAGGCCTTCTACACTTTCCCTATTGTGATCTTTATCCTCGGGATAAGGTTCCTGTGTTTTACTGTGTAATAGTTTAGTAAAGAGAGCAATCAATTTGTCCTCTAAAGTAATGTCATTTGGAAGAGCTTCTAACTTTTCTAGTCTAGTGATTAGATGTATGTAGGTTGATTATTGGTATCAAATATCAAGCAGTATGGAGAACCTTATGCAGAATCCAAAGACCCTGGTTTTATATGAAGTACAAAAGCCAGTAGGTATGTGGCAACTAAATTCTATTTAATACTTAGAAAAAAGCAATGAGATCCCCAAAAAAACATAAATGTGAAATAGAGGCCAAGTTCCTGCCACCACAAAGAAACACTCCCTTCCTCAAAAATATCCCCTCCTAAAACCCCCCAAAAACGCCTTACCATTCTACACTCCAAAAAAGTAGTATGGGTTGGTGTATTAATTCAACCAAAAATATTTGCCAATACAAGAGATGATACAAGAAAGAAATGGCCAAGTTCATTACTTGGAAGACCTCATAGTTACTTACTAAGAACAGTAAAGACACTTCAACTGACCTTTAAAAACAACAATAAAAATACTTATATCCAGTTACTAAAATATCACTTTCCTCAACCAGGTATATTCTTAAACTTGGCAATGTTTTTTTTGTGCCGAAATTATCTTTAGATAAAAACTAAACATTGCCAAGTTTAAGAATATACCTGGTTGAGGAAAGTGATATTTTAGTAACTGGATATAAGTATTTTTATTGTTGTTTTTAAAGGTCAGTTGAAGTGTCTTTACTGTTCTTAGTAAGTAACTATGAGGTCTTCCAAGTAATGAACTTGGCCATTTCTTTCTTGTATCATCTCTTGTATTGGCAAATATTTTTGGTTGAATTAATACACCAACCCATACTACTTTTTTGGAGTGTAGAATGGTAAGGCGTTTTTGGGGGGTTTTAGGAGGGGATATTTTTGAGGAAGGGAGTGTTTCTTTGTGGTGGCAGGAACTTGGCCTCTATTTCACATTTATGTTTTTTTGGGGATATTTTTCACTGCCGGAATTTGTTATAAAAATTCACATTGTTTAAAATCGCATGGTTATGGGCACTATAATCTTTATAACGGTTTAATTATGCATTAGGAGTGACAGTATTCCTCCGTTTTTTACTCCACGTTTTTTGTTTGGGTTTCAAAAAGTCATGAACTAACCAAAAAATACAAAACAGTTTATTAAGAAATAAATTACTTTTGACAAAAATACAAATAATTACTTGAAAACATAATATTGAAATCAGTAAATTTTAATTACTGCAAATGGAACACATCGTAGGAAAGCCAACTTCTACTCCTGCTGAAGGTTAATGACGCCACTGGCTTTTTCGAAAGGACGAATAATCACGTTACCTGAAAAAATAAATGAAGATAAATTCAGATTTTTTTTTTCTTGTTTTACTGCGCATCTGTTCATATGTCATGGGCTATTCTCGAATGTGACTCGAACTTTTCAATAGATTCGAATCGAAATGAAAAGATCGGCGTGTTCATTTCGATTCAAAAGATCGATCTTCTAAGCTCAGGAGATCGATTTACGATATGGATCTATCTTCGATGTAGATCTATTTCACGATTACTTACAATATACCTAAGAAATTCGCATTTCTTTTGGATTCGAATCGATTCTCATTAGAGAATCGCCCATCACTATTACGAATCGATCTAAATAAGTCGATTTGAATACTTGATAATATGAAAAATATATCTGTAACCTAAAATTAGAACATTTTTCAAAAAAAATAATATGTAATGATACTAATACTGTTACATCGTATTGAAATATATATGAGCATTATTACATATACACGTGTTTATGAAATGTGAAAAAATTATAATATAATAATAATAATAATAGATAAAAATGGTTATACAAATTAAGAGCACAGTCTGAAATCTTATCTTTTATTCTTTCCTCGAGTTGGAGAAAGGGAAGGTATTGAGTTTTATAATGTTATTCTTGTATTAAAAGTGTGTTACTGGACATAGGACACTCATCTGTAAATTTATTCTTCGGTTAAATAATAGAAATGAGATTGAGTATTTCAAAATTTGAAATGAAAAAATATTTTACGGTATTCTAGATAGATCGATTAATTAAATGATCGGCCCTTGGAGATCGAATCTTTAAAAAAAATCGATTTATCGTGTTAAAAAGATCGATTTATATCGCCCATCTCTAGTTATTAGCGCCTGTCTATCTACAGCCCATGGGTTAGCTAGTCAACCTCCCCGCATAAGAATCAAGCGTCCCAGCTCTTGACCACGGGGAGACCAGAAAACCAGGACATATTTATAAGTATTTATACTGTAACTCTTGGTTTAGAGATTGTGAAACGTTCACAGCTTTATCACTGATCTTTTTAAAAAACAGTATTATGACGGTTTCGGGTGTGAGTAATACAAGAATGAGAAGCAATAAAGTTTGACTCTATTGTATGGAGGGCACTTCAGGTATTTAGTCCTTTAAACACATTTAAATTTAAATGTTTCCAAAAAGAGGAATTTATTGTATCAAAAAATTTAATGTACGTAATGAAAAATTTTACCATTACATATTTAGTTGAAAAGGCCAGAAATGTGAAAAATTTAACAAAGGTTTTGGATATTATTAGTTTTTTTTTTTTTTTTTTTTTTTTTTTTTTTTACGGCGCATCGAAAAATCGTGGCCATTAGCGCCGGCCTCCAAGGTGCAGCCAGGAATTTTCTCAGCGAGCCTTGAGATGAGAAAATTTCTGGCGCCGGTGGGGATCGAACCCGCCACTCCCCCTTATGAATCCAGCGCGCTAGCCACTAGACCACGGGAGACCCCGATATTATTAGTTATATAAATTATTACATATATTTTCTCTATTTTCCCCAAACTTTCTTAATAAGCACAAAAATACGAAAACGTATTTATATCGCACTAGTATTTCTAAAGTGACACAACTCAAAATAAAACTCAACTGAAAATGAATGTGTCACTCTTGCCTACATTTAGGGGCCTTAGGATCAAGACTGGAAGGTTGACAGAAGTGCCCCCTGTTGCACAAGCTCTGAAGCTAGGTACATACAGTTTAGATAGTTGTTAAAGATATATTTATCAGTCATAACTATGAGGGTGAGAATAAAACCGATTTTTGATTTGAGTCACTTTAGAAATTCTAGTGCGATATATGAAGCACATAAGAGTTAATCACAAAAGACGCTGTAGGCTCCATGAACTCCCGTTGGGAAAGGGTGGGACCGGACATACCTCGGGCTAATCTTCGGGTTAATTCGGGGCGTACTGCACTCAATTAAAACACACTCTATGACTCGCCGAGACTCAAGTACTCACGCGAGTGTATGGGGAAGATCCATGAACCGTCATCTGTAGGTGTGAACCTCCACGTCTCTCCAGTGATGACCATGAGCTTCCAGCTGTGCTCCCGATAGACCTTGATCGGAGAGGCTGTATAGGACAGGATCAGCTGTTCTGGGTTGAATGCCCAGTCCACAAGTCGGGAGGGCGATCCACCTTCTGGTCTGAATTCCACCGTGCATTTTATCGTTTCTGAAATGAAACCGAAGCAATGTCAGATGTTTTCTTGAAATATACTTCTGCATGTCTTTGTACTAAGATGTACTGCAAGCCACCCAAATGACGAGGGGCAACAAAATCTTTTGGCTATTAGGGATGAGCACGGTGAGGATTTTCATCACCCGAAAATCACCATCTACCACACATTAGATAAATCGAAATGAGTATTATGTACATAATTGTTTCTCAGATTGTCGTCACTGATTTTACTTAAAAATTTAAAAATGTCCGACTCGCAGGAATTTAGCGCGTTTTCATAACGTTCCTATCCTATTTGAAACACCTCCAATGAAATATTGAAGAAAAGTAAAATTTTAGGCGCTGATATAGTAGCCAAAATTGCTCACTCTGCCCCTTGCACATGTCAAAATCTATGGCAAAAGACAGAGAATAGTTTCTCATTATACGAATCTTGTTTTGCTATCAAATTAATACTAATGCTAAAATCAATTAAAAAAAGCAACAAGCAATAAAAAACTTAGGAAATAAAACACAAAGAACAGATCGAATCAAACGAAACAAACGCTTTCAAAGTTTTAAGCACTATTTGTATTCTCTTTTCTCGAAAACGGTTAGAGATAACCCCTTAAAAATATCAGAGACATTAGCACTGACATCCATGCAGCGGGGGTGGGCCAGCGGTGCACCTGGGAATTTTCTCAACAGGCCTTGAAACGAAAATAATCCCCGCCGCAAGGGGTACTTCAACCCTCGTCACCCGCATGAGAATCCAAGGCATGAGCCACTAGATGACGGGGAGGCCCCATGCAAACCTATTAACGCAAACATATAAGCGCTATAATTGTTTTCAGGCGAGTTTTGCAAAAAAAAAAAAAAAAAAAAAAAAAAAAAAAAAAAAAACTGTTCCGGTTGACGGGTCTTGCTGGTTTATAAATTGAAAAATAGATAACTCTCTCTCTCTCTCTCTCTCTCTCTCTATATATATATATATATATATATATATATATATATATATATATATATACACACAAACTTGAACCACCGTTATTTTCATGATCTAAGGGTTCTAAAACTTGAAATTTTTTAGTCGGACCTCCGGATTGCGTGATGAGGTCAACCTCATGAGCAAGTACGCTACCTATGCACTCCATAGTATTAAGGACGGAAGAAGAGCGGTAAAAACAGAAAAAAAGGATTATGTAAAACTTGTTACATGTTCTCTCTGAACACCATACGCTGGACCTACATTAGACCCGTATTTCTCCCGCTCCGATCCGATCGGATTTCGTTTGATCGACAGTGGCCGACATGAGTGCCTACATTGGTCTTGACCCGATCCGATCCGATTTAATCACCGCTCGTCAGTAATGACCACGTAGTGCAGTGAAAATGAGTGATTAAGTTAAGAAATACCTCCTAATAAGCATAGAAACCTTCGATTAGGTTGAATGCTGGAGGTTAGAGAAGTATTGGTATTCATATTTTAAAGCTATTTATAAGAAAGGTAACTCGGCGTTAATAGCCCTAATGTTGATACGCCGTTAAACAAACACAAAAAAAAAAGAAAAAAAGAAAGGTAAATAGAAGGCTATAAGCACTGGAAGGTTATAAACATTAGAAAGTTATAAATATTGGAAGGTTATAGACGTTGGGTGGTTACAACATCTTTCCACGCAATTTAATAAACAAGGGAAACAAAGAACAAAAATGTGAATTGATAAAGTTGTTCTAAATGTTATTTCCTTTGATATAAAAAACCATGCATTGAAATGTGGGTTGGCGCCATTTTGCTTCGTCGGTCCGAAATCGGTCTAGAAACAAACAAGTTTGAATGGCCAAGAATCGGTGGCCGTTGGATTGGACTAGATTGGATCGGGGCGGGACCAATGTAGGCACCTCCATTCAGATGCATGTGTTTGTTTTTCTTCCGACAGTCGGTGGCTATTGGATCGGATCGGAACGGGTCCAGTGTAGGTGCCCCCTTTTTCCTTCCAATCCTCAGTTAGACACGGGAGATAGATGTAGTTCTAACACCTATACCTGGATTCCATAAGTAGACAACCTTCCAGCTTCCGGCATCGGAATACCAGGTCCACTCCATGGGGGGCTCCATCTTCTTCTTGTTCAACAGGACAGAGCATTTCATAGGAGACTTACGCTCCAACCACCATCCGGATCCCTTCATAGAGAAAATAGGATTAATAGACAACTTATGAATACTTTCTATAATTTAAATGTATTGGGCTAAGCCTAGGCATTCTTAGCTTTATATATTCTAGCATACCTTTGTTCTGTCGTCGGATGTTTCGAAGCAGTTACCCTTCTGATCATGTATGATTGGAGGTTCGGTCTTGGGAGGAACACTAACCCCTTCTTTCTCCTCCCAGGGGTTGTAGTGGAGGTTCCCTGCAACAAAAAGAAACAGTTTTAAACATTTTCATGTTTCATATCTTAAATCGGTGATTCATGAAAATTTGTGTGAAACAGAGACAAATAAGAACTGACATTAAAGCTAGATCAACAGCTAAAAGACAAATATTTGAATAATTCATGCAAAAGCCCCATGATGCTACAATTCTGGACACGACTTCAATTCAGGATTCTGGCAGGATATTTATATGCCCAATCAAAGTCACACATAAATTCTAATAGAGCAGATTTGTAATAAATTCTTTTATGTAAAAGAAATGGCTAATTGTTGCTAGTAAATATTGGTAATTTAAACAAGCCAATTACATCATATTATTCACTTTTTTTTAAATTCTCATTCAACTAGGATTTAATTTTTTTTAATTTGTATATAAGTCGACAAGCTTATAAGAAAGACTAAGCAGATTTTCCATTTTTAAGAGCGCGAAAGAAATTTAGTGGCCATTTAAAAAGAGTAAACTAATTGTATGTCTGAATTGTATTGTTAAATAAAAAGTTTATTGAGTGGAATGGTTGTTTTAGCCTTTTATAGTAAGATAAAAATAATATTAAGCAGGCGAAATTGATGCATTTAGGCCTATTATTGTGATGACAATGGAAAGAAGTAGATAGAAATGGTGCATATAGACTTTGGTTCTTGTGATAAACACGATAAAAAGCAGACAAAAATGGTGAAGACAGACTTTTGTTCGTATGATAAAAAATAACTGAAAAAGGAACAGATAGACTTTGGTTCTTATCATAACAATGATCAGAAGCATATGAAAATGGTACAGGTAGACATTGGTTCAGGTAGACGTAGTACAGGTAGACATTGGTTCAGGTAGACATGGTACAGGTAGACATTGGTTCAGGTAGACATGGTACAGGTAGACATTGGTTCAGGTAGACATGGTACAGGTAGACATTGGTTCAGGTAGTCATTGGCTCAGGTAGACATGGTACAGGTAGACATTGGTTCAGGTAGACATGGTACAGGTAGACATGGTACAGGTAGACATTGGCTCAGGTAGAGATTGTACAAGTAGACATTGGTTCAGGTAGACTTGGTACAGGTAGACATTGGTTCAGGTAGACATGGTACAGGTAGGCATGGTACAGGTAGATATTGGTTCGTTTGATAACAATGATAACAGGGCAACGAAAGTGTCACATATAGACTTTGGTTATTGTGATAACAATGATAAGAAGCTGATGAAACTGGTACAGGCTGGCATTGGTTCGTTTGATAACAATGATAACAGGGCAACGAAAGTGTCAAATATAGACTTTGGTTATAGTACAAGCAGATAAAAATTGTACATACAGGCTTCGGTTATTGTCATAACAATGGAAAGAAGTAGGTGAAAATGACACGCATTGACTTTGGTGATTGCGACAATAATGATAAGAAGTAGATGAAAATGGTGTAGATAGACTATGGTAAGTGAGATACCAATGATTAGAAGCAAGTGAAAAGTAACTAACTGGAGTATATGTGGAAAACATATTGGCCATGTCTGACTGGTTGGAAGCCGAAGCAGTCTCCATTGTAAGTTATATCCCAAGCTGTAGCTACTATAGGCCTGTTGTTGCACCTCCAAGATGAAGCTGAGCTGTAAGCAACACAAGCTGGTCTCGGGTCTCGGTGTTCGGAGAAGCAGGCCTGCACTTCATAGTTCCTATCTGAAATATTATCGGTAAAAATGCAGTTTCACGCCCTCCAAACCGATTTCTTTCAAATTTTGTACAATAACGTATTTTGATGAACTAAACACGAATACGATAAAAAAAAAACCTTCGCATTTAACTAGGAAAGAAGTTATTAAGCCCTTAAGTTCACTGTTATGCAGGTTAGGAGAGCTAATGTAAACAACTAAATTTGTGACGACTTTAAGGCATAAATGACGACTTTAAGGCATACAAGCTATTCGTTTCCGCTCGCTCAAGAAGATAACAAAGCCCCAGTCAATCCAACTCGCTAAAATTAATAGAATATAATATTAAGCACTAAAGTTAGGAAGGTTATAAAACTAGGCGTCATCAGCGTATTTGTAAACACGCGCATGCGCAGATATGTAACATTGGGAAACAGAGAACTCTCATTTGAAATGTTCAGAAACCATTTATTCAAAAATATTGTTAATTTTAATGGCATCCTCACCCGTCATCACATGTCGCTTAAGGGCATACGTGCTATGCGTTTCCGCTCGCTCAAGAAGATAACAAAACCCCAGTCAATCCAACTCGCTAAAATTAATAGAATTCTATTCTAACCTGCATAACAGCGAACTTTAGTACTTAATAACTTCTTTCCTAGTTGAATGCGAACTTTTTTTTTAGCGGATTCGTGTTAAGTTCGTCAAAATACGTTATTGTACAAAATTTGAAAGAAATCGGTTTGGAGGGCGTAAAACTACATTTTTACCATATTATTATTATTGTGCCCTTTTTAAAATATGTTCAAAATTTTGATGACTAGATGAAGGGTATTAATTAATAATACCAACAAGGATGAGGAATAACCCTTCACAGCTGTACAACATACTTTTATTTCAACGTTTCGGACCGTTCGTCCATCTTCAGGCAATCATATCCTGTCACTACTTAAAATAACATTTCAAACGTCATAAATCAAAACAAATGATTCCTATAAGGAACCAAGTCAAAAACACTTGAAGACAATTAAAAATGTTCATCCTCACACAGCCATATTAGAAATCTGATTAGATGGCTGTGTGAGGATGAACATTTTTAATTGTCTTCAAGTGTTTTTGACTTGGTTCCTTATAGGAATCATTTGTTTTAATTTATGACGTTTGAAATGTTATTTTAAGTAGTGACAGGATATGATTGCCTGAAGATGGACGAACGGTCCGAAACGTTGAAATAAAAGTATGTTGTACAGCTGTGAAGGGTTATTCCTCATCCTTGTTGGTATTATGTTCAAAATTATAGGCCACAGAAGAATAAATATAGAAGAAAAACAGGAGTAGCTTAAAAAGGCACATTCCTCAATAAAGTGATTAATTTATGCCACACAGCTGAGGACTGTAGTTGAACTACTGTAAAAAATATATAAAAAGTTTAACTCTGTTTAATGTATTTAATAAGCTACGTCAATAACCAAAAAAAGTCCATCTCGCAGGACTGCATCATCTTAGCGCGGTTCCGTTCATATCCCTAGTCTAATTTGGAAAGATTAAAATAGAAGCAGTTATTATTTTGGTTCCACCAGTCTTTTTTTTAAATTAATTATTATAATGGCGTGTCAACCCTTGAGGTCACTAACGCCATTCCTGTGAGTAGTAAAGTCTTCAAAGGTCATGATTTACAATCTTACCTGGAAGGGTCTGCTAACACTAGAAACTGTCCCGCTAGTGACAAGGTCTTGGAATCTTCGAAATCTATATTTCTAACAATAAATTGTTTTTGTTATTTTACTTAACCAGTTTTATTGTCAAATACATTATCCAACTATAAGCAATTAAAAAATAACAAGAAATAAAACAGACAAAAAGAACCATTGGAATAAATCAATTAATTTAAAGCTTTAAGCACTCTTTTCTCCGATTGACATCGCCTAATTAAAACTTTCTTCAGAACCTTTTTTGTAGAGCATTTAGTAAGCTTCCGAATGGTAATCTTCCGCTTCACAAGATTGTCAACGGTTTTCGAGATACTAACGAAATTATACAAAGTTACCAAAACTTTTTTTGTCTGTTAATAAAATATTTTATTCTAACCCTTCCTTTACTCTAAACGTAACAAACATTTCAACATATTAGTGTTGATGAAACTCCAACATGCAGAAAATGTTTCAACTGTATCCCATAATTCTAAGTACCAAAATCAAAGACAAAGAACCCTCCCTAAGAAGGACGCTAGGCAGTTGAAAAGCTATATATCTTGGAAATCCATATCTCTAACATTAAATTCTTTT
Organism: Gonocerus acuteangulatus; assembly: GCA_946811695.1. Taxonomy (NCBI): domain Eukaryota; kingdom Metazoa; phylum Arthropoda; class Insecta; order Hemiptera; family Coreidae; genus Gonocerus; species Gonocerus acuteangulatus. The sequence goes on from OX328123.1 coordinate 29,743,268, forward strand.
TCTTATTTTTCTTAACCTGTTTTATTTTCAAATACATTATCCAACAATAAGCAATTAAAAAATAACAAGGAATACAAAACAGACAAAAAGAACAGTTCGAATAAGCGAAATCAATTACTTTAAAGTTTTAAGCTCTTATTTCTCCGATTGACATCGCCTAATCAAAACTTTCATTAGAACCTTTTTTTTAGAGCATTTAATAAGCTTTCTAATGGTATTCTTCCGTTTACCAAGATTCTCAACCTTTTTCGAGATATTAAGGAAAGTAGGTGCTAATGACCACCCACAGTAGTAGATGCACCAAAATAAAAAATAAAAATAAAAATAAAAAAAAATATTAAGGAAAGTAAACAAAGTTACTAAAACTTTTTATGTCTGTTAATAAAATATTTTATTCTAACCCTTCCTTAACTCCAAACGTAACCAAAATTTCAACATATTAGTTTTGATGAAAGTAGAACATGCAGAAAATGTTTCAACTGAATCCCATGATTCTAAGTACCCAAACCAAAAACGGTATTCAAAAAATATTTTTCCTATTTTCTCGAAAACGGTTAAAGCTATCGCCTTGAAAATGGTTTCATTCGTTTTCCTAGCCCAGGAATCATATAAAACGAGTACTTAGAAGCTTATGAACTCAAAAACGTAAGCGTTACGATTTTTTTTGCGCAAATTTCGCCCCAAACGCCATCTTCCAGTAGGCGGATTTTGCTGGTTAACGAACTTGACCTTTCAAATTGGACGAAGGATTTTTGTACCAAATTTCATCAAAATCGGACCATTCGTCTTCTATCTAGAGAGCGAACAGACAAATATATATATATATATATATATATATATATATATAAATGAATAAATATATATATATATATATATATATATATATATATATATATATATATATATATATATATATATAAGTTTGAACCACCGTTATTTTCGGTCTCTAGGGGTTCTGAAACACGAAATTTTCTAGTCGGCACTTCCGGATTGTTTCACTGTATCAACCCTATAAGCGGGGTTCATCCCTATGGGGGAGGGAGGAACCGCGCTAAAATGTTTTTTTTTCGGGTAAATACATATCTATAATGCTTATAAGTTTCAATTGCAATGTACGTAGCTGTTTTTGTCCATCGGAAGAGCATTTTCACTACCGCTTGGATTGTGGATCAGACAAAAAATTACTCCTAATGCAGTGATTTTGGTAATTATTGCGGCACAAATTCTAACCGTTTACAGATTGAACGCAGTACGACTGAATTTTTAAAGTTTTCTTATTGTTAATAGCTTTCTAATTTTTATATTGAAATAATTCAATAATATTTTTCTTAAACAAATTGCTGAATTGTATGTTTTATTTAATGTTCCCGTTGGGGGACAATGGCCTGTTGAGGGTTCAGAAAGTAATAAGTCACTTATCGTGTTTTTCAATTATTTAAATTTTAACGCATGGGCGTATATAAGGGGGCTGCAGCCCCCCCACCCCGACATTTTGTTTTGTTGAGAACATTTCATTTAAAAAAGTCCTATAACAACGAAAAATGTCTTCCACATTTACCCTAGTCTACTAGGTGTCCAGAGGACCTTAAAACCCACCATTTTATACTAAAGTATTTAAAATTTTCCCTACACTCCAAATGCCTAGGTGATCCCAGCCCCCCCCCCCCCGAAATAATTTTCTATATACGCTGTTGTTTCAACGTCTACTTATACATTACATAGATTTTGTGGACGAATTATTTACAGGTACCACAATTTTCTGGCCAGGATAGGAACTACCTCTAGTGGGATCGAACCAAGATCTTGGGCTTAGAATGCTCATGGCTTAACACTCACGGCCACCAGGTCTCATAGAGGAAAACTTAATGATTACAGCTAACGAAACAAACAAAATCAACGACCTTTCTTACAACTGGAATTCTACCAAAATAGACAAAATGAATTGCATTCATAAAGTATTTCTAGCTATGGCATCTTATTTAAATGACCATTTTTACATAATTTAGATTTTCAGAAGGGGTTTTCAACACCCTTCTCTGGTCAGGATCGGGTTGATGCCTTTCCTTTTAGCCAAAAGGAGAGGCATCGCCTCTCCTGGGAATCGAGGAGTGCTCACGCCTTAGAACACACGGCCATCGGGCCTCCTAAGATATCATACTTACTGATAAAGGAATGTACGTAGGCAATATCCCAGCGTCCTGTTCCAGTTTCCCAAGCCCAGGATATACTCCTGTTTGACGTGTCTGCAGCGTGGACCTGGGCTGAGTCCCTAGGATCTCTGTTCAAGCAGTACCACCAAGGACCCTACCGACAACATAGCAAGACATTCAGTGACTGCAAACATGTTATGTCTAAGCTCTTCCACAATATCATTATTTGGAAATGTTTAATTGCCAGGCCAAAAATTGAATCAAGTTTGAAATAAAAAAATATGAAACCACTGTATTTTTTTAGAACAACTTAACATTTGCTCGTTCCTTGGAAATAAGCCTATTGGGCTTGGTCTCACAGCATGGAAAATTAATTCATCTGATGTAACCAATGATTCATATACCTTATTTACCTGAATCCATTCAATGCTATTGCGTTTTAAGACTCAGGGCATAGACATTAGTAGGTAGAAGGCTTAATCAATTTAAATCCAAGTTGGGGTACCTTCTCCAGAGCCTTAAATAAGGGCAATAACATTTTTCAGATAGTTTCAGATAAATAATGTGATGTACCGTCAATTTGAGGCATTATTATCGTCTATCTGAAGGGCACAACTCTCCACAGAAACGTGTGCACATTTCAGAAGTCACACTCACAGGACAAACGCTGTGTCCCAGACAGCCGAGCACGTACGCTAGGAGAACTACCACTCTCATATGACTTCCCATTCCCACTGCCATTTCTACACTACCACAATGACAAAAGCTCAGCAGAAAAAATACTAACTGCTCTTGAACCAAAAAACAAATCCTGCTATTCCTGTATTATAATATCCGAAAGCGATGATATCTTCTTTCCGGTCTGCGTTATATAATTTCTGCGTTAGAGGTCGCAGCCTCCAATCGGAGGGCAAATCAACATTTAGAGACGATTCGTCACGAACGCGGGAAACAATACAATACTACTTCATTTATACATTTAGCCAAATTAGGGTCAGTTATTAGAAAGGACTTAGGGAAATTAACATCAATGACGAGAACGGGAAAACCGCGATAATGGTTGGGGATAGTCCTTCTACATCCTAGTATAGGGTAACAAAAATTCCGTCATGAGTGCAACCTCAATAGCTACTTTCCTTCGGAGGAAAGTGCTAAAAGTATAGGCATCCAGGGATCCCAGCTTGGGGACAACTAATAATTGTTTCGAGAGTGGGCCTGAAATAATTATACCTAAAATAGTTCATTAAGAGGATTGCAAAGGTAAATATAGTGAGGGTATCTTAATAAAACTACATTTTTATAAGAAAATGCGTTTTATTTTTGCTGACGTTTCTGCTCAAAATTCAAGCCTTCATCAGGGCTATAAAATAAGGAGGATATATGTATCACGGGCGTATTTAAGGGGGGACTGCAGCCCCCCCCAAATTTTTATTTGATCTGTAAAAATGTTTCATAAGCCCCTTAAAAATAAATTAAATAAGATCACATAGTTCATAAAAAGTATTTTATTTAGGGTATAATAGCGTTTTAGTTGGCTAAAACTATTCCAAGTTCTAGATTGTTAGTATTCCTTACCCCGGAAATGGTCCCGGCACCACCGTACATAGCTCTTATCAAAGAAAGGCCAGCGCTCCGTAGTTAGACAGTGACTGTTGATATAAAATTGAAATAAACTGCATTACATGATTATATAATGATGTAAAGTCAACAATGAGTTCGAGTTATTCTAATTATCAAGAACATTAACAAATAAATTTGAGACATTATTCAAAATGGCTGTCGATTCTAAATGGCCGTCAGAATCTGAATGGTTCAGTGTAGCCAATTTTTCTTGAACAAAACTTTTGAAATTTGACCTAGCCTAGGAGATTTCCCGTATCAAGACCTACCTGTGTGCCAAGTTTGGTCAAAAGGTGTAGATTTGTATAAGGAACAAACACGTGATTTTTATATATATAGATATAGTTTAACATTGTCCTCGTTGTTTTACAACCTTGATGAAGGAATTCTCAGCCGAAACAACGGCAAAAATAAAACGCATTTTCTTTAGATAAATGTAGTTTTATTATGATACCAAGGACGAGCATGACTATTTCACCTTTGCCATACCTGGAATACAATTTGTTTAAAGTCAGTTCTACCTTGTTAGGAAGTCCTCTAGTCACAATGTACTCTCAATGGAAGCAGGGGTACAACTGGGGAAATATCTTATTGATATCAATTTTTTCGGGGCTGTTCTTGATAAATTTAGATCTTTATCTATTAAACTACGGAATATGTGATGGATGTATTTAAGATATTTTCTTTTATTAATAGCTGTTTCAAATTTTAAAGAATATAAATATTTTTTTTTTGATCTTTCTTTTTAACGCAGTTTTTTCTTTATTTAAAATTTGTACTTCGTCAAAATTGAGATGTTTTTCCTTCTTTTTTTTTATATTGCATGTTCTGTCAGTAATAGAGCACTAGGCTCATGTTCCGGAGGATCAGAGTTCGAAACTCAGACGTACACTGAAGATTTTATATTCAAGTTTTGTCATTGGAGCTTCGAAGTCAGTCTCCCAGTTCCTTTGGAAAGTTCTAAAAGGTATTAAAATGAAAATAATTAAAGTACATCTCCATTACAAAAAAGAACTGTCAGGTAAACAGAAAGTTAAAATGAGTTATATTAGCTGAAATCACCTTAGAAAAAAACCTTCAGATACTCAGCAGGTATAAGGTCACTGGACTCTGAGTTTCACTGTATAGGAACTTACTGTGCGCTCAGCCACTTAGCATTTCTTCATTATTTTCCAAGTTTTTCTTGATGTTTTACAATTGTTTGTATCAAAGCCTAGTAGTTGAGGAGTGAAGTTATTCTATCATAATTCTTTTAAATAATGTTCACATAGTTTTCGAAATAATAGACAAATTATAGCTTATATTTTCTTATTGTTTCATTTATTATAAATTTCCTTGTAGTAATTTAAGCATGATAAAAAATGCAAAAATAAAGTCAGTTAATTTTCCGCAAATAAAACTTGAATGCCTTGACCCGCCAGGGACATACCTTCATCCCCGTGAAATGACGGTCAAACATGATCTACTGGTACTAAAAGTAACTATTAAAGTTTGGCCGCTGAGTTCTGCTACACAGGATAACCACCCCCCTGCACTCAAGGAGAGGATCGCCTACCCCATCCCTCAAATCCTGCCTCCTTTACTCTTAATCTGTTATTCAGTGATTACAACTCGCTTGTTATTGTTAAGTGATTTGCGAGGCTTATAATGGAAACACCTACAGAAAGTTTTGAGACCCACGGAGTAAGCCCTTCGTTTTAAAATCCCAGTCACGTATTTTAGTTATTCGTCTTTACAATTATTTTTTGAGAGAAAAAATAAAATTGGCCCATTGTCAATATTGAAAGTCACAGAATGAGTTCCTAAGGTCCTTCAGATGAGCAGATTTACAGTGTCTCAAATTGTGAGTTCCTCAAAGAAAAATGAGCCGCTGTCGACACCTGGGAAGAAGAGACAGAGGAAGAAAGCAGTGACTGATCTGGATTTGTTTGATTCAGAGGCTATTCGGAATCATGTATACCCCTATTACGAGAGGAAGGAGTGGCCCACCAGGAAATTGTTGATGTTTTCTCTCAAAGAAGCTGAATTATTTACAGGAGGAAAAACATCCTAGTCATTTATTCTTCACAAATTAAATTTTAACGAATAAAATAAACAACGGGAAATTTTTGATGGAACAAAAGAATATCGTCACTGCCAAATATTTATTTGTATGCCAAATCAGAGTATGCAATTTAGAAGAAGTCGTATTTCTGGATGAGACATGGATAAATGCTGGACAAAGGATTAGCAAATCCTGGACAGATGACTCACTTGGGCTCCTCGTAAACTGCCCACTGGGAAGGGTGGATGCCTTATCATGGCCCATGCAGGTAGTGCAAACGGTTTCACACCTAACAGCATGTTATTGTTCAAGTAAAAAAAAAGAAGGGGATTATCATAAAGAGATGAACTCAGAAGTGTTCAAAAATTGGTTCATAAAGTTGTTGGAGAAGTAACCCCTGGTGGTACAATTGTTATGGAATGCTCTGTACCACACTATAATTAAAAACTAGCCTCCGACTTCTGTGTAGAGAAAATATTAAGGAATGGATAACTCTCAACAATATTAATTAGTTCCCCAATCTGTTGAAACCCGAATTATTGAGCACAAGAAAATAGCATATGATTTGGATGAACTCGCAGGCAGAAAGGAAACCAAGTCATCAGACTTCCTCCATATCATTGCCAGTTCAATCCAATTGAAATAATTTGGGCACAAATAAAAAATGAAAGTTGCCAAGGAAAATATTACCTTTAACATCATTGATGTAGAGTGACTGACAAGAGAAGCAGTTTCTCCAGAAAATTAGGATGAACCAGTAAGGCATACAAAGGAAGCAATAGAAGATGCTCAGCGGAAAGGAGCTCTGCGTGAAGAGAATATAGAACAAATGATTATAGAAGTTCGAAGTTCCTCCACAAATTATAGTTCATCTGATTCAGATAATTCTTCAGAAGATGAATGGGACAATTTGGATTATGTTAGAAGTACCGCTGCTACGTCACCTGGTGATCCACGAGAGATGGGTTGCTTTTCCCTCCCAGGTGATGACCAAAATTAAAAAAAAAAAGACATGTTAGAATAACTAAATAAATAAAAATGATTGTTTTTGTAACTTTTTTATTATTTTTTTTTTACGCTGCATCAACATCTGGGCCATTAGCATCGACATTTTCTCTGCGAGTCATGAATGAGAAACTAAGGCATTAGCCACTAGACCACAGCAAGACCCAATGTTTTTGTAACTAATACATTTTTTGCCTTAATTTGAAATATGTATTTAATAATTGTATAATGGGCAATAAATGAAATATATATATATATATATATATATATATATATATATATATATATATAAAATAGGACATTGACAAGTGTGTATTAAAAGAGAGGGAACACTTTCCTGCCAACAGGGGTGCAGGGTGGCGAGGCCTGGATGACGTAGCTCCCCACCACCCGTGTAGCAGTACTCAGCGGTCAGTCTAGAGTTTTATTATACCTCCACAGATATCTCTCTACCAGCCATTATTGTAGCTTGACCTATCTGGATTTAGAAAACAACCAAAGACTCAATAATGGCTTAGACCACCTGGGGCTCTTCAAACTCCAGCCACTATTTTGCTGAAGCCACCTTAGTGCCTTTGCACACTTAAAGGGTTACAAAATTGGCACATTGAAGTAAAAAAGAACTTGAACATTTTAACTTATAAGACTTGTAAGTTAAAATTCGGTAGGAAGGTGACTTTTTTTTCCAAATCCAAAGGAATAGCAGGTAGAATGGAAAAATAATGATGACATTTAATAAATGATAAAACTTTAAATCTATTTATAAACAATAACAGATTAATCATAATAAATTAAAAAAATAAATAACAAATAAATAACCAGAGCCTTAACTAAATTTAAGAATTGTGAATGCTGCACAAATCTAAAGACAAGATTACAAGATATGTAATTTCATGACTTTTGACAGTGTTAGGCAAAAATTTTAAATAGAAACATTTGATGAGGTTAATTTTAAATAGCCTTATCTTACAATGAATTTGATTAAAAATTAAAACACAACCTTCGTTGGAGCTAAAACACAGGCTATATTATTCACTGTGACAACTCAAATTTTAGCTCAAAATGAAATCTAATAAATGCAAGATAGTCACAGTCATAAGCACCCTCTGTCTTTAATAAAGAAACCAATTTGGCAAATATACATTAATTTCTAAAGGCAAATTACAGTTTTGATAAATTATTAAGCACTGAGGTCAAAGAATACAATGACATACTTGTAATGTACTTTATAAATATTATTTCTTTATAAAAATGTCCATATAAACATGTGTAAATATAGTTGAATATTAAACATCAGTACTGTGCCGTATTGTCAAGTCATGTTTCGAAGAGGAACGTATCATAAAAAATATCCTTAACCATTTACAGGGTAGTTATAAAAAAATACTTAACTCGATTTAAATAATAATTAGACACTCTACAATATTATGTTTTTAAATATAACATTAAAATTAAAGCTAACAGACTTTGCTCTAAAATACAAAAGAAAAATATATATATTAATTCGTTGAAATTATATACACTGTAGCAGAGTAAAAGAGTTAATTCCATAAACATTCCGCTATTTTACAAATAACTAAGTACACATTGCCCTCATGGAATTAATGTATTTCACTATAGTTCAATGGATAAATGGAAGACTTTGTGCGTCGGTAAGGCTGACAGCTAGAACGTAGAGGAACCCGAAATACAGGTTCAATTTGGCAGTTAGCTTAGGGACTTTATTCATAGCTTCGGCTTGTCGAGACTGCTTTTCGAGCCGAAATGCGGATGGTAATGTGATCAAGGGCAGAAGGAACCACATCGAATATCTCATCGAAAATACGACAAATGCAATGTAAGGCGTGAACAGTAAAAAAGCATATAATACTTGAGAAGCTGTTGCACCAATAAGAATTGCTAAAGTTACGATTCCTGCTTTACTATCACTTTCTAAATCTCTTGTATTGTTGCAATGAAGAATCGCTTCTGTATTCAAAGCCAATGGAATGGCATAGTATATGGTCGCCCATTCCATGTACCCGGTTTCAGCGACGAATGCGAACAACACGGACAGTGGTCCGAAAATTACTAAAATAAGTACGTCCCCTAAAGCAATATATTTTAGACCTATACCTCCCGTGTAAAGGAAAGAGCTGGACAATCCGCCGAAATACACCAGTGCTAAATGTTCGATGCGTGCAGGCGATATCATAACGAGAAGTATGAATCCTACACAGCCTAGCGTGTACAACATCACTCCGAGAGATACAACTTCGTCTTTTGTAAGTATGTGATCGACCAAAGTCCTATCATCACTCTTCCTGTCGTCGATTCCTTTCACGTAGTCGTAGTATGTATTTACAATGTTCCCGGCGCCGTGGACAGAGATAACTGTTAGAAGGATGAGAAGAACTACGACCCAGCTGAAGTCGACTGATTGAGGCATCAGCTTGTAGGCGATCGCACAGCCAAGGAGGGAAGGCATCAGAGATCCGCTTAGGGACCATGGCCTCAATGCCAGCAGGTAAGATGAAAGCTTCATAAGTTGAGTTGGACGACTCCTTTCCTGTTTGTCGTGTTTGTAATCACCGTTCATCATGATTAAGCTTTAATCCTGTAAAATATAAACAGAAATTTACAATCTAATTATATAACTTCATAGAGGTGCAATTATAAATACATGTAAATTATTAAAAAAATCACTTGAGCTTCATTTATGTAGGAACTATCACCTCTAATCTTGTATTTAAGGAGAGATTTTGTTTTCACAAAAAATATCCAAAAGAGATCTGATGTGACAGGAAGTTACTACATCACTTCTACAAAAACAAACAGATCAGCTTTTCCTCTTCTCAATGAAAGCTTGGAAGTAAAGCAAGAACGTAGGCAATTTAAAGAAAATATACATCTTTTTACCTAAATATTGCAACCTAAACCTAACTATCTCAGTAAAATTGTCGCTCAAAAATGTGAAGAATGTCCTAAATCATTGGACAATTAATAGCATAATATTCATAAGAAATATCAAGAATTTTTAATTATCTTTGATCTGTTTATTTAAATTTTGTTTGTGTATGTAAACGAGTGTTTTTCGATGAAAAATTTGATTTTTTTTTTTTTTTTTTTTTTTTATCCTTCAAAATAATGTACATTTTTACACTTTTAAGTGTGTACCTTTCAATACAAACTCCATCAGCTAAGTTTTTTGTTTTGAACAAAAAAAAAAAAAAAAAATTGTCCACTATTGCATTTTATTAGAATTTTGTTGTCAGCTGAGAAATTATTAAAAACAAGTATTATTTGTAAAATATTTCTGAATGATTGTCCGTGATTCTTGAGTAGCTGAAATAAAAAATATCTTTTTTCCAGAGCTCTCAAAAAATCTTGAAGCCTTGTGTAATTCATTTGATTTTCCTTAACTAAACACCTACAAAATGTATCTTGTTGGCTACAAATGCAACACCGTAGTAGTTGAGATATTTTTCTACACAAATTTTGCCCCCAAAAAAATAACAACAGAATTCTGATGGACAAATGTTGCTCGTTAATATACTTGACCTTTAATTTTCATTAAACAAAAACATTTCAGAGCAATTGTTTGATTATTGCAAACGGTAGAGCGTAAATAGATACTCTCACATATTATTTATGTATATATACACACACACGCGCACACACACAAATTTTAGTGCACTTTAGGTTCTGAATTGGCAATTCCAGATTGCTTCATCGGATCAACTACAATAACAGGTTCCCTATCTGTGGGGAGGCAAGAAACGCAATAATTGGCCATATGTTTTATTTAGTGATCATTTTCCCATGTAAATGAAAATTTAACTAAATAAGAATAAGTGACAATGATTGATGTGTGATGTTTTTAAGGTTGTTTATGTGGTTATACCACAAAACTAAATTTCTTCATTATAAGAATAATATAATAACTTATTACATAATACTCGGCCTACATGACCATTTATAATGAAATGAAATGAAATGAAAAGTTTTATTCTTATTCCGGGACACAAGTCCCATAGGAATAATTTTGAAATTACAAAATAATTATGAATTTTATATATAAACTTAAAAACTAATAAATGCTATCAGTGTATAATGTACAGCTTCAATATAGACTAGGGGTTGGGTAAAACTTGCAGGGATAGAAGGTGGTGGAAGAGTCGGGATTTAAAGGTTTCTAGGTTGGTAGAATGGCGGACAAACAGAGGCAAGGAATTTCATAGGGAGGTGGGAAGGAATATAAAGATCGGAAGGACGAGATCGAACAGAGGATTTAAATTTAAGAAGTTGAAAAATATATTAGTAGGTTCACTAGGACAGACAAGCCGCCAATGTGTTGTAAGAGTGAGTGGTGCCATAATAGTAGGTTCACTAGGACAGACAAGCCGCCAATGTGTTGTAAGAGTGAGTGGTGCCATAATAGTAGGTTCACTAGGACAGACAAGCCGCCAATGTGTTGTAAGAGTGAGTGGTGCCATAATAGTAGGTTCACTAGGACAGACAAGCCGCCAATGTGTTGTAAGAGTGAGTGGTGCCTTAATAGTAGGTTCACTAGGACAGACAAGCCGCCAATGTGTTGTAAGAGTGAGTGGTGCCATAATAGTAGGTTCACTAGGACAGACAAGCCGCCAATGTGTTGTAAGAGTGAGTGGTGCCATAATAGTAGGTTCACTAGGACAGGCAAGCCGCCAATGTGTTGTAAGAGTGAGTGGTGCCATAATAGTAGGTTCACTAGGACAGGCAAGCCGCCAATGTGTTGTAAGAGTGAGTGGTGCCATAATAGTAGGTTCACTAGGACAGGCAAGCCGCCAATGTGTTGTAAGAGTGAGTGAATGAATGAATGAATGAATGAAAAGTTTTATTCTTATTCCGGGACAGAAGTCCCATAGGAATAATTTTGAAATTACAAAATAATTTTGAATTTTACGTATAAACTTATACTTATTTTAAGTATCAGTATATAGTGTACAGCTTCAATATAGACTAGGGGTTGGGTAAAACTTGGAGGGATAGAAGGTGGTGGAAGAGTCGGGATTTAAAGGTTTCAAGGTTGGTAGAATGGTGGACAGACAGAGGTAAGGAATTCCATAGCGAGGTGGCACGGGTGACGAATGATTTTTCGAATATTGCTGTTCGGTGGGAAGGAATATAAAGATCGGAAGGACGAGATCGGGTGTTACGGGAGTGAACCGAGGATTTAAATTTAAGAAGTTGAAAAATATAAGAAGGTCTACGGGATTGAATTACTTGGTAAAGGACTGAGCCGAGGAAGTACTGACGACGATAAAGAGGGAATAGCCAATTTAGCTCCTGGTAGAAATGTGATATGTGGGAGTCTCTGGGGATCCCGAGGATAAAACGAATGAAACAGTTCATGAGGCGTTTGAGTTTTGCCTCGAGATCGCCAGAAAGTCCACCGTACACCAAACAACCATAGTCAAACTGGGGGAATAATAGGGAAGTTACGAGGAGTTGACGGGTCTTTGTTGGCAGGAGATGGCGGGAGAGGTTGAGCTGTCTCAGGATAAATATGGACCGACGGGAAATTTGGGAAATATGATTTTTCCAGGAAAGGTTCTGATCAAATATGATCCCAAGATTTTTAACTGATTTACAATATTTTATAGGGATGCTGTTAAGGTAAAGGGCTGGAAAAGGGGAAGTAGAACTTATGAGGGATTGGGAGCCTATAACAATGGCTTTGGATTTGTCTGGATTCAGGGAAAGCTTATTAGCTGCAGCCCAAGCATTGATGTTGTTAAGATCTACTTGCAGCTTGTCTACAGCATCTCGTAGCAAAGAGGGCTTAAAGGATAGGTAGATTTGGGTATCGTCAGCGTAAAGATGAAACTTGGAATGAACTATGGAAAGAGGAAGATCATTGATGTAAACAGAAAATAGAGTTGGGGATAACGAGGAGCCCTGCGGTACACCACGGGAAAGAGGAAGAGGGCTAGAAGGATTGCTGACGGGGATGACCACGTATTGGGATCGATTGGATAGAAAGGATTGGAACCAGCTAATGGCACTGTTGGAAAAGGAAAGAGATTGGAGTTTGGTGAGGAGGATTTGATGGTCTACGGTATCAAATGCCTTTGAAAAATCTAGGAGAACTAGAATAGTGAGCTGTTGGTTATCTATGGCAGTTTGAATGTCATGGGTGATTTTTATGAGCGCTGATTGAGTGGAGTATGACGGACGGAAGCCAGACTGGAGAGGGTTAAGGAGATTATTTTGTTCAAGGTGGTTGGATACTTGAGATTGGACCAGGCGCTCTAAAGGTTTGGAAAGATTGGATAGAAGGGAGATAGGACGGAAATCCTTCGGAGAGCAGGGGTTTGATATTTTGTTAAGAGGGCGAACCAACGCTGTTTTCCATTGAGAAGGAAAAGTCGAGTTTTGAAGGGAATAGTTGTAAATGTGAAGAAGGATAGGAAGGATTGCGGGTAAGCAGGCCTTAATCAGTTTAACGGGAACAGAGTCTGGACCGTAGTCATTGGTTCGGGATTGAAGGACCGCGGTTAGAAGATCTTCTGGGGTAATATAGGAGAAGTAGAAGTTGTTGGAATTAAAAGGTAGTGTGGAAGGTATAGGAGGACTGGATAGGACTGAGGGAGAAGATACAAAGTGAGCATTAAGAACATCAGGGGATAATGAGATAGAGCAAGGACGGTTAGTTTTGCAAAGGGAAAGTTTACGAAGGATTGACCATTTTGTTTTAGAGTCAGGAGCATTGGATAGGGATTGGTGGACGTAGAGGGACTTAGCTCGACGGATGGAGGATTGGGTGAGGTTACGCAAGTATTTGTAGGAGGAGTAATCTTGAGGAAGACGGGTCCGTCTAAATTTTCTTCTCGCTGCTTCTCTTCTTTTTATTAATGATTTGAGCTCGGGTGTAAGCCAGGGAGCAGGAGGACGGTTGTACCGGCGGGTTTGAAGAGGAGCATGGGAATCTAAAAGGGAGTGGAGGTGATGAGTTAAGGAGTTAACCATGTCATCTATGGAGTCAGAGAAATAAATGGAATCGTAAGGAAAGTTTTCTAAATCAGGTTCTAATTGTTCAAAGGACAGAGAATTAAGGTTACGAAACGTAAAGAATTTGTTTGTGATAGTATGGATAGGTAAATCAAAAGTTATTTGAATAAGATCGTGAGAAGAAAGGAAGGGCACAGGGTGTTGAGATGAGGCGAGGAGTTTATCCTGGGAGTCGAGGATAAAGAGATCAAGCCAAGAATCAGAGGACTGGGAGTGATGGGTAGGTGAATAGGGAACCACAAAAAGATTAAGTGAAAAGAATAGTTCAGAAAGGTAGGTAACGTCAGGGGATTCGACAAGAAGATTGGTATTGAAGTCACCAGCAAGAATTACATGGGAATAACAGGGGACTAACTGATAAAGGAAGGTTTCAAAAGATTGGTCATATGGCACACGGGGAGGACGATATACAACGGAAAAGAGGAGAGGTGAAGAAGACGTTGATATCTCGGCAAAAATATACTCAAGGTGAGGAAGATCAGACGGAGGGGAATGAAAAAGGATTTTAGACTTTAAACTATCATGAACAAAGAGGCCGACACCTCCTCCTGTTCTGTCTTCTCTGTCATGACGTAAGAGGGTATAGTTGGGAAGGGAAACTCGAGAGGAAGGGATAAAAGGTTTGAGCCAGGTTTCCGTAACAGCTATAATATGATGAAAATTTTCGTTAAAATACAGGAGGAATTCATCATAGTGTGCAAGAAGGGATTGGGCGTTAACGTGACAGGATATCAGGACATTAGTCATGACGGGGATTTATGGAAAAATAAACTCAGGAAGAAGTTGTTGGGTGTGGAACTGATGGAAGAAAAAAAAGGAAGTGGATGGAACATACAATATACAAATTGAATAGAACCAGAGCAGACTATCATTACTGTAAAAATTGTGTATTGGTTAATAGTAACTTCCAACTAAATGGAGGAATGGGAGGAATTTATGTTTATATCAATTAACAGGAAAGAGATCCTACTTGCTTTGACAGAAAAATCTGTTCTGCAAACTAATGAAGTCAGAAACTAAAACTAAATAAAAGAGAAGGCTCTGCCTAAACTCATCATAAGTAACCAAGTAACAAACTCATTTTCAGAAACACAACTGAACATAAAGTGGCAATGAACATTATGTACTCCTTTAATTGCACATAAAAATCACAGATAAGAAATATATGAGGCGTTCAGAACCAGAGCGGACTATCCCATATTATTGGAAAATTGAGTTTGAAAAGTTGAAATTGTACCTTCCAATATTAAAGACATATTGGACCATCTGTTAATTGGCTCTATCTCTTAAATTGGGCTTGAAATTAATATTATTCTCAATACAGCCGACAGATAGCATGGCATACTGTGATTTAACTTTTCAAAATCAATTTTTACAGTAATGATAGTCTGCTCTGGTTCTGAACGCCTCATATAACAACTGCTGAAGCATTTTTCCCTATTGTGAAAACTAAATATACACACACACACACACACATATATATACACATTGTATGCATTAAAACTTCCCATTCCTATTAGGTGATTGTCTAGAATAGCATGCCACATTAAAACAATTCGATGGTGTGTACCAAGAATTTAAGATTGAAGAATGCTTATGCACATTATATATTACTTAAAACCTATATTTCAAACTTTCCAGAAATATATGTTGAAAAAAATATCACGATCAAACTGGATCCGCCTGACTGAACTCCATGCATGCATTTGGAGTTCAGCCATGTGGATGCAGCAAAACATGTACATAAACATAAACAGTGAGGGCAGTGATTATGTTAATCATGCTTGAAGTACATTTATAGTGTCTGAAATAAATAAATTTAATTTTTTTTGTGGACAAAACTACATTGTCAGGTCTTAGTTCTAATAACAAGATAAAAGAATGTCTTAAAGTAAAACTCCATCGGGACAGACAAATACTAAACATACACGAAGTTACTATACACACATAAAGAAAATCATCAATTGATAGAATAAAGGATTTAAAAATAAATAACAATATTTGAGCAATGAAATTCAACAAATCATACTACTATGCTCGGAAAGGCAGATTACTACTCAGAAATGAGGAAGTACACTACAAATTTAAAAGTTCTTTAACAAATTAGTTTAGTAATTACTTTAATAGTTTTGCGTTTCAGAACCCCTAGAGACCGAAAATAACATTGGTTCAAATTTGTATGTGTATATATATATATATATATATATATATATATATATATATATATATATATATATATATATATATATGTATATATTTTTAGATGGAACGGCATTTTTCTCCAGCGGTGGTACTCCTCCTCACTTCTTCCTGGAATATTTCGATGGATTCATCTCCATCTTCTTCAGTCATAAGAAGATGGAGATGATTGAGGAGTACCACCGCTGGAGAAAAACTTGGCTGAAGAAGATGGAGATGAATCCATCGAAATATTCCAGGAAGAAGTGAGGAGGAGTACCACCGCTGGAGAAAACATGCCTGAAGAAGATGGAGATGAATCCATCGAAATATTCCAGGAAGAAGTGAGGAGGAGTACCACCGCTGGAGAAAAATGTTGGCTGAAGAAGATGGAGATGAATCCATCGAAATATTCCAGGAAGAAGTGAGGAGGAGTACCACCGCTGGAGAAAAATGCCGTTCCATCTAAAAATACTATCCCAGCGACGAAAAATAACATCAAACATGTATATATTTATATATATATATATATATATATATATATATATATATATATATATATATATATATATATATATATATATATATTTGTCTGTTCGCTCATTTATGGCTTCCCTAATGGTCCGATTTTGATGAAATTTGGTACAAAAATCCGTCGTCCAATTTGAAAGGTCAAGTTCGTTAACCAGGAAAATCCGCCCACTGGAAGATGGCGTTTGGGGCGAAATTCACGCAAAAAAAATCATAACGCTTACATTTTTGAGTTCACATTCTTATAAGTACTCGTTTTATAGGCTTCTTGGCCAAGGAAAATGAATGAAACCATTTTTAAGGCGATAGCTTTAACCGTTTTCGAGAAAATTGGAAACACAGTTGCTGAATAACGTTTATGGTTTTGGTACTTAAAATCATGGGATTCAGTTGAAACATTTTTTGCATGTTCGAATTTCATCAAAATTAATATGTTAAACTTTTGGTTTGGAGTTAAGGAAGGGTTAGAATAAAATATTTTATGAACAGACATGAAAATTTTGGGGAACTTCGTATACTTTCATTAATATCTCGAACACGATTGGGAAATCGTGGTAAGTGGATAGAAACTATTTGAAAGCTTACTAAATTCTCTACAAAAAAAGATTCTAGGGGGTCTCCCGTGGTCTAGTGGCTAGCGCGCTAGATTCATAAGCGGGAGATGGTGGGTTCGATCCCCACCGGCGCCAGAAATTTTCTCATCTCAGGGCTCGCTGAGAAAATTCCTGGCTGCACCCTGGAGGCCGGCGCTAATGGCCATGATTTGTCGATGCGCCGTAAAAAAAAAAAAAAAAAAAAAAAAAAAAAAAAAAAAAAAAAAAAAAAAAAAAAAGATTCTAAAATTATTTTTGATTAGGAGAAATAAGTGCTTAAAACTTTAAATACATCTGTTTTGTTCTTATGAACGGGGTTTTGTCGTTCTTTTTGTAATTTTTGTCTCTTTCCCTTAGTTTATTTTTGCTTTTTATTTTTGTAATTCTTATATTAGGTAAATGTATTTGTGTTTTAAACAGGATAGTTAAAATGAGAACCAATTTTCTGTTGTTAGAAATAGATGAGTTAGAATAATATGAATACCTTTGCATAAATTCCTAGCAACCTGAAAATTTGCATAAAAGATAGGGAAACATTATAAGGGTTTTGGGAAAAGCCCTTATCGATCCCATGAGTGCAAAGAATTTTTTTGGCGGTCAAAGTTTGCTAAAAAAGGTTTTTAGGAATTTTCAGCGAAACCTTTTGTTTTATGGTAAAAATAGTTCAGACAAAAATTGTAGATCGTGCAATTATGTACAAAACTTGTCTTAACACTTTTTTTCATTGGATTAAACATTTCTGAGAAAAGGCGATTCCAGAATTATCTTTAGTTTTATTCAACATAATATGCCAGACTCTGCTAGAAGTTTGTCGAGGGAACAATGGTTTAGCTACCTGCTCCTCTTTCTAAGGTCCTGACGACAATAAGTACCGTTACAGCCCCAGCCATAAACCTCGCAAAATGACCTGCTTGACATTTGATAATATTAAACTCGTGAAGTAGTTCCTCTTTTTGTGTCTCTGTTTACCTCAGTTATTAATTTTTATTTATGTTGTACGCCTTATTTTTTAATTGGGTGCTGTTATGTTGATTGCATTTTTTTTTTCAATAAAACTAGCAAATGAGAAGGATGATCATGCTTATATAGAAAATAATTTTGGAGGGGACTGGGAGAATTTTGGGGGGGGGGGGCTGAAAGGATTTTGGGGGTATGGGATAATAAAAATCTAGAACATGGAATAGTTAGACAATTAAAACGCTATTACGCCCAAAAGAAATTATTTTTTTCTGAACTAAGTGATCTTATTATTATTTTTAATGTTTTTACGACACATTTTTACTGATTGCGGGGGGTGCAGCCCTGTCAGTCCCCCCTTATATAGGCCCATGCACGTTTTTGTTTTATTTTATTGATGTATAGAGTTTTGCTTTAGAATGAGAGCCGGATTATGTAATTTCCGCTTCTGTGTAAGTTACTACTGCCGGTTTCTCTGACGCCTTAATGTCACTTTTATTCGAGATGTTCGAGAGGATGTTGACAATTTTCACGAGACCTATAAAAAAAAGAAGTTTATTTCTGTTCTAAGATTTTCAAATGACATTAGGGATAAGAACGGAACCGCGCTAAGATGATGCAGTTCCTGCGAGTCGGAATTTTTTTTAATAGACTTTTTTTTAAAGATGAAAAAAGGGTATAAAATACTTAAAAATGTATTACGCACACAAATGCGTAATATTTTGTCAGCCCTTCACACTGCACTCTATGATGCTACAAAATATTGAGAGGTCAACAAAAATTGTCTAAACTTTCAGAAAACTTTTGAACTCTCCACAAAATATTGAATACCCTTTTTTTGCACAATACGTTTCCTCACACTCGCAATATTTGCACAAGACCAAAATCTTCAAAATGTTGTGTGAAATGTTTGCTAGTGTGAGGGCCCCTTAAGAAACGAATACAGCTCATAGGTAGTTGAATATTTTTTCCCATTCATTGCCCACTCACCCAATTATTTCTGCGAGGAGATCGATGAGCGAAGTGTGGAATGAAGCATCCCACCAAATCAGATCTTCATGCTTACAAGTCGACTGTTTTATTGTTCCAGTCGTCTCTCCAGCACATCATTACAAGGGAAAAGAGAACCCTACAAAAAACAATTTTTGAATTACTTCTGCAAATACAAATTCACAAGGAGATGTAAATAGTCTAAAACAGTAAATATTATTATTATTTTATTTTTGTAATGCTCCATATCATCGGTGAATGTCATCAAAATACTCTTTTGTTGTTAATTACCTCATGGTGATGTTTGTACCAAGTCAGTAAAATAAAAAGCTTAATAAAATATTGAAAAAAACCTAAACAGAATAAATAAATAAATGAAATTAATGATTAAAAGAAAAAGATTCTATAGAAAACATAACAAATGAATTGAAATTTAACAAGCTGCGGATGCTCTCATACATTTGCCATAGATGTTTATATTTTTTGTGTTTAATAATATTGTCAATACAGTGGCTGCTGTCAGCAAGTAGATTGGTAATTATAAAATTCTGACCCTTTTTTCACAAATAATAAATTATAATAAAATAATATTCAGATTAGTAATGTCCCGCGGTATGTCTTAAGTTCATTATAAGAAGAAGTCAGTTAGAATATGTTTGACTGTTAGTTCCATATTGCAGATCTGACATGTTGGTCTTTAAGTTTTAGCAATTATGTATTCGTGTGTGGCCTATTCACAGTCTTGCAAACTCTCCCGGAATTTTTTTAAGCGGATGGCCAGTCAGTAGTAGTATTGACTTGTCTTAGATGTCTGTCATATTACTCCATTCTAGTTGCCAATTTTGTTTTATGATATTTCGATACATTCTTGTTACATTTTTGAAGTAGAGTTTGTAAGTTGGGTAAGTGTCATTCTGTGGTGCTAGTTTGGCTTGAATGTCAGCAGTCGTGCTCAGTCCAATGTTCTCGTGTCCTGGCAGCCACCATAATGATATATGTTTTCCTAATGAGCGTAAGACGTGAATTTGTTCTTTAATTTCTGTGCAAGTACAGAAATATGTGTGCAAGTGTACATGTTGTTAGTGACTGAAGTGAACTCAGAGAGTATTTTAAAATAATTAGGTGTGAATTTAAAAAAAAAAAAATTACTGGACGTAAGGCAATGCCATAATTGCAGCTCATCATGCTTCTCAGGCAGCATTAAGACTTCTCAAGCCTGGAAACCAGACATATACGGTAACAGACACTGTACAAAAAGTCTGTGAAGCTTATAAACATAAACCAATCGAGGGTATGCTTTCACATCAGTTAAAGCAGGGTAAAATTGATGGAGAGAAAACAATTATTCAGAACCCTACTGATTATTCAGCACTGGAGAAGGAGTTGGAAAGGAGATGGACACCCGAGTATCTGTTTATAAAAAAACTGATGAAACCTATCAATTAGGTGTGAATGTTGTGTAGATGGAATATTCTTAAGTGCAAGGAGTGTGGCATGCAATTCAGCTTTTATGTGCTACGGGTTGGAGGCAGTAAACAGAAAAAAAGTCCGACTCGCAGGAACTGCAGCATCTTAGCGCGGTTCCATTCTTATCCCTAGACTCATTTAGAATGATTAAAATAGAAGCTGTTATTATTTTGGGTCCACATTTCTAGAAAGGTCTTGATTTACAATCTTACCTGGATGGGTCGGCCAACCCTCCCTAGGAAGGACCCCGCTAGGCAGTTGAAAAGCTATATCTTGGAAATCCATATCTCTAACATTTTATATATATATATATATATATATATATATATAATGTAATTTTCGAATAAATATATATATATATATATATATATATATATATATATATATATATATATACAAATTTGAGCCACCATCATTTTCGGTCTCTAGGGGTTCTGAAACTCAAAATTTTTTAGTCGGCACTTCCGGATTGTTTCATGAGATCAACCTTATAAGCGGTGTTCCTCCCTATGAAGGGAGGGAGGATCCGCGCTAAAATGTAAATAAAGAATTGATGTTTGACTTACAGGAGTTGTATCACCTTCATGAGTTTGTATGATAATAATTACAAAAAGCTATAAGCTAAATAGGAACTGTAAATAAATTTTTTGAGAGGAGATCGTTGACCGTTGATGATGCGAAGGTAGGGATTGTCGGGGTTCGGTCATTAATTCTTAATAAAACTGCATTTTACAAGTGAGAATGGTTTTATTGTTGCCACCATTTTCACTGGTAAAATGTAATTTTATTAAGAAGTAATGACCGAACCCCCACAATCCTACCTTTGTAAATAAATTTGTTTTCAAACTTGTTGCTATTTTTCTATCATCTATTGAGAAAGATGCATTGATAAAGTAACTTTTATTATTAAACAAATTTAAATACCTACTCCAGTAAAATCTTAATAATAAAAGATTATTAAATAGCCGAACCATCCAAAAAATTGTAGCCCACTTGAAGCGGAAGTGACCCCCCCCTACTCGACTTCTGCTCCTTCTTATGAAAAACTACACGACAATCTCCAAATAATACTAAAATCAACCATCTAAAATTGCATTAGAATCTGTTATGTAGGAAATATATTAGGTTTTGATATGGTCACCTTCCATTTATGAAGATTTTGTAACCTTCCTTTAGATATTTAAGAAAACTTCAAAATTGTTCATGTCTGTTAATCAATTTTTTTTAGCACTTTCCTCTGAAGGAAAGTAGCTATTGAGGTTGCACTCATGAAGGAATTTTTAAAAAAATTCTATAACTATATATATATATATATATATATATATATATATATATAGTTATATATGTGTCAGTTAACACGATACAGGTCAGAGTTTTTGTTTTTTCGCCACAAAACTTGATATATTGTATTCCCCCATCAAACGATTGATCAAGTTCGTTAATCAACAAAATCGGTCCATCCGGAGGGGGGGTTTACTCTCGAGCCAAAGTAGTTCTTTGCCAATACCAGACGTAATTTTTGTTATATTTCAACAAAACTCGGTATTCATTGTGTTCAACTGAAGAGAAAAATGTGTTGTAAAAATAAACTATATCGGTTGACTAGAAGGGAGGGTTTACTCTGGACAGAAATTACTAATTTCCTTATACCGGTCGTAATTTCTGTTGTATTTTTATGAAACTCTTTATACGTCCAGGCTATCTAATAAGAAAGAAGTGTTGTAAAAATGAACTGGAACTTGGAAGGGGACGGGGGTGTTAATTTTTACGATGTTTGAATTGAATTCTTCTTCTTAGGTTCGCGAAACTCATCAAGATCAATAGATGAAATGTGAAGCTTTGTGTATTTAGTACGTAGTGTAGTACCCCGCATACACAAAACTCTGGGAAAAATTAATTACAAAATTAATAATTGAAACAGCTGCTCATAAAAGCAAAAGAGCACAACTATTAAAGTTTTTATTGTAATTATCTATATAGGTTATTTTAAGCAAATTATTCAGGAATGCACTCGACACTACCCAATTCTGAGGAAAGTGCTTAGTTATGCAGCTCTTGCGTGACGGACTTTTTCTTATACTTCCTCTACTGCAAGCATAACCAAAATTTGTATACGCCAGTTTGCAAGAATATATAATGCTTAAAGCATTTTCAACACATTGGTAAGTAAAACCAATGTATATGATTCTGCATGGCTATTAATTTGATGTTTTAAATGAGGCAAAGAATTTTTGTACAAAATTTTAAATACCATTATTGAGGCTACTGCAGCCAAAAAGACATTATATATATATATATATATATATATATATATATATATATATATATATATATATATATATATATATAAGTTTGAACCACTTATGTATATATTTTTATGACCTATCGGATCTTAAAATGTGGATGTTTCTCATCAGGGCTACCTAAATAAAATATTTATTTAAGGAATCTATAATTAAAATGTATTGGGAAGAAGCAATGTTAATGGACCAAACTGTTCATCACAATAAACAAGATATTCTTATTGACAATGAGAATAAAACAGAGCTGTTAATGATAGTACAGCCCACAACGATGAAAATACATAGAAATTGTATACTGAAAAAATGAATTATTATCCCAATACCACAGGGCTGAAAGATTTTGTATAAGTTAGATTTCGCAATGAGTTCATTTCAAAAACTACAATTGAGGAAACTCTGGGGGAACCAATTAAAGACACCCAACAAATGCTACTGCTCACTAATGCATGTATATATATTGCAGTGTATACACATTCCGTTTTAAAATAGAATGTAGCAATCCTCTAGTATAAACAATAATCCAGGAATATCAAACTGGTTTATTAAATGTTATTATCCACCCGCTGAAAGCATTATCACTAGACATTTACCCTGCTGAATGAATATGATACAACTTAAAAAAACATCTTAATAACCATGATCTATTTCGCAGGGGCCTTAGTGAGATGTCAAAGGATTTAACTTTACTTCAGGAAAGAATACCAAAAGAGAAGACTGCTTATGTTGCCTTGAAAATAAATAAGGCTGTTCAGTGGCTAAGATAATGGTAAAAGAGGAATAAAAAATCTGTTTAAGCCTATGAACAAAAATATTGATAATGAGTAGCAAAAACAAAAGTCCATAAGATTCGATGAATTTGTTTATTTTAATCATTTTTCATTAATTATTTCATTTTTTTTTACTAGAGGGATAATATATATTTTATTTAATTGGAGGATAATATTGTGTCAATACTTTAATACGCAGACATTTTTTACATTAAATATTATTCATTATAACATGTTTTTATATTTCTGAATTGGATTTCATTACATACTTATGCATAGTTTGAAGTCGATTACATTATCCTATCTTTGTTCTTGTTCTCGTATTTACAAAACAAATAATGGAATCTATTTATGTAGCATTTTGAAAGCTTGTTAACAAATTTTGATAAGAAAATGAATCAAAAACAGTAACAAAATAACAAAAGTTCCCAAAAGTAAATATACATGGTGAAAAGGAAAATTCATAATGAAATCATATGTACCAAATTTTGAGACTTTTGATTTCGAACGAAAAAATTAAAGTTAGCTATCTCAGTTCATGATAAGAGTATTGCACTTATAATGTAATTTCCTTCCCATAATTAAGGATGTTTTAGAGATTTCTCAAAATCTGATTAATCATATGTTACAATCAAAAGAAATGATCGAAACATTTAAAATGTTGTGTCTTTTCGATAACAAAACATTTATCATAGATAGGTAGTTACTAGGTTCCCACCCATTTTTAAAGAGGATAAGGGTGATGACTTTTCTTATTTTTATAAAAATTGAACATGAATTAGTCATCTAACAAATAGTATAAGAATCTATCAACAAACAAATGAAAATTTTAGATTATATTGATTGTGTAGAAATGTAGATTACATTATTTCAATGGAACTTCTGGCTTTTTTATCTGGTGACAAAAATAACATTAAAGTATGTAGGCCAAAAGTGAATAAATTAGTCAAATTTGTAATTATCTTAATTTACAAGTCTAAACAAGTGATACTGAAACGAAAATTCATTATTTTGAGTAAAAATATAATAGAGCAGTAGTGTCAAAATTAGCTTAAGAATAGAAAGCATGCTTTTAACTTAAATTTTAAGTAATAAATTTCAGACCTTTGTTATGGGAAAATTTGCAACATCATCTCTGGCTTGCACGTTACTTCAGAATGTATCTTTTGGTAAATATTTACATTTGTCCGATGGTTTACATGCCTGGATTTGGAGTTGATCTTACCGAGATGTTAGTTCGACAGCGAAATATAACCTTATAACCTCCTTCCAGCTACTAGGGAAAGCAATTTCTATTCTAGAGGGGGAGGCAGCGACTTATTTTTATTTTAAATCTTCTTTTTAACTATTTTGAATGAAAGGTTTAACCGCACAAAAAAATAAGACAAATTGAGAAACTTAAATTTTAAAAATAGCTCTATGCAACGGAATTATAAATAAAACAATTCTCTCCAACTAGAAAATGCGAGATCGAAAATGAGATTATCTATATTTAAGTTCATTTTAAATTACAATTCAAAACATTATACTAAAAAGAAACGTCACCTATAGAAACTCTTCCAAAGAGATTTCAGTTTAGCATTTAGTCTTTTTTAAACCTTTTAGCTACACTCTTTTTATCAGGCAACACTGTATTTCTCCTAATCAATTTTGGTAAATCTAAGTTTTCATTAACAATGTTAATGAATAATATGAATGTATTTTTATCCAAATTTACATTTCATTAATTATAATGATATATCCTATGTGATAATCACAATATTTTAATATCTTTTTCAATACTATAATGGAGCAAACCTCTCGAAGTAAGAATAATTGGTTTTTATTAATAATATAACTCTACTACCCTAAAACTCTTCTAAGTATTTTTATGTTCACATTAATTATGTTTTGGACAATTGGACTGTTATATATATATATATATATATATATATATATATATATATATATATATATATATATATAAAAAAAATCAGTCCCGTAACAGGCCACAAGGGCCCAGAGGGGCAGATACTGTAGAGGTATCTGATTCTTGACCGTACGGCACACTAGGGAGATAGTGTGGTCAACACTATGCTCCGGCCGCCTGATTTTCCCCTTGGCTGCTTCAACTGCTAGAGTCATTAGCACCCAAGGTACCCATTATTAATTAAATTAATTAAAGGCTGGGTGAGCCTAGGGACGATCTGGGACCCCAAATCCAACCCTCGAACGGCAGCACTAGAAGAAAAAATCTTTAGTGCGCGCTCGGGTTTTGAACCTGGTCCTCCAGTTTATTAGTCGAGTGCTCTACCACTGAGCTAACCTCGCCCCCATATATATATATATAGATTTATATACATATACATTCTTCGCCTGGTTTGAGGTACATGAGATCATTTCCTTATTTCTAAGGGTGCGTTAACACTAGGACAGTTATTGCAGGATATTTATATCAGAGAGAAATTCTGACTAATGTAAACCATATAGAATTTATGTCAGACATAAATATTACATGGTTTACATTAGTCGCAATTTCTCTCTGATATAAATATCCTGCAATAACTATCCTAGTGTAAACCCACCCTAAAGGGGCCCACAGACGACCAACTTGGTTGTCAACCTTGTTGCCAACTTGCCATGTTGGAGGAGATGTCGCACGTCTGTGGGCAGGTTGGCGGTTGGAGTAAACGGTTGTCCAACGGTTGGTGTAAATCAAATCCGTTTAGATTTTCGGTAGGCGGAGCCTCATGTTGGCAACTTTGTTGAAGCGTCTGTGGGGAAGTTGACAACACTGTTCACAACCTCAATAGTGAACTGCCGTTTGGTTGTCAATGTGAGGTTGCTTTTCATGGTAAAACTGAAGAAGAGTGTCCTCAGCTCCGATTTTCTTCAAAGTTTGCACTATAACGTATTTTGATGCACTAAACACGAATCCGTTGAAAAAAAAGTTGCTCGGAACTAGGAAAGAAGTTATTTAAAAAAAATGTTCACTGTTATGAAGGTTACAAACGATCGCATAAACAACGTACTTGTAAACTCGCGCATGCGCAATAGTCCTTAATGAAGAAGTGTAATTGAAATTAACTATCAATTATTAAAATTTACCAACACTTATTTATTCAGAAACATTTTTTAAAATAATGAAACATTCTTCAAATTTCTTGTTTCGCTCCTGAAAAGTATTATATAACAGAAATCCCTTAATAATTAGCTAATGCCTTTATGATTTGTTCCTTCTAAGCTTCTCTAATTCCCTCTAAGCTGTAATTAGCTTGTTATTATTATAGTTATTATAGTTTTTTGTAGAAAGTGTTGAAAAAAAATGAAGTCACACGACTTCATAATTCTTATCCACAATCGAGAAGAATTACTCAAATTTTTAATACAAAACAAAGTTTTGAGTAATTCTCTCGATTGCGCAAAATGTGGGCAACAGTTCAACTTAAATGAAACTACTTTAGAATTTAGATGCCGAAGACAGATTTAGAAAGTTTTGTGTTAAACGTGCCTATAAATATGAAGAGCGCATAAATGCTTTTTTCGGTGCGATTGCGAACTTATATCCACCGAACATCGCGTCTGAAGATGTCTAGGAGGATTAGAAGAATGCCTTGGACGACTTTTGGGCATAGAATTCTTTTAATTTCTGCGAGTTGGATTGACTAGGGGTTTTGATATCTTCTTGAGCGAGCGGAAACGCATAGCACGTATACCCAAAAGCGACAGTTTACGACCAAGTCAGCTACCACAGGTGAGTGTAAATTTCAATTATACTTCGTCATTAAGGACTATTGCGCATGCGCGTGTTTACATATAGGCTGTTTACCCCGTCTTTTATAACCTCCATAACAGTGAACTTTTTTTTTAAATAACTTCTTTCCTAGTTGCGAGCAACTTTTTTTTCAACGGATTCGTGTTTAGTGCATCAAAATACGTTATAGTGCAAACTTTGAAGAAAATCGGAGCTGAGGACACTCTCCTTCAGTATTACCCTTTTCGTGTTTTTAATACTCTGGTATTTAAGTATTTTTGCGAAAAAAGGGTATACAAGTAGATTATCTGTTCGGTAAATACAATAGGTGTGTACAACGTCTATACAAAACACGCCTACTTGGACTGAATTTTTCGAAACTTCAAAGAACTGCCTGAGCTTTGGGAAGTTAAATCAGAAGTGTTTAAAGACCGAAATAAGAAGAAGAATGCTAGGCTGAAGCTGTTGGAAATTTACCAAAGAATTGAACCGGATGCAAATGTTAACAGTTTGAAGAAAAGAGTTGGGAACATAAAACCATGTAATCGCAGGGAGCTGAAAAAGGTTGAACAATGTTTACGATCTGGTCGTGGGCTGAAGAAGAGTTTTTCAATGAACGGTCGTACTTAAACCAACACATCGTAGATCGTACTGTCCATTCTTTTTTACTATTTTTTACTATTTTTTTTTTTTTTTTTTTTTAAATTTCTAATAACTTTTATTTCAAAAACTTAAAACTAAAAATTATTTGAATAATGTTATTTCAATTTTATTTTTTTTATAAAAATTTTTAATAAAAATTTTTTTTACATTAACTTTAAACATTATTTTAAATTAAAAAAAAAATATTAGTGCCATAATGAATAGAAAGTAATACACAAAAACGAAGTCTAGAATATACAATATATATACTCATACAAATCAATTGGATTTAGACGAACTTTGATTCGCTGACATGAACAAATAACTTCTAATAAAAAAAAGGTTCCAAATCCATATTTATTTATTTATTCCGAGGATAAGATATATTTAATAAATGAGTTTCACTTTACCTTTAATTTTTATTATTGGGAATTAAAAATAAAAATTCCATCGTAATTGATATATTTCATTATTTTTTAAAACAATTTTCTAATAATTTTTATTTTAAAAACTTAAAAATAAAATTATTTCATAACAGTTAATCATTAATTTTAAAAATATAAATTCTGAAGTAATATTTTGGGCATAATTTTTAGGAAACATTTAATTTTTATTTTGGTCCTTGCTTAATATATTTGAATGAGAAAACTCAAGACGTTGTAAGTACCCCGCTCTTTTGACCACTTTTTTTTTTTTTTTTTTTTTTTTTTTTTTTTTTTTTTTTTTTTTTTTTTTTTTTTGTAAGAAACACTTCCCCATCATCCTCACACAATTCTTTTAGAACTATAAAAGACAAGACGGGATCGTAACTCATTTTCTCCCAAGCGTGTGTTCGCATCAAAACTGATCAGCAAATGTAGTTGGCAACAACAAGTTGACTGTCTGTGGGCAACCAGGTTGGCAACAAGGTGTGTGGTCGTCTATGGGCTCCTTAACATAAAGCCGAATATGTTTCATCACTTCTTAGAAAAAATATTTGTTATAAATGGGGCTTATAAAGAAAAGGGGTTTATTCTTCATTGCAATATATGTTTATTATATTTCCTTAAAACCAGCTCACGTAATTCAAAAAAGAAATTGTATGGTGTATGTTCGGGTTTAGGCCGGATAGGTGCTTCTTCTTGATATAACAAGCATAGTTCTTCTTGTTTTTTTTTAAGCATAGTGTGGTGTTTTAGTACTATAGCCTGCCATGGGTTATCCTATTTACTATTACCTATTTTTTATTTAGGTAGAACATACATATATTCATATAAGTAAATTGGAAACTGAAAGGACATCATTTAGACAGAGGAGGAAGTGGTGACCAATTACTACCCTGAGACAGGCGCAGCAATTTATGGTTTTCGTAGAAAGGCAGAGGACAGATTCTTCCTAATCTATGCAGTTTTAAGGTAGGAATTATAATAGCTCTCCATACAAGACATTTCATCACTAGCGCATATAGCAAATAATTTCGGGGGGGGGGGCTGGGAGCACCAAGGCATTTGCAGTGTAGGGAAATTTTTTAAATATTTTAGGGTATAATAGTGGGTTATAAGGTCCTCCGGGCACCTAGTAGATCCACTTACGTATATAGAAAATAATTTTTGCGGGGGGAGGGGGGGGGGGCTGGGAGCCCCTAGGCATTTGGGGTGTAGGGAAAATGTTAAATATTTTAGTGTAGAATGGTGAGTTTTAAGGTCCTCTGGACACCTAGTAGACCAAGGTAAACGCAGATGACATTTTTCGTTGTTATAGGCTTCTTCTTTTTTTTTTTTTTTTTTACATGAAATGTACTCATCAAACAGAATTGGGAGGTGGGGGGCTGCAGCCCTCTTATTATATACGCCCATGAGGAGACCAGGGTAAATGTAGAAGACTTTTTCGTCGTTATAGGCTTCTTTTACATGAAATGTTCTCAACAAAACAAAATTTCGGGGGGGGGCTGTAGCCCCCCTTATATACGCCATGCATTCCATCGGCATCTCCATTCCATGGGGCTTACCAGCAATCACGTGGTGTCGACTAGGCTTTGAGGACGATGAAACTCCGTACTACATCATTTGCAGGTGTTCGGAACCTGTAGCAAAGAGATATCTGCATTTTGGAACGGACTCAACGATGATCCAAGGAGGATACCTGAGTTGAACCTTAAAACCCTTTTAAGGTTCATCTCTCCTCCGGATATGGTGTTATAAAACACCAGACAATAGGTCTTACAGGCCTCGGTACGGGTCATCCTGGAAAGACTTACCGCTTCTGTATCTATATTTAAGGGCATAAATCAATTGTAATTTAATAGCAAAAGAACACTAGCTGCAAAACTCACACAATACGTGAAAAACTGATCATCTCTTGTTTAAGACTAGGGAACATCTCCAAGTGTCCGGAGCCGTTTTTTATGAAACTTTGTATAGGTATTTATTAAACACGTAAAAATAATCGACACATATTTTTTTTTATATCGGCCCAATCACACGTTTCAGAGGTGAAAGCACCCTTCCAAAGTACTGCTCAAATATTCTAACGAGGGGAGTATACAAGTGGTAGAGTCACCGATTTGGTCCATTTTTTTCTGGTGATTCTATATCGAAAAATAGTCGACATGTGTCCGAGCGTTCCGTCCAATACGCCTTAGGAGCTGAGAAATAAAATAAAATAGGTTGAAAATGCTTTATTTTATACATCGAGTTTATTAAATGATGTCGACATGATTGTTTCGCCAATTTATTTGTTTTAGAGAGTAGATTAAAGAACAAATACAATCGTTATAAAATAATTTATATTTCGTCAAATAAATTCAAAAATATGCTTACATTTGAAGTAAACTAGCATTATACATTTTACTACACTAAAAATAATAGCAGATTTAAAATCAGCACCCCAAGAAATTCTAATGAGGTAAATATCATTGAAAACAAAAAATAATACTTTTTTCTTTTCCGAAAGAGAGGTATCTCCGGGTTTTTGTTTTCGATGAAATTATTTCTTCGGTAAAACATGATAAGTAACTGTGTAGCGTGTTTGTGTTAATTGTTGCTTACAATAGAGCTTTCCTTTAGAATTAGTGGACGACTAGAAGGAGTGGGAAATTTCCACTTCTTATAGATTGGAGTAGGTGTATACATTTTTCACAACATATCCAAACGAAATTTTAACTGTATGTATTCCAAGCTTTCCAAATGGTCGTTATGGAAACCCTCTTAAATGACGCAGTTCCTGCAAATTGGACTTTTACGTTTCATAGATGACCAGGGTCGTTAGCATCACATACTGTCTTGTTAGCCATGCTGACGCTTGTCCAGCCCACACAAGGACCTAGGACCGTCGGAGTAATACAGTAAACTTCTTTTAATCCGGCACGCTCGGGACTTGAAGGATGCCGGATTATCAAATATTCCGGACTACCGCATGTATGTCGAAAAAAAAAATGGATAGAGATGAAAATTGAACGATATGTAGAGTATAAGACTTGTACATATTTAATGTAAAATGTCTAAAATAAAATTGCACGCAATTAATATACAAAAATGTATGTATACATAATTGATTTTTGGGGGGGGGGGGATTTATGTGGCGTAGGTCTAAAAAAATAGTACTTTCTTTTTTTCTTTTCGTACCATTTTATTTGTTCATTGCCCTTCATGTTTCGTGGCCTTAGTGCCACCTCCTCAGGGGCCAATACATCCCCGCATGTGGCGGAATTGATGCATGAGAACTGAAGTGGTCCACTTTTCATGTTTGGCCTTGACACCCCTGACGTGCAGGATTATCAAGCGTGCCGGACGGTAAGATGCCAGATTAGAGAAAGTTTACTGTATATAACTTTGGCTAGAAGATCTTGGACCGCAATGTCCAATCCTAAGCATACTTGGCACCCAAGGGTTTCAGGCTCTTTTACATCAGAGTTAAATTATTTATTAAATAATTTGGAGCAGCGAACATTGTACACCACACTGGGGGAACCTTGAAGATATTATCACGCAGATGGAAGCATCGCGTGGTGCGCGCCTCAAGAATAACACGCAGGGAAACACATCTGGAAACAAAGACCAGTCATTCATTTCCCAGGATATGTGAGAAAATGCTCACAACAATCGGCTGCTTTGCACGCTACTAAAATTCCTGTAAATGGAATATACAGGGTGATTCAGGTCTAAGTATTCAAACTCTAGGAGGTGATTTTGCACATAATTTCCAAAAAAATAGGGTAGAACTGAAGTTTCGCGTCCTCACAACCGACTACTTTCAAATTTTGCACAATAACGTCATAGCTCCTGCACACCCCGAAGAGGAAGGAACACGTTGATGAAGCCCAATAGGATTTGGGCGAAATATAACGGCCGGACAACGAGCACCGCTGGAGAAAGAAGCCGAGACAAGATCAAGACTATGCTCCAGCGAAGGAGCCTAAAGGAGAACATAACGTATTTTAATGCACTAAACACGAATCCGTTAAAAAAAAAAATACTCGCTCTCAACTAGGAAAGAAGTTATTAAGCACTGTAAAGTTCACTGTTATGGATGTTATAAAAGTTGGCGTAAACAGTGTATTTGTAAACACGCGCATCCATTTTTTTTTCACTAAAAAAAAAAGAAAGAAAAAATAGTACAAACATTGCTAGAGAATACTAATCCTCAGTTCGGCCGCAACATTTTGTGGATAGACAAGGCCACAATTCTCACACTTGGTCTCGGATTAAAGCTTATGCTGTGTGAAGATCATCAGTATCAACTCCAAGTTAACGTGTCGTGCGGAATTTAGGACGAATGTCTTCTTTAGGCAATCATGATTCCAGACAGGTTTGATTCATTTGAAATGCATTTTTAAACCTCCTTCAACACGATCGACTCATTGCATTGGAAGACGTCCCGCTTGCACAATGGATAGATCCAGGGTTCCAGATGGATTGCTGTCCAGCAAACAGCATCCATTTCTTCTTAATGTAGCCTTGTCTCTCCACAAAATGTTGCGGCGGAACTGAGGATTAGTATTCTCTAGCAATGTTTGCACTAATTTTTTTTTCAGTGTTATTTGAAATCATTTCAAATTATCTGTAAAATTTGGATTACAATCATTCAACTACCCTGATTTGTTGTAAAGATAAATCAATGAAAATTTGGAAAACAAAAAATGTGACATATCTCTGAAATGAAGAACGTTTCCAACAACTTCTTTCAGTCACTTTCATTTCTTCCGGACTGGACGATGGCATCCCACAGTTTGGCCAATAATAAAAATGAATAATTTATTATTTCTTTACACAAGGTATTTGAAAGTAACAAAACTACATTACACATTTTTTTGACAAAAGGGAGCCAAACGTTCAATTTATCCCTGAATAAACTTCCATTTCATTTGCATAGCTTCAATGCTTACTAAATCTAGAACTTTTCCTGTAAGTATTGAATCTGTAGTCTTTTAGAGGGCTGAGGAAAAAATCGCAAAAAACCTCTTATTCATCGAGAAAAACAGAAGCGCGTTAGTGGACGTCCAGAAAGTATCTTCTGTCAATGTATTTTGTGAATTTAATCACTGTTTTGTTAAAGTACATTTTGTCTATTTTATGATGGCGTAATTAGAATTTAATTATCTTGAACAGTTTATGAGCAATCCTTTCCTGTTCAATAAAAACATGACTACGTTAAAAGAAGAGAAAATTGGGCATTGCTTTTCCCTTCGAAATTTTTTTTTTTTTTTTTACATAGAAATAATTAATTTATTTTTACATAGAAATAATTAATTTATTTTGTTTTAGAAAATATCACAATCTACAATTCAATTGTATTATGTAATTAGATACATGTTACTTGCTCACGCCTCAGGTGTCTTCAGTTGTCAACCGAATACCTTCCTTGGAAGGACCCCTTCGAAATAGGACCATACTTTAAATGAACTTTTTTTTTTGTTGGAAATTATATGTAGAATCAGCTGGAGCTGAGTTTGGCTACTTAGACCTAAAACACCCTGTATATTTATCGAAGTCCTCAACCTATAAAAGTTTAGTATTTTTCAACATATTTTTCGAGGGAATGTCGAGAACCTATTCAAAGGCTTATTAAATTTTCTGCAAATATGGTTCATATGCGATTCTTGACAGAGCTATCTCATTCGGAGATAGAATTCTAGTCTAACTCCATTTCCGGTGAGAAATAATTTTCGAATATGAATTCAAATTTACGATCGATATTTCCAAAGGAATTCTGCTTTCAGTCTGCATATCCCACTTACGAAGGGCAAGGAAATGATTTTGTTTTTATTATTATTGTTATAAACGATTTGTAAAATTTATTTATATATTAGATCACGATTTCTAAAGAGAATTTACATATTTCATTACGATTTGTAAAATGTATTGATACATTACTTTTTTATTTAATTTAAATAATAACTGAATTGATATATTACCATACGTAGAGTTAATCGCCAAAAGTAGCGAAACTCTTCAAAAGAAATTAAAAAAATAAAGCAACATTTGACTCAAACAGACTCAATTTTGAACTCACAATCCGAAATCAAGACTAACTAGACAAAATAAGTATTTTAAACAAAAACTCCCCATCTGAACAACTTTAAAGCTGAATTAGCGATCTAAAATAATATGTTTGTCAAACATCATTAAGAATAGATTGAATTTGAACGGATTGAATTGAATGGAAAACAACATATAATTCGAATCTATAAAAAACTAAGCATGCTCCATTTGAAAAAAAAAAAAAAATTGAATTTTTGTTTTGAATAGCCCACTTTCGGCAGTAAAGGGAATTTTATTCTACGAACAATCTTTAGGACATACAAGTACCACTTTTTGACATGTAGACTAAATTAAGTTTTCAAAAAATTAAAATCTGTTACTTTTTATGAAAGTTGACGGGCTGTTTCGGACACCCTGTAAATACATGGACAAAAGTGTGTGTATGCAAGGAAATGTCTGTTTAAAAAAATCCAAAGCTCAAGGTAAAGTGAAATCTATAAAATGTACTCACAACAATACTAGCAGCTAAATCTTCTCTCTACAAAAGCTAGATAAATACTGCCCGTGCGAATACTCTATTAAAAACAATCCCACTACAATAATCATATGGAATAATAAATAAAAGTACATCACGCGGAGGTGCATTCTGCGAATCCCACTACAATAATCATATGGAATAATAAATAAAAGTACATCACGCAGGAGCTGCATAAGTAAACAACTTCCTCAGAAGGTGGTAAGTGTACTTGGCTTTCCTCATTAATTTGTTTAAATACAAAATGAACATGGATACGTACTTGTGATCTTAAATATTCGTAATGAATAGCTGACACAATTATTATTTTATCAATACATTTTTTCTGGAGTGTTGTGTGCGTCGGTGTTACACTAGTAATAAATACACGAAAATTTCACATTTTTGTTTATTTATCGTAATACATAATAAAGAAGAGAGCAAACAGATTTGTCGTCCCTACCATGTCGAACTATCGAATATGAAAATTGGAGTAAACTTGCGAACGAACATATTCTATCGATTCACGAAGTAATATATTGAGAAATGGTCTTATTCGATACTTTATTTAAGGCATTAAAGGCTATTCTAAAGGGAGTTGTGACAAGCCGTATCTTCCACAATCCAAGAGCAAAGTCTTGAATCTGAAAAACGAGAGTATTCATATTCGATAGATTGACATAGTAGGGACGATATATATTAATACAAATTTAACGCCGTTAAACTACGGGTTTTAAAAGAAAAAACTTCGAGTAGGCACTTCGAGGAGGGAAGGAGGAAACGCGTTAAAATGTACTCATAGAAAATTTGTATATTAAAAAAAAAATTGAATAATTGAATCAATAACAACATGGATGTAAAGTATTTCATACACACAAGATATGCCCAAATGGCATGGGTTGTGCAGAAAAAATAAATGAACTCCCTCACCATAAGGATACTTTGGTGAGGAAACAATAAAAAAAAAAAAAAAAAAAAAAAAAAAAAAAAAAAAAAAAAAAAAAAAAAAAAAGCCAACGGCCTTAGCCACGTTGAATACACAGGTTCCCATAGATCACCGAAGTTAAGCAACGTCGGGCGTGGTCGGTACCTGAATGGGTGACCGACCACGTGTTGTTGGCATTAGAAAACGGTGGCAACCTGTAGATAGCCCGGCGCTAATAGCCAAATAGTTGATGCGCCGTAGGAAAAAAAAAAAAAAAAAAAAGCATACAGCGACGCACAGTGGTGCCGAGAGGTGAAAACCCCCAAAACCGAAGGAGTTCAAACACGTTTGAACTAACATTTTTACCATAAATATGCTTTGCGATTACTAAACTGGGGAAACCGGTTACAAAAAAGTGTCTGCTGGCGTTCGCGCATGCGCGGTGGCCATGTACGAAAAAGAAGACTGTATGATATTCGTACATTACATAAGTTTGTCAGGTGGACCTAACGCATATTTATCTCTAGGCAAGCATATTAGGCTCTAAACGAAATTAATTTTTATACCTACTTAGTTGTAGAATACTGCTCTAATATTGCTTTTCCGTTTTTTTAATAGTTCTGATCACAAAACACCTTTTTGTTGACCGTTTTCTCACCGAGTAAAAATCTCACAGTTTTTAGTTAAAAGTAAAATTAATATTTTATACCACTTATATTTTTCCTAAAAAATTGGTATTACCCAGGAAGTTTCATGTGTACGTGTATATGTAGCTGTTATGAGATATTTCTTTTTCAGCAAAATGAACTTCGTGTATGTAGGTTGTGAATATATCTCCATTGAAACTAAGTTATCTTTAATTTTTTTTGGTGTAGAAAAAAAAGCGGTACTTAGCTGTCCTCTCCGCATATTTTTTTATAAAAGTGCATGATTTGAA
Organism: Gonocerus acuteangulatus; assembly: GCA_946811695.1. Classification (NCBI taxonomy): domain Eukaryota; kingdom Metazoa; phylum Arthropoda; class Insecta; order Hemiptera; family Coreidae; genus Gonocerus; species Gonocerus acuteangulatus. The sequence continues at coordinate 29,780,114 of OX328123.1, forward strand.
TTTTCTGTCCTATAACTTTTATCACCCTACTCGGCCTAATAAAATGAATTGATGCGATTATTTCACGAAAAAACCAGTTTACCATCATTATTTTCTGCTTGTTGTTGAACAGGTCGTGATAGCACGTAACTTAACACATACTGTGAGAGTCACCTAATAGCTCATGTGAAACTGTCAAAAATCCGTTAAAAGCGAAAGTTGTAATTAAGTGGAATAAGTCGAGAACAGTTAACAGTATTACATTGTTTGTTAATTTCTTAAACTTAGCATTCGAAAATACACTTTGAAATATATATCTCTACAAATTGAGTAAAATATGACTTTTTTAAATTAAAAACTTGACGTTTTTAGCGGTTTCATAATATAAAACCCGTTTATCTTCAAAAATAATTATTCTATCGAATTGGCAGCGGTCTCATTCGACTCGGCACAAAAAAATACTACTTGAATGGTCCCAAAATTAGAAACATTCAAGTACCTACAGGTTTTTCCCCCCAAAACAGGCGTTTTGTACCACTCCTGGTGGTGTCGATAACAACCAAGATAGGTGGTTTAACGGCTTCATTCAAATTGAACATACTAAAGAGTAATTTTGAATGGTTTAGTTAATTTTTTTCAGAATATCATTCCGTTTTCATGCTCACGACGTGTATGGAATTTCGTTGCAATATTGCGGCCGGTATGGGCAAATTAGTGATTTGGGTCCGGAGAAAACGCCTCCAGGTGGACCGATTTTTGTAGCTAACGAAGTCGCCTAATTGTTTACTATGGGAATTGTATATATGAAGTTTCGAGGCGAAAAAGAACAAAAACTCTGGTGGGAATCTTCGTAACAGACACATATTTGTATATGTATATGTATGTATACACACAGTGTGTATATATATGTATGTATATATATATATAAATAAATATACATACATATATATATATATATATATATATATATATATATATATATATGTATACACACACAAACACACATTTATAAATTTTAACGGGGGTCATTTTTGGTATCTAGTAGGTAGCTTATCGACGAATCGCCATTTCATCGATGAAGATTTTAAGATAATTTTCAAAACTTTGAAGGACTACATTCCTTCGGAAAGTGTAAATGAAATTTTTGGGAGAGCATATAATCTACCATGAATATTTTTATATTTCTTTATATCTGACATTTTTATCTAAATTGAACCGTCGAACTTCATAGTATCCCAATTGTTTTCGTTGAAATAAAATTTTGTAAAGCCTTATGAATGTACACTCAGAAGGCCTTACACAAAAATAATGGAGCCGGAAGCGAAGAGAGCTGCGCCCTGAAAATAGGAATGACCGCTCCTGCTTTCGGCGTATAGGCCCTCAGATTCAATTCAAAGAAACCTTCTAGATTACTGATGCAGTAACCTGGCGTATTGTAAATGGTTACGATCTCATTTCGGGATGTGCTATATGGTTAGTTTAAGCCTATAATAATAAATTGATTCACCATAAGATTAGTCTTTATTATTAATTCGCCATAGATAATCGGCCACATGATGTGTTCAATACATAGGGGATCATGTGGTTTTTAGCCCCTAACATTTCAAACAAACAAAAATTGCAAGTAGAATTGCCAAAGTCACTTTTTTAGGCTCCTTCCTGATGATAGACGGCTTGTAAAGCTTGAATAAAGCTTTTCCAAACTTACAAAGGAGTGTACTCTATCCTTTATCTTCTATAAAGCCTTTACTCTGGAAGCAATCTTGATTTCGTAGCGACAAAGTACACGATATGAAGCATCAAGAAAAGCCTACCTTACCACGTTCTGCAATGCAGAACTGCATTGCGGGACAAATGGAGTTTGTTCGGGGGCTTCCTACATAACTCAGCTTTTTGGGACGAGTTCTCTACAGAGAGGACCAACGACCTTAGACATGAAGTGTTTACATCTCAACAGTTATATTTGTCATTGAAAAATGTTTTTATATAATATAATTTTCGCTTGGAATCCTCAATTATTCGTCGGAAGAAACAATTTTTCGAAACAGCCCAGACATTATTAGAGTTTGATTTTTACTGATTTGAGAAAACAACAGCAGCAAAAACACCAAAAACATTCAGCAGCAAATTGGTTCTAAGACTATGCTATGTCTGCAAGCCCGATAGCGTAATTATATCTCTATTAAATAACTTCAATTGAAAGCTCACTCAGTCAAAGCTTCTGAGTAAAAAAAAAACATTTAAAATAACAGAATTATTATACATTTTATATAGAAATTTTCTTGAGTTCTGTTGGCAGCGCAGTTACCACAATAGTGGACGCAGTCATGCTCCGTACGTACTTGCATATTTACGCATGAGCTTAGAATATTCAGGGGTTCTTCGCGCGAAAAAAATCGTAACGCTTAAATTTTCTAGTTTGTATGTTTGAAAGTCAGTGTTTTATAGGCTTCTTTCTAGCGTAGGGAAACGAATGAAACCATTTTGAAAGCGATATCCGTAACCGTTTACGAGAAAATATTATACAACTAGATTTCCCAACTAATTTTCATTTTGGGTAATTGGAAACGACGGATCAGTTGAAATTGGTTCCAGAAGTTTTATATTCATCTAATCTAAGATATTTAAATTTTTGTTGCGTTTGAAATCAAGTAAGTATTAGAAAAAAATATGTTATTAACAGACGTGAAAAGTTTTCGGATCTTGATATAAATCCTAAAATGTAACATAGGCCACAATTCGGCCGAACCTGAGAATTATGTCATTCGTTATAAAATGAGAAAAGTGAACAGTTTTTGTTCTGAAGAGTGCGGAGGTATGTTTTAGAGCGACTGGCTCTCATAAATTCATCGCAGATCTATTTGGAGCAAATTAACGAAACTGTTTGAAGCATAAGAATGATTCCATAATTTGTTCACGTGATAAGGTCGCGGACTTTGTGGAGATTTGGAGACTTAATGGGTCTTGCAAACTTTATGGAAGAACTCCTGACAAGATTTTGTTTTTTTTATTTTCCTTGTTTATTAAATTACTTGGAAAGATGTTTATACCCATCCAATGTTTATAACCTTCCAATAGCCTTCTAGCTACCTTTGTTATAAATAATTTTAAAATATGAATACTAATGCTTCTCTTATCATAGTGTAACAATTGAAGGGATCGGGGCAAAATAGTGACAAGCAAAATTTTTAATAAACCTCAACTGTAGCTGCTACATGTTGAATATTCTGTGGACTATCAGTTGAAATAGTTAGGGGCAACATTTTTTAAGTAGCATGCAGAGCTTGTCGTCATATTTTAGTAGAATTTGCATCATAGACTGATAGTCCCTCATAATATCCAACTTATAGCTGGTTCAATGAAGCTTTGTTAAAAATGTTGCTTAACACTATTTTGCCCCGACCTTTTTAATTAAGAATTAACTGTTACATTAAGATTTATTTTTTCGGGACTGATATACTTCCAGAAGATTGATTTGCCTCTAAACTCCTCCTTCATACCTCCAACATTCAACTTAATCTATCGTTTTTATGCTTATTAGGTGGTATTTCAGTTAATCACTCATTTTCACTTTACTACAAGGTCATTACTGACGAGCTGTGACTAAATCGGATCGGATCGGGTCGGGACCAATATAAGCACTCACTTCGGCCACTGTCGGCTGTTGTCGGCCAAACGAAATAGGATAGGTTCGGATCGGGAAATACGGGTCCAATGTAGGTACAGCCTTAGGTGCCAAGAAATAAAATAAAATAGGTTGAAAGTGCTTTAATTTATTTCTTGAGTTTAGAAAATAACATCGGCAGAAGTCTTTCACCAATTTATTTGTTTTGAAGAGTAGATTAAACAGCTTACAAAATCAATCGCTTTCTGAGATTCTAATTTTCCAATCGGACTTATGCATACTATAGAACAAGAGGAATACATCAAGGTGAACAAGGCGCATTTCATTTAGATAATCGCTTCATCATGAGCCGTTGCTCTTTCTCCTACAGGTATCAACTCTTTTTAGCCCTTGATGACAATAAATAGGTAATGATTTCTAACTAAGTGGGATTAGTAATGTTGAAAATGGCGAGCGAAACATCGGTAATGGAGCTCGAGACCAATTCCACGGATGAGATGGCTAATGAAGAGGAAGGCCAAGGAGAACTGGCAAGGTCTATTTCACGGATTGCTTCTAGTCCTCCTTCGACCTTTCTCGCGATTAGATAGGCTTTGTCGCTTTGTGTTCCATCTTGTCTCCGTTTCCTTCTCTCTTCAACTACCTCAAGGTCCAAGTCTTTAAAATGTCGTTCCGTCGATTTGTTATTGGCGATTCTCCATTCAACCTATATATGAGTCGCTCAGTTCCAAACTGACTGATGTCCACGTTGCAAAAGTTTTGGGAAATCAAGAAAAACGTTTTAAACTTAGAATTTTCGGAACATCTTCATGGATTTTTTTAAAGTTATTGAAACAAATAATACGGATCTGTTTTCAAGACTTTTTTTGGTATTTATATAATAAATTCCTCGTTACTAGCAAAAGCAAGTTGAACTGTCTGCTGAACAGCAGACACTGCGGAACAGACATATGGACATGAACACTTTTGGAACAGCAGGACTGATCAAGACTCACTATGGAAGAGCAGGATTAGCTTGTTTGGTCTTATTACAATAAAAACTTATAAATAAAACTATGTATTAATACTTAAAATATTTTACAATCATACTAAAAACTTGCACATTATGTTCTAAAAAATTAGGGCTAACCTATCAAACACATTAAAATTCGAACATGAACAAACAAAGAAATGTCTTACATTGGCCATATCATGATTTTGAAGCGGAACTTGGCTTTCATCCGCTCTGTCTGAAGATCCTGGACAACCTTTATTTTGGCAGGGTTCATTTCGACTCTGTTGAAATTTCTTTCGAAAAAAAATCTTTGGGTTTGCGGCTTTTTTTTAGTGATAATTTTTGGAGCACCGAGTTCCATGCGATACATGGGATCGCCTTGGATAAGAGCAATTCGAGAGTTTGGATCAGTGCACAATGGACAACCTGCACTTTGGAATAGAGTGAAAATTTTGCACTGGCTTTTGAATAGGACTCGATTTTTTTTTTTAACATAATAAGCACGCCATCAGATAGGCCTTTAAAGTCTACATCCAGGGATTTATAAATCTCATTTTCGGGTTTTTGTGTGCAACCTTCACTTCTTTTTGTATGTAAAATTTCACTCATATATTCTTTAATATTAAATAGCGACCATAACCATGTTGAATACACTGGTTCCCAAATATTACCGAAGTTAAGCATCATCGGTCTTGGCAATTAAATGAATAGGTGACCAGTTGCCGTTGGCACTATTAAAGGAAAGCAACCTATAGTCAGGCGCAAATAACTGAGATAACCTTAATACACACACACACACACACACACACACACACACACACACACACACACACATATATATATATATATATATATATATATATATATCAAAATATATATATATATATATATCAAAGGCTCAAAGGTTTTCTGCAATCATTACCGAAGTAAGTACTACTTGACTTCTGCTGGTGTGCAATGACAGCCCCATGACCAACCAAATTTATTCTTAGTTTTACTGCATACAAACTCATTTACCTGGTAACATTTTTAAAAAAGATACAACGTGTAATACAGCTTACATTGTATACCGGACGAAAATTAAATAGAAGGCTGAATAAGCCACTTTAACCTTTAGTCGCATATTGTCCCTTGTTTTGGTGCCGCCTACCACGAAGATAGGAAGATTGTGGGAAATATATATATATATATATATATATATATATATATATATATATATATATATATATATATGTATTCTTCAACTGACCCTTTTTCTCACAATCTTCTTATCTTCGTGGTAGGCGGCACCAAAACAATGGACAATATGCGACTAAAGGTTAAAGTGGCTTATTCAGCCTTCTATTTAATTTTCGTCCGGTATACAATGTAAGCTGTATTACACGTTGTATCTTTTTTAAAAATGTTACCAGGTAAATGAGTTTGTATGCAGTAAAACTAAGAATAAATTTGTGAAATCATTAGTTGTTTTTCATTTCTCCTTTTTTTTGAAAAAAAAAAACATATTACTCAGTATTAGTTTGCATAAATGCAGAAAGAGTTCAAAATGGGGATGGAGAAAATAATAATAAATAAAAATAATCAAAAAAAAAAAACTTATTATTTTACAAAGAACTCAAATTTGCAGTCTTGGCGTTCATAAAAGAATAAATGAATTTATTTTACACTATTTAGTTAAACGATAGTTTATGTATTTTATACCAGTTTCTACGAATACTGTGTTTCATTAGAAAATTTCGCAAGTTTTATTAGTAACGCAAGAAATTTGGTAAAACGTGCAATTGAAGTAGCCAATTCTTGGACAAAGGGCATACCCTCAGGCCATGTTCCCGTATTGAGCAGTAGCCCTGCGCCTGTCCAAACCCCATCTCGGGATAAAGAATCTTGTCCAATCTCTTCACCAGATAGGGGATATAGCAAAAGAAATATGTATGACATTAAAAATTCATGGATATGATGACTTATAAGACCTAGAGACCTAATAGATTTTCAACCAATTAGAACAGATAGGTTTTCTGATAGTACTCCGAGTACCTTTTCATAAGTACCTACTTGTGATTCTAAGAATGTTGCCTTTTGTACGAGATCACAAACCTTGAACCACATATTCTCTAGTTCCATATTTTATGGATATTTTCTTGAAGATATTTTCTCTCTCTCTCTCTCTCTCTCTCTCTCTCTCTCTCTCTATATATATATATATATATATATATATATATATATATATATATATACAGTAGGACCTCCATTATCCGGGGTAATGACGGGGAGGGTGGTCCACGGATAATCGAAAACCCCGGTTAATCGAAAAACCAGTTAGGGATTCATAGAAAGACGTAAAAACGTTTCAGTTCCATGAATATGAAATAAATTGAGATGCTTCCAGAAATATGGAATCATCACATTCTTCCGAAAACAGCCCTGTTTTTCCATTCCTTAGTTTACAATTTATGCAATTAATTTAAATTCATATTTATGTACATAATCGTCATTACATGCATACAAATATTTAATACATAATTATGAAATCCAAATGCTTTAGTTGATAAAAATAAAATAACAAGCTCATTCATAATCACTAATTTCGTAGGCAAACGACAAGAGATCTTGAGTGTGAGTGCATTTGGAAATCCAACTCAACACGACGTTCCACCAAGAACATTCACTATTCCTGTCACCAGATGATGTGATTCTGCTATCAATTTCGCACGAATGTCATGCAAATTAATTCTATGTTGTCCCCCTTATTATAATATAAATTCGTTTACATTATTGACATTTCTATCATATTGCTAGAGGAGAGATGTGAATAATTCATTTAGGATAATTCCTTATTCATGACTCGGTGTTTTCTCTTCCTGGATAATCTCGTGTCACCGTGAATCTCTGCTTGTTTGGCACTAAAGGGCAGAGGAATCGGAGTTGTCAAGGACTTGTCTGTTAAGCTGAGACTATCAGGAGGTTTCGCTGAGGCAACTTATTAAGTCAGATATTAAATGCTCAAAAGTGCAAAGTTTCATTTATTGAGTTGTAGATGTTTCGGAAATATGGCAATCAACTGTTTGAGAAGCAGAAGTAACTTTTCTCAGATGTTAGAGGGGCACGCTAATTTTTGAGGGAATATGTTGGGAAGACTTTCAGGTATATAAACCGGCCATCAGGTATAAGTGAATCAATCGTGGATGCCCAATTCTCAACTTTGGAAGAAATTTCTCTTCCTGACGATTGTTCCTTCCGATAAATGTTAAAAAATATATATATATATATATTTGTAATTGCTTGAATATTCATATGATATTCTCCCCAAAATGATACCGAGAGTATGTCCGTCCTAAATAAGCAAAGATATCTGAATAAACCCCCCTCTCTGCCTCCCCCCTAATCGACGAACTATCCATCCCAACTGATTAATCCTCATCAGAAGCCAGTATCGAATCCCATCCATCTAATCGAGGGGGGATTATCGATTCCCCCAACCACTGCCTTGTTATTAATTTTACTTCCAATTGCTTATCTCGAATTTCATCCTTTAAGGGAGCAGATCCGCCCACCTTAATCCATCAAACTCACTATGCCGTAATATACTCTCTGTATTTTGGTGAGATAAAGTTTATTTTGAAATTTTTTTTTTTTTATCTGCCTGAAGACCTCCACAGTTACGCTGATCCCAATAATTATACACAATAATAAAATGATAATTTAGGATTAACTAATTACTCATGATTAGTGTTGTAAAAAAGCGCGACTTTAAGGCTAGAAGGCGCGGCTCCTAAAAGCTCGAGCTCCCAGAGCTTGGACAGGGCTCGATAGAAGGAGCGAGCCTTGAAGGCTCGGCTTGGTAGAAGGCGCGAGCCTTGAAGGCTCGGCTTGGTAGAAGGCGCGAGTCTTGAAGGCTCACCTCGGGAGAAGGCGCATGCTTTGAAGCCTTTTACTTTTTATTTCCAAAGTGGCGGATGGCGGGCAAACAGCTGTTTCCAGAGTTGGGCAAACGTTAGCGCGCGCTAATACCTAATACCTTCCCGCTAATTTAGCGGTACTGATAAGAGCCTGCGCTAACGATTAGCGCATAGCGACGGCAGTGCGCTAATCGCTAATTCATTTAAAATGTTTAAATATCTTTGTAGATAACTAGGAGGAATATTGAAGGTGGAATAAAAAAAGGATATTGAAGGTGGAATAAAAAAAGGAAGAATAGGAGGAATATTGGAAGAATAGGAGATATTCCTCCTAGTTAGCTACAAAGATATTTAAACATTTTAAATGAATTAGCGATTAGCGCACTGCCGTCGCTATGCGCTAATCGTTAGCGCAGGCTCTTATCAGTACCGCTAAATTAGCGGGAAGGTATTAGGTATTAGCGCGCGCTAACGTTTGCCCAACTCTGGCTGTTTCATGAAATATACTTTAGTAGATTCGTCCAAAATTGTTTCCGCTGGCAATTTAATTTACCATTACATTGATAAGTGTCACAATAAATCTAAATTCATAATTAAAAAGTAATTAATTATTGTATAGAAATAAGATAGTAAATGCCGAGAAAGGCTATAACCGTGCTTGCGAAAGGCTATAACCTTCCAAGGGCTCCAAGGCCGAGCCTTCAAACCTCCAGAGTGAACCTTGCCGAACCTTCAGGGTTTGATAAGGTTAGGATGAAGCCTCACTCCCGAGCCTTCATCGAGCCCTCAGAGCTCGGCCTGTAGAGGTTAGGTTCAAGGTTCAGGCTTGAAGCCTCTAGTCAGGGCTCGCTTTTAACAACACTACTCATGATCCGCAAAATAATTAGAAAAGAAAAAAAACATAATAAACTAACTTAGATAATAAAATAATAATAATTCCCGAGTAACAGTACACCGCACATTCACCACACTCAGTAGACTAGACAATTACTTTGACACAAGGTCACATGTAGAGTACGCACCCCAGAATCACCTTCCCTGGGTGAAACACCTGGCAGTAGGCATTAAATGCACTACCCACAATGTGGTGAACAAAAGTCGTTTCTAGGTTTGCACAAATCTGGAGTGAGGTCTGCTCCAGAGGGAATAGCTTGTCAAACCTTGACATCGGAAGCAGTGCGAGCGGTGCTCCGGTGCCATTGTGCCCCTTAGGATATTTAAGATGTATACAATCAAGAACTGACTAAATCTTGGAGGAGAGTCATCCTTCTCCCGCTCCTGTCAGACAATGGCCAAGAAATAAACAATAACGCATGCAATGGACTGGATTCATGTAAAGAGCAGCCATGCGAGTGTATTATCTGGCCACCAAAAGCGGACTAGAAACAGCATACTTCTCAAATATCCAAAATAAGTATGTATGAGTATATGTATGTATATAAATTATTTATTTCGTTTGGATACAAATCCGTCAAAGTAAATTGAAATCCTAAAAAATAGAGAAAACCCACACTCCTAAAAATAATAATAATGATCAATATAAGAAGAAGTAACGTCAACAGCCTTTACCAAGTTGAATACACCGGTTCAATTATCTTCATAAATCGCACTAGTATTTCACAGTGACACAACACAAAAATTGGTGTTTTTCAGTTATAACTATGAAAGACATAATAAATATTTCTTTATCAACCATCAAAACTGAATCTTCCTGGCTTCCTAGCTTGTATACCAGTGCACACTTGCAAGAGTGTCACATTTTCAGTTGAGTTTTATTTTGAGTTATGTTACTCAATACTAGAGCGATATAGTCTCTACTTTAACGTTTTCTCTTCACGTCATGCTTAATGATTTTAAGGTAACGCGCTTAGATGACGTACTTCCTGAAAGTCAAAGTTCTTTAGTAGACGAAAGCATTCTGGATTAACTCGAGCACAAATAGCATGAATATTTATTGATTATAGGACACAAGAGGTGATAAGAAGGGGTGTTTACCTTGGATTAGACTGTGACGTTTAAGGCTTACAAAATCAGATACCAGAGAGCGGAGAATGTGCCTCACTGTAAACATTGTGCAAGCATAATTAAGAATTAAACGTGCATCGATTGAAGTCGATCATTCTGTCATCCTTAATTAAATCAAACTGCCTGAAAAAGAGTTGGATATACTTATTAATGAGCATGACAAGAGTCAAAGTAGTTGTAAGTAGTTCGAATTAAAACTCACAGTGGCACTTACTTAGAGCACCATCGTGACGTATCACGGATAATCAGTGCAGCATTTCAACTGGTTTGATATACTTAAATACCCATCAATCATAGCGAAGAAATACAGTACAATAAAGCAAGATCTGCGAACTACCTTAGGCCTTGTTCACTACTCCCCACCTATATCTATTGTGGCTAGAACCCCTTGTGCGTTACCTTTTAAAATGTTACCTCCCCTCATAAATTATCGATGTCCTTGGAAGAATACCAGGTTATTTTCTTGTGAATTATGATTTTCCTTTTAAAATTCATCATGCCGTAAGTTTATGTTCTACATTCACAAAGAAAATTCTGGGATGTTTCTTCTTCTACAAGGCATTGCAGGCAAGACGTCCCATAGTGATTATTAGTGGTCCGTGCCTTGGGTGGAGTCCACGAACATTCTTAGATCCACCCTTGCCAGTTGGGTAAAGTAACGAAATCATAAAAATAAATTATGAGCGCTAAAAAATATGCTTATCTTGGTGATCTCTTCTTTTATAGTAAGCGCCGAATCATAATGGACCGATTTTGCTTTTATTCAACATACGCCTTGCTAATAAACTCTGAAAATTATATAACGAATATCGTTGCAAGTAGAATAAACGTACGGCCAGTATGGGCAAATTATTAGCTTGGTTATAGAGTAAACCATCACTCATAATGGACCTGACTAATTCGTCTAATCGTTTCATAAGAGAAGACGGTATGCCAAATTTCGGACAAAACCAGAATTGTCGCCGCTATCCTGTTAACACACATATATATTGACTTTCTCTACTTCCGTATAAGGGCCCCCTCCATCACTACAGATATTAGTCTATATTTCGGGGCCTGTGATTTCTCCTCCATATTTTTTTTTTTTTTTTTTTTTTTTTTTTTTTTTTTTTTTTTTTTTTTTTTTTTTTTTTTTTTTTTTTTTTTACGGCGCATCAACAAATCGTGGCTATTAGCGCCGACATCCAGGGTGCAACCAGGAAATTTCTCAGCGAGCCCTGAGATGAGAAAATTTCTGGCGCCGGTGGGGATCGAACCCACCATCTCCCGCTTATGAATCCAGCGCGCTAGCCACTAGACCACGGGAGACCCTTCTCCTCCATATTATCAATACTCTGTACACCATGTAAACCATTCACTCACAGTGAACTTTATGGTGAGATCGGAAAAGCGAATATTGATAGAGTCATACAGATTATTGGCACACCGGACGGACTCGAACCAATCACCGTATAGTTTGTACAGGTGTTGCCTAACAATTCTCAGTACACTCTTCGCCTTCCACCGAGTTGACTAGTAGCAATTCTTCTGCAATGTATTTCTATATTTTATGTATGTTAATAGCTATGTTAATTCTTTTCTTGACAATGTCTAAAATCTTCAAATTGAGTTTGAACGAGATGTTGGAGTTCTGTGGAAGAGAACCTTCGAGAGTCTTCCCTTGAAAGCCATAAATTATTAATATCAACCTGTGCAATACCCGGAAAGAACCACAACACAACACTTTCAGGTGAGTGTTTTCAATTCTCAATGTACTGTTTTTATATGATGAGTGAGACGTTCAGTTTCAAGGTATGAGTAAACCACCCTTGAATATCACGATATAACTTCTTTTTTTTTTAATCGTGGAGTATGCTACAGCCCTAAACTAATCGGCCGAAAACGTTACGCGAGAGTGGAATGAAAATGTGACCCCAAAGTAGAGCACTTTCATTTTCACTTCTGGTACACGTTCTACCCACCTCCTAGCCGTTTTCATCTCACTTCCCGCGTACATCCTGTTTTTTTCCGGCCCACGGCCTGCTACTTCGCCTCCTGTTAATTAAGTTGATCTTAATTGTTTTCCATGATGGGGAATTATAATTTGTTCAATGCTTCCTCAGGTCCAAACCTACCTAAAATTGATTGGCCTTTAAAAAATAGAAATTGATCATTCCTGGTTAGAATACGTTGTATTATAAAAATCAATTTAACTGAGATTTGGATTCAAGATATGTCTGAACTAAAAGAAAGATATCTTGGATTTGAGCAGGAAGTGACTCGGAAGTGGGCAAGCAGCAGATTGACAGTGAACTGGATCAGGCAGGAAGAGAGCATAAACTAGCTCGGGAGTGACGTCATTTCCGTTGAACATTATTGACAGCGTCACGAAAATTAAGCTGACCCCCAGCTAAAAAACAAATCCTTGACAAAAAATGAGAAACTGAAATGAGCAAACAGAAACATGCTAAAAATGAGCTGTTAAACCATGTCACTTTTTTTTAAAGGCCCAACGCAGATATGAGGAGGGGTCGAGGAGGACGAACACCACGAAAGATCATATTTTTGAATTTACTTATTTTCTATAAGTGCTTATTCTTGTTAAGTAACCCATATATGAAACGAAATGTGTTTAGGGGCTGACGTTGCTACATGCATGTTGTATAATCCACGATTACGTTGATTAGCATTTAGCGACATATTATAACTTAAGAATTGTTTTGCTAACTCACGAATGATATGGTGTTTAAGTTTGAAAAAGTACCACATGCAGGAACTAGGTCATCTTAGCGTTTTAATAATTTTCTTAACCTTGGTGTCATTTGGAAAGCTTTGAATAGAATCAGTTAACACTTTGTTTTGACGTTTCTTGTTATGTTTGGGTAAAATTTACATCGATAAACTAATTTTACCTCTGAAAAACTAAAACATCTACGCCAATGAAATGGCGCAGAAGATAAAACTGTCAGTAACCAACTCTGTGCGAAAACAGCTGTCTCTACATTCGCGTCTTCCGTTAGCTCGTAAGGAAAACTATTGCAAAGAAGAAATAACTCAACGTTTCCCATTTACTGCAAAATGCATTCAAGATCTTCATACAATTAAAAATCAACAACTAGTAACAAATTTGAACAACCGTTAATTCAATGACCAATCGGATCTGAGGGTCTTTTAGCGAACACTACATCCAGTTACTCTGAAGTATCTGTCGTGATTTTGGTACTTACGGATTAGCTTACAGGTTCTTTGCAGGTTAAGTATTTTCTTCGTTAAACGTTACCTAAGGTTAGAAACCATATTATATAAATATAGCAATCAGAAGTTAATATTGTGATGAAAAGTATTCAAAATCACTGCAATCACTACTAAAAGTAACTTATGGTAATAGTGAAGTTTAGGGGCCTCCTTGCTGATTTTTTTGTCCAGTGGTTCTGTAACATATTTATATTTTACATTTATTTCGCATTATAGGAATACGTGCTATGCGTTTCCGCTCACTACGCTTGCTTAAGAAGATATCAAAACTCTAGTCAATCCAACTCGCTAAAATTAATAGAATCCTATTAATTTTTGCGAGTTAGATTGCCTTGAGTGTTAAATGTTACTTTACTACCAGCAACAACCAATAGAATTGCCCATAGGAATAGCCAACAGAAAAGCTAATAAGTTATGCGCGTGCGCTGAACCATAGTTATAATCACTACAGATACTTCACAAGTAACTGGATGTGGTCTTCGCCAAAAGACCCGGATCTGAAATGTGGACGATTCCAGTCGACATCCAGATTACGTCATCGTGTCGACTTGATAAGCGGATTTCCTCTTTATGGAGGAAGAGAGATATACGTAGAAATAGCCAATAATGACTAGATTTTTATATAGTCTATTAATCTAAGTGGAGAATAAGAAAGCCATATATCTTCCTGCGCACACGAGTAGATCCTAGCTGGTTAGTTCCGCCTCCTGAGGTAATGGTCTGTACTTCCTACACCTTAGGGTCATTGTGTTCTTTCCACAACTCTTTGCTACTTCACATCCTTTAGTTCACATATAGACTAGGCATAGGAATTTATAGCGATTAGGAACATAGACAGATCATCAGAATATCCTTTTCAAGTCCCTTTATGAAAGAGGATTCGAAGGAAAACTACAAGGTCGTCACCGTCATAAAAGTCATTATAACAACGGCATGATACTCTGTGTGGACACATGAAAATTGTGTAATGTAAAAAATAAGATGGAGGCCCGGTAGCCGTGAATGTTAAGTGCTTACGCCTTAACACTCACGGACAAGGGTCGTGGGTCCGAATCCCAATAGGGGTGGTGGCTTTTCTTTGGAAAAAGAAAAGAAAAGGCATTAGCCCTATCCTGGCTAGAAACGGGTGGTGACCTATAGATAAAATGGTAAATAGAAAATATATTACATCAGGTTATAGGTTAGGTGGGCCTAGGAATGGTCTTGGACCCCAAATACATTCCACGAAGAGACGACATTATAAAATCTTGAGTACACGCTCGAACCATGTACTCAGGTCCTCCAGAATATTAGCCGAGTGCTTACCTCTGAGCTAATATATATATATATATATATATATATATATATATATATATATATATATATATATATAGAGGGGAAGGTGTTGTACCTTTGACCGCTTTGCAAAACTGATTTTTTTTTGGCTTGAATATTAAAGCTAAATTCATTTTTTTTATTTCATTGTAATTCGCATTCTGTTGCTTATCATATTTAATTTTTTCAAGGTTCCAGCTTTACATTTAATATTTTTTATTAATTTTTAAAAAAATAATCGTACAGTGGTCAAAGGTACAACATGTAGTTGTACCTTTGACCATGTGGTGTTGTACCTCTGACCACCTAAAAACAACACAGCAGTGCAGAAAAAAAATCGTATTGAGTGATATTGTAATTAATTGTAAGTTTAATAAATACAGGACAAGGATGTAAGCTTAATAAAAAAGCTATTATTAATATAATGTTATGCTTAATATGCGGAAAAATCCAGTCCAATCGATAAACGTTTGAACTGTCAAGCAGATCCACTAGCAATAATTGGGTAGGGAAGTTCAACAGGAGGTTGTGCAAAAATAACAAATGAAAGAAATAGATAGTAAAATTTATTATAATGTCTTCTGATCGTATATAAATGATATAGTAACTGATATTGAGTAATATTAACCAGCTTATACACAATGTCTTTTGGGGAACACAATAAAGCACCAATGCGGAATACAACTAAGAAAGGAACAGACTAGAGAAGAGAGGTTACACACACAGTGTTGCCACTAGCCTGTGCTCATTCTCAAAATGGCTTCCTAAAATGATTTAAAGCAGGGGGCCCCCAGGTGACAGATATGTGAGACAACCTGGAGGTTTCCCACTGTTACAGAAGTTTAGCCAGAATGTCTTCAACATCAATATAATACAAATTTTCATCTTCTCTCGTAAACTTTTCAATTAAAGTTTGTTTTTTAAAATACTGGATCTTTTTTTTTCACCTTCAATAATTAGCTTTTCAGGAATATCTGTCAGGATACGAAGCCGTTCCCTTTAGGCCAGCCTCTATTTGACATTTTCCTTGCATGTGCTTTTCGATGAGGTCTTACAATTTCAAGTGGAACGATAAGGGGCGATAGGTTTGAACTGCTACACTGAGGATTAATAAAGTCAGCTTGAACTTATTCATTTATTATTTTTTAAATTCTTTGAACGATTGAAGCAACAAATATTAAGTACTTTTTAAAAATATGTAGCAGAAGAACATAAAAGTTGAATTATGAAAAAATTACTCAGGTGTGTTGTACCTTTGACCTGGTCAAAGGAACAACAACTAGTCGTGGTCACACCCTGGTAGTGTAAATTAAAAAGCATGCTAAAAATTTTAGGGCTGAGATAAATCAATTTCCAAAGCTACCCCATGTTTCTTATTGTAATAGCTACTTTGCCAAAAGATTTCTATCTAAAAAGACATAATACAAAAAATATGATGAGGCAAAACGTCATCAATAAATAACTTACATTTTTATGATAGAAATGGATGAGTATTTTTTGTAAGAATCCTCTTTGACTTGAATAATCCAAAGTAGGTTATACAAGCCCTCTAGTGAAGGAGCTAAAACTAATTACACCAAAATTTATAAAATGTTGCTACATGCCGCGACAGCCTCAGTGGTCAAAGGTACAATATGGTCAGAGGCACAACACCTTCCCCTATATATATATATATATATATATATATATATATATATATATATGTGTGTGTGTTTGTTTGTGTATGTGTGTGTGTGTAAAACATAAATTACCTCAATGATGACCTTTAAAATTCTTCCAAATTCAAAACTGCAATAATATTTATTTTAAAGACACCTATATACTGTGAAAGGTAAATAACAGAATTACTTCTACTCCAAAATAGTTTAATGTCGCTCTTGTTTCACGACCTACTTGCGCCACATCAGCAGCTTAATACTATAAATATTACTCTGTAAAGATTACATAGCATGTAAATTATTTTCCAAGATAATGTAGAAGAGTTGTAAGGTAAACTAGAATAATGTAAGATAAGCAAGTATCTAGTATCTAGAAGGTAATGAGATTGTATTTAAGCCGTCTTGCTTCGTATGTAGGGCAGTAGAAATCCGTCTCATGTTACAAGTAGATGTTTTGTAGAAACAAGGCGTGTTTCATCCATCTTTTGAGCATCATCAGGCTGCTGATAGAAAATAGAATGTTTTCATTTTATATTAAGTAGGTACGCGTTTTTATTTATTTATTTTCGTGTATAACGGGAGATCAACTATTGGGCTATTATCGCCGAGCTATCTACAGATTGCCACCCTTTTATAATACCAACAGCACGTGGTCGGTGTCACTTATTTAGGTACTAGCCACGCCCGACGTTGCTTAACTTTGGTGACCTTTTTTTTTATTTAATATATTTTCGGCAGTTATAAGCATAATGCTCCCTCATTGCAAATGTAGGGCTTTTAGTTTTAAAAAAATAGCTATGGATAATTTAAATTGTTCATTTTCAACAGGATATTTTTTTGGTAAAAAAATATCCGGAAAAGTGTGATGAAAAACTGTTTACGTGTCTACACTTCTGTAGGCCCGATTGAGCTTAGGAGAAAATGTAACCATTTTTTGGTCGACTTGTGTTGAATTTTGTCGAGGAAACAGTCGGACGTGTTGGTGAGTATTCAAAAATAGAATATAGGGAATAATTTATGGGGGGGGCTGGAAGCAGTCGGGAGGGGGACCATTTCCGGGGTATGGAATACTAAAAATTTTAAACTTGAAATAGATTTAGATAACTAAAACGCTATTGCAGCTAAAATAAAATATTTTTATGAACTAAGTGTCTTATTTAATTTATTTTTAAGGGTTTCATAACACATTTCTACCATCAAATGAAAATTTCGGAGGGGGGGCGCAGCCCTCTCAGCCCCCCCCCCCCCCCCCCTTATACACATCCATGCCGCAAATACGTCTTTCTATTCTTTGCAAGATGGATCGTATAAAATCCTCTCGTTTGCATATAACTTTAAACATTTCAAAATTTCGTCGTCTTGGAGATAATTACGCAAGACGATTACTCCGATATTTCTAAATTTTAATAATAAAAAAGAGACACTTGTGGCATTGAGATCCCAGATGCGACTGGTGAGATTCGTGACCAAGCTTGAAAATCAAACACGCTTAAAACCGTTCGTGAAATTGCCACCCGATGACATCAGAGGCTAACTCACGCCACCTCGTTAACACGAGGCAATTCTACGAATTCCATTGCCACGCTTTCGTATTATTGCCCCGTGAAAACGGGAGAACCTAAAGGCGTCTTTCCAAAACTAGGGTGATACAGAAGGATTTTTGTATCTGAAGATTAAAATTTCTGCGTGATCTTGTCTTACAACAAGGACAGGTAAGAATGTGCAGAAATCTGTAATTCTGAGTGCCAAGAAAACCATAACAAAGTTTTCCTCCATAATATCCTGCTTTTTCCATAACATCTCAAGACGGCAGAGTTTCTGAGTTGGTAGTATACTTAATTAAAATTATAATAAAAGTTGTAATATATTCACTAAAGGTGGCCGTGAGCGTTACAGGTTCGATTCCCACTCGGGATGATGCTTGCTTTCAAAAAACAAAATTTCTGGCCAGGAAATGATGGTGACACTTCTCAAAATTCTGCATTATTTATAACTAGACGTTATCACAAATAAAATCGTTGTAACGTTCTGAGTTTAAGCAGCAGGAAGGCAAGGGAAAGAATAAGTCCATTGAACTAAAAAAAAAAAATTAAATGCGAGTACGAAATAGCGATTGTTCCAAGGAACTAATTATAAAAGTCGACAATAGTGCTTCCTCGGGGATAGTCGACTTGGATCGAATCCTTTCCAAGCGAGAGAAGGGAGAAGCTACAAAAGTTTGCTGTTCCTAATGGAACGGGTTCTTCTTAAAGTTTCTCTCTCAACCTCAAGCCAGCTAGGGAAACCTTAAGCTTGGTAATACTCCAGTTAGCACTTGATTTTGCAGATTTTAATAAATAAATAAATAAATAAATATATATATATATATATATATATATATATATATATATATATAATGTTTTATGATTATATTTCTTATTATATCTCAGTATAACTTGTTCGTCTAAACTTTCGTTTTTATTGACTCTTGTGCAATCATGTTTAGGTGAGCACAATACCTTTTGTAAAGCTCAATAAGTAATTAAATTATAAATTGAAACAAGCTCCAATTGATGAGTTATTTGTGAAGTAGAAGATAATGCCAGAGTAGAGAATATTTAGTTTTGAAACTAGAGAAATATACAGGGTGTCCCAGTCTTAAACCGACTGACTTCGTATATCGATGGGGAATCGAAAAACTAAGTCAAAAAGTCCTTTGGCGATTTTCTCGCCACTTCACTTTTTTTCATTCTTTTTTTTTAACAAATTCTCACTTATTCCTTAACGGAATAATTGAGTAAAAAATAAATCTAATTTCTGTACAAATTAGTATCTAATCTCAATCGAACGCCGCAATTAGGCGCGAGACGATAAATTAAAATGTCCATTCGATGCGTTATTCAAACTCGATGATCTCAATATTCAAGCTGTAATGTAGCCTCATCTTAAAGATAATTTAATAAGCTACAACTTTTGTATTGAGGTGTTTTTTTGTACAACGCTTCGTTTAAGCGATAAATCGGGATTTGTCCAAAAAAACGGGTTTTCGCAAAAAAGTCTGTCGGTTTACGACTGGGACACCCTGTATAATCCAATTTTTTTCCTTTTCATTACATATTTGAATGTAAACTCCTTACTTTAACTGGATTTAGTCTTTTAGCTAACCCTGCCTCAAGCGGTACTAACATTTTAGCGGTTACTAACATTCAAGATTACTCTGCAGTTCATCATGGATTCATTTTTATTTGGATAATTAATCAACTTAACAATATTCAACGCCAACTTTCGGGGAGAGGAAACAACATTATTATCTTAATGTAAAATATAATATCCTCCCTTGGGGAGAAATCCTCCCCAGGATGATCCCCTCGGGCCCTGGAAATTCAATTCTAACCCTTCCTCCATCTAGAGGCAGTAGGAAGAAAAGGAAAATTCAGGGATACTCAGGAGAATACAGCAAGTTATTGAAGTAATTTGAAATAATTTAAAAAAAAAAATTAAAGGAAAAAATGTTCGCCAAATGGACTTTCAGAGATAAATGGTTACAATACTTCTATTCCTCAATATTTTACTAGAATAACAAACATTTCCAAAGTTAACGTTAAGTGAATGTTCAAAACAATGATTTGCAAGTTGTATTCACCAATTCAATTCATTTGGGCTGTAACCTTTATATATTTATTATGAATAAAGCTGTATCTTCTAGGGTTATTTGAATGATTTACGTAATGAATAAAACGAAATAAAAATCGCGTATAAAGGACATTTTTTGTTTTATCTTATTTCACCGAGGCGAGGGTGTATACACACCGTCACACATACACCATCACGGAGGCGTGACCCAATGTACAGGGCAGAGTTGGGCTTATTCGAATAATTTTTTATTTAAGTAACGAATAAAAGATAATTTTTTATCCGCTATTAGTTAATCATAAAACCACGGATGACCAATTATCCGTTATTCGAGAAACGGGTGAATTATCTTTTATTCGTCATTTGATTATCCGTTATCTTTTATTCGTTATCCGTCCACAATACCACTTTTTTCAATCCATTCGGGCAAAAACAAACTGTTCGTTTGCACATGGCATTGCACTCTTTAAATAAATATTTAAACATCAAGAAATTGTTTTTTTAAGTACAACAGTTTGCTCCCATAACGGATATTCCAAAAAGCAATCGACTCTCTGATGAAATGTTTGAGAAAAGAGTAGTTTTAAAATCTATGTTGAATTTAATTTAATGTTTAATTATATATTTAAATAATAATGTAATACATAATCATATTTAATAATAATTTAAATAATTACATATCATATTATATTTAAATAATAAATAAATACATTATGATTAAGTAGTAAATTGGTTTTCTACACATCTCCCAAATATAAAAATCATCTGACGGATGAAAATTTATCCATCGAATTAAAATTCATCCGTAAGATGAAAAATTATTTCAAATGAAATCTTAAGATAAAAGATGACGGATAACTTTACGTAAATGGTAATAATTTCGAATAACGGATAACGGATATCCGAAAATTATAGATGACAAATAACGAATAACCTAGGTTATTCGTCATCCGTTATCCGAAGATAACTTTTGCCCAACTCTGGTACAGGGTAACTCTCCCGACTTTTTCGGATGAACGCTCATACTGAGACACACACGCACACGAAGGAAATCGGTCCAACGCACGGGGACTTGATGAAATGAAAGGAAACACATTGTACATAGACGAAGATGAATGATACATGTTTGCTAAATGTTTGTTATAGCTAGAGCTTAAATAGAAGACCCTCATATAATAAAAGCTTAAATAATTTTCGCCTTTAATTTAAGCTCTATTACACATATATACCATATGTAACATTCATCCTCGTGTATGTATGATATTTTTGCATTCATTTCATCTGTATATTACAACTGTGTAGTATTAACTCTGTCATCCTTGTTTTACTGGCATGATGAAGGCTTGAATTTTAAGTCAAATGGTCGGCAAAAATAAAACGCATTTTCTTAATTAAAAAAAAATGTAGTAGTTTTATGAAGATACTAAGACCTAATCCTGACTCCACCTACTTCGTAAAATCTTTCAGAATTTTAATATTTTCAAGAGTGTCACAATTTAGTAACCAATAAGCAGGAAATATCACTGTAGTATAGTGGAAGCGTGTATTTTTTCTTTCTGTTTATCTGTATTTTTAATTTTCAGTTTGAGTATTGCAATAAATATGTACCTAAATTCAAATAGTATTATTCTAGAGAAAATAACGACATATTTTGACGTACTGATTGCAATGTCCTTGCACTTTTAAGCAAGAATGTCTTAAATCAAACGAACCTTTTAAAATTCAAAAATTGTATTCTGCCTTGTTCAAATATCCACAAATGATAAGGTCTAGACCTGATCTTTATATCAATCTGGTCTGCCGTCAAAATTTAAATTGTACATCCCTCCCGTGGAAAAAAATCCCTCCTGTCAAATAACCATGTTTCTTGCGATACAATGTTTTTGAAAAAGTGAGCGACATGCGCTGAGATGCAATTTGTAAGGATGGTGATGCCTCAAGTAAATCTTGAGGGATATCCTATAAGTAATCAGGAACGAGATAAGAATGCCCTAGGGAGTATATGGAGGTAGATAGAAGGCGAACCAGGAAGCAGAGAGCTGCCCGGGCATCAGCTGTAGCTAACTAGGTCATTGCAGAGGGGAGAGCCAGGATCGAACCAGTAGGGGCCTGACTCTCGCAGTGTACGTATCGTCTCGCAGTATCTCGCAGTCTCGTCACGCAGAATACACATCTCTAGCTCTTTCACCAATAAACAAGGTGAGTACTCACACTCTGAGAGGTGTAACATCAACGCATTTCATTCAATATACACACTTTTGTGGAATGATATAAAATTAATTTAGAAAAAAAAATCAAGGATCGGTTTAGCTATTATTTTGACATTTTATTATAAAGCGTAGGAGTTGCGTTACTTAGAAAATTCCACAATCTGGTGCCACTCAGTGGTGCCGGGAGGGAACAAAAATCCCAAGCCCGCTTGAACTAACGTTTTTTTTTATACCTAATTACTTGTAGAAAGCATTTTTTATTTATTTTATTACTAGTTTTGATTCCAAACCACCTTTTTATTGATTGTTTTCTGGCCATGCAGAAAGATTACAGTTTTTAGACAAGAGTAAGACAATATTTTATAGCACTTATTTTATTGTTCCAAGGTTTTAAAAGAATTTTTTTTTTCTAAAATGTACCACGAACTGAGCTTGTGAATTTATTTGTAATGAAGCTAAATTATCCTTAGTTTATTTGGAGTAAGATAAAAAGTGGCCCCCGCATTGTTTTACCTAAAAGGGCATGTATTATGCTATAAATTTCATCGCTGAATTAGGCTGTTTTTGTACAAAGCCATAAATAAATATTTCATACGTTCGTCACAGTTAACTGTACCAAAATTTTACTTTATTCGACCCAGGGACTCGAAAATACATTTAGAATTATACATCTCTCGAGCCATTGTGTGAAACATTTTATTTTTTTTTTTATTTAAATTTTAACGTCCATTTACAAATGACACAGATTTTTGGGACGAATTATCTACAACTTTTCTAGCTGGAGGAAGGAAAGGCGCCACCACCACAAATGGGAGCCCACAAGCGTAGGAACGGATAATACAAAAACTGCAAGAAATTTTTCTTTTTTAAGTTAGTTGTACGCCAATTATTAATTTTCAAAAAAATGTTCCAGAGTAAACTAAAACTTTTTATGGGCGGATTTTGTTGTTTTTGTTTTAAAACACATGTATCACATTATTTCAGCATGATATCTACCGACTTTCGATGTAAGGAAATAAAAATAACGGCCAGTATGTATATTATGTATTTATTTTATTTTCTTCAGAGTCCGCTTCATGGACGATTTTCTCTCAAGTAGGGTGCAAGCAAGAAGTCCTTATGAAAGCAAGTAGGGTGCAAGCAAGAAGTCCTTATGAAAGTATAGAGCAGAAAATGTCAAAGTGCAAGTAAAAAATTCAAATGCGTGCTCTAAAACAAAAATTTGAAAACAAAAAGAACAACTATACAATTTAAAATTGTAAAAAGTTATAAATAATATAAAAAACTGAGGATTGTTTTAAGTTTAATTTGTACTGCTTGTAATTTGTAATACTGTGTATATGCTTGTGTTATATGTGTTCGTATAAATTTGTATTTTGTAGGGTAGTGTCTGTGTGTGGACTCCTGTTCATTCATATCAGAACGCAGAAGTTTCTTAGTTATCAGCAGTCCGTGTGTTAGTAGTGCATGTCCAATTCGAAGTCTTGTAACGAATACTTCTGATCTCCGAAAGCTTCTATAATCATAATATAATGATGATGCCCGCATATAAAATATTTTTTTAAATATTAAATTTATTTATTTTACTCGAAGCGTGAGCAGAATGTAATTTTATTAGTTTCAACTTAGCCAAATGCGTGGAAAAATGTATTATGCCATGTATTATGGTAATGCAATAGATATTTACAACAGAATTTTCATTGCACAAATTCAATAGACTTTCGATTGGTTACCTTTCACTTACCACGATTTCTCAATCGAGACATTTAAGGAAATGTATGACAATCTAAAACTGTTTCCTCTACTCTAAACATAACAAAAATCTGCGTTAGAAAAATTCCCGTTGGAAAAATTCCTCGCTGCCCCTGGATGTCGGCGCTAATCGCCTAGATATCGGAAAAAAATTAATGAAGTATACAAAAATCCCAAAACTGTGTAAATATTTTTTTTTATGAATACCACCGTAAAGTGATCTCATTAGTTGTTATTGTTACAAACCTATATTGCTTATATATGCTTATAAATTTCTCTGAGTGCGAACAGACAAATATATATATTTGTCTGTTCGCACTCTTTGGGCAAAGTTCGACCCTTTATTATCAGTTAAATGGAAATATCCTAGCAGTATTGGCTTGTATCAATTTCACCACTGTACTAATATGACCCCATTTTACGGTGTCTTACTTCCAAACGCAACAAAAATGCATGCATCGTACTTTAGGAGAATATCAAACGTCTGGATAAATATTGAACTAACTAACTAGTAACAAAATTGGATATTAGTTTATTCAAATAGTTTTATCCACTCCCCATGGAAAAGCGCTAATTTAACCACCCTTTGCTTTCTTCCAATTTGCGTTGATTCGTATAGGACATTCTATAGGGCTTGCTCCCTATGGTGAGATGGATGGGACGCGTTGAAATAACATCAAACAACCATCGCTCAACAGGGGAAATCTGATTCAAAGATCAAATGGATTCTAATCCATGAGACTAATAGAGTCTAGTTTCTGAATTTGCAGAAAGGGACGATCGTTTCGGGATATTTCAAGTATTAGCAGTTGTTTGAAGAAAGGTCATTGGAGGTATCGAGGATGCAAAACTACGTAATACGCCTTAGGAAATTATACAAAACTGCTTACGACTTAGAAAAGGATGCAAAACTACATAAGAAATAGGAATCCATTGCTTGTAATAATTTATTCATGGTGATGAAATGATGGAGAAAGTCCTCGCCGAGATGGAGGTCGAACCTGGAGATTGCGCAGGGTCCTCTGTATCCTTGCTAAGTCAGCTTTAATGCTTTAGGGACTTAACTTGGTCAACAAAGTCCGCAAAGTCCTAATGCTTCACTTGGCTTACTGTTGTCTATGGATCACCATCCTGACTTCCTACTCATTCAGCACGACCCGCTTCCAGTATTCCCATACAATAAATTAGTAACCATACAATCTTTCTGCTGTTCTTATGGTCAAGAATCAGAAACCTCTACAGTTTCTGCGCACTGGGCCATCGCGTAAAGTTACTAGAAAAAAACTACATCCCCCTCAAATGTGAAACTAAATAGAAGAGCTTTGTAAAATAAATCAGCAAGAAATAAAAAATTCTTTTTATTTTATATTATATTTTTTCGCTAACGATCTAAACAAAAATATCCGATATCCCATTTGTTCTTTTGTTTGTTTCTATACATGCTTATCCCTTTGTTATGGTTGTGAATACATATAATTCTCTAACGAAATATTTTAGAAAATATACAAAAATTCAAAATCTATCTTAGCTTGGATTAGTATCAACCGTTTGGAAAACATAATCGATATAATGAGTAATTCTGAGTATTGTAACTGGAAATTATAGTTATTCTACTTTTACCGAAAACGGTTAAAGATTTAAATTTGAACGAAGTTTCGTTCGAATCCTCTCATTGTCATCGCTATAAAACGTTTACCTGAAAGGCCATTATCACAAAACTGTAACTAACTGTATTTTTTTCAAGCGAATGCTGCCAAAAAGAATTGATATGGTGGTTAACGAACTCCATCGTCTTTTTTTTTTTGTGTTTAAATAATTTTTTTAATTTTTTTTTAATTTATTTTTATTTTTTTTGATAAGTGGAAGTTCTTTCTAAGTTGAGGCTCAAATGAGCTGAACATAGTTTGGTCTATCCTGAACAGACATGTGGTTTTATATATTTAATTCTCGCAATTTGATAATTACTTACATTGCGGTTTTAAATTTTTAAACTTTTGATAAAGAGAGTAAGGTTGTGTAAGAAATTTTCGTTTGTGCGATGCAGAGTTGATTCTTCAAGGAGACGGAATCGAAATGTTCTTCAATGTTTGGATAACAATATGCATTCCCTTACGCTAAAAGCGGAGCAGGATTTTCTCGTTGTAGAAATGACATGGCGGTACTCAACACAATAACGGAACCCATATCTCCAGCGAGGTACTGCTACGTACCCCGAAAACCTACAGTTAGATCTGTTTGCTTCCGGCATAATTAGAGCTCCAAGGGTATATATTATGGTTCTACCTACCGTTCTATAGGGAGAAAAGTTCGCTTATGGTTTCTAGCTGAAGAAGCAATCCGAAAGTACTGATAGAAAGTGCCCACGATCCATGTTCTTATTTTTATTTATAAAGAATGTGATTGATTTGAACCACGCACAAATTTCATTTATTTTTTATGCTTTCTGCGAAATTTACAAACCAAAATTTGTGGTCTATTTGGGATATTATCCAAAAGGGAGTTAAATTATTTTGTGGCAACCAATTCCAGACTTCTTTCGAAATGAAACAATTTTGTTAATTTACATTTTCCGATTTTCATTCTTGCTCAAAGCGTGGGAATGAACCTTTTTCAATACCTGTTCAAAACGTAAATAAGGTATATATACAGGAAATATGATTCTTTTTAGAATGACGTTTTCAAAATTTCTCCAGTTCCAATATTTTAGGGATAACAACGTCTTATTTAATGAGAAATTGAAATGGTGGGGAAGTGGACATTTTTCGGGAGGAATTTTTGTTGGAACACCGCCTGGCGGGTAGTCCGCCAAACCTGATTCACGCTGCAGAAATGAAAGTACTAGTCACTTCCTTCACAAGTCTTTTGGTTGCTAAGCGCATTCATCATCTCCTGCTATTGGAACTGTAATGTGTCTAGCTTCTCGGCTGAAGGTTTAACTCCGGTTGAGGCTCCAACGGAGTGCTTACGGTTTTGCTTTTAAAGACTTCTAAGTCGACTTTTTTTTTTTTTTTTTTTTTTTTTTTTTTTTTTTTTTTTTAGATGTTTTGACGTCTGAAATCGAACTGTAAAAACCTAGTATATTAACTTCATGTGCTCAAAAAAGACGGGTTGTGTTGTAAATTTACTTGGATACTAATCCAAACACAGGTAGATAAATATTGGCTTCGATTGGTGTAGAAGAAACGGGGGGAAAACTATTATATCAAGAGACTTAAGCAGTTTTTCTGCTTTGTATATTTTATTAAATTTCTTGAAATCGGTTGAGAAATCGCAGTAAGTAAAAGGCAACCATTCGAAAGTCTAATAAATGTTTTACAAGAAACGTTTAGGCGTAAATTCCTATTGGGCCACCTCCAAGGAGAAGTAAACAGTGTTCTATGTTTCTGGAGTGTTGTTTTTGTCCCATTGAAGGAAGATGTTTCATTCTATGCTTTATAAATCACACCATCTCGGGTGTAATCAAATGGGTTTTGAGTATTAAATGAAAACACGATGAATCGAACATTTCAGATTTCTCCTCAGCCCTGAAAGTGTTTTGTGCTGATCACTCAACTAGTTCGCGGATACACACCATTGTTCTGCGGATTTCAAGGCTGCCTCAGCAAATTGCGGCTGGTTCGATGACTTTAGGGCCACTTTTGCAATTTGACTATTTTTTTCTGCAAAATGCCTGAGCTGCTGATTCAAGAGTTACAGAAGATTCATTAATTATCAACGATGTTAACTGTGGATTTCTATAATTCGCTACAGTAAATAAACAGGCGCTAATTGCCTACACGCCCAGGTGCCGTTAAAAAAAAATACAAAAACTAAGATTTCTTTTTTTTAATTTATTTATTTTTAGCACTTTCCTCCGAAGGAAAGTAGCTATTGAGGTTGGACTCATGACGGAATTTTTGAAAAATTTCTTCAAATCTTTATCGATCCTACGTAGTAGACACCGAAAAGGACCCCCGTTAAAATTATATATATATATATATATATATATATATATATATATATATATATATATATATATGCATATATATATATGTGTCTGTTAACACGATAGCGGCCAGAGTTTTTGTTTTTGCGTCACGAAACTTGGTATATAGCATTCAATTAGCAAACGATTGAACGAGGTTAACCACCAAAGTCGGTCCACCGGAAGGGGGGGTTTACCCCGAACCCAAAACACTAATTTGACTATGTCAGCCGTAATATTTGTTATATTTCAACTAAACTTGGTATTCGTAGTGGTAATATAGAGAGAAAAGTGAGATATAAAAATGAACTAAATCGGTTCATTAGAAGGGGGGGTTTACTCCGGACCCACAATACCAATTCGCCACTACCAGCCGTGATTTTTGGTATATTTCGACGAAACTCGGCATTCGTAGTGGTAATCTACAGGTAAATATGTGTTGTAAAAATAAACTAAATCGGTTCATTAGAAGGGGGGGGGGTTTACTCCGGACCCAAATTCGTAATATATTCATACCGGTCGTAATTTCTGCTGTATTGTAACGAAACGCGGTATAAGTCGTGGGTAACTCATGAGAAAGAAGTGTTGTAAAAATGAGCTGAATCGGTCAATCGGAAAGCGAGGGTTTAATTTGTAATATATTTCAATAGAAAAGCCCGTCAGACGTAGGTTCACAAAGCCGCCGCAAGGAGCGCTTTCTACCACTAGAGTGAATGTATCCTGTTCCTGCGTTAGATCAAAATACGATAATATGAGGTTTTTTGTATTTATTACGTAGTGTAGTAGGTACCATGTGTAAACATAACTCTGGAAGCAAATTAATAATTGATCAGTTACTCATTACAAAATTAAAAGAGAACTATTCACGTTTTTATTTTATTTATGTACGATATTTTAAGCAAATTGTTCTGTAAAGCAGTCTACACTACCCAAATTCTGAGGAAAGTGCTTAGTTATGCAGCTCCTGCGTGACGGACTGTTTGCTATTTGAATGTAAAAGCAAATTAAATTATAATTTATGATTTAACTACATGTTAATTAAACATTTTGAAATAATGGTTTTTGCCCTACTTATTGAAGAAGAAATTTCAGTCTTTAGAAAGAACCGAAAGTATTTGAAAAAGGTTGTGAGCTACTAAAAACTGTGTTTATTTTTGTTGAGAGCACAGTGTACAAATTTCCAGCTTCATATTTTGTAAATATATATATATAAAATATGCGTCAGGGGAATAAAAAGAATTTTATGAGAAAGAATCATCAACCTATTTGTCCTATAGGACCTGTATGAAGAATGTTTATTTATAAAACATTTTTGGTCATAGAATCACCCGGTTGTTGATCAGATTTTTTTCTATTTACTGCGTATTCTTTAGTTTAAATAAGGTTTAATCCTTGAGTGATAAACTAACCACGTTCCTTTGCTTACACACGTCCCATTTCGTACGTACAAATTATTTTATTGCATACATAGGAGCATTTACTACGCGAATAAGATGTTTCGTGGTATGATTCATGACAATTAAATGCAAAATAACACAAATTACTGAACAATTCGTGTTGAGTATATAATGCCTTGGTATATATGATAGCATACATTGTAAGGGAATCGGCGTTGGATGCTAGCCTACATCTACCAAGCCCTAACTGTTAGATGTAGGCGATCGTAAATCTTCATTGAAGGCTCTTAAAGTCTTATCATTACGCCTCTTTGCCTGTTGACACTAGTGACAGCTGCTACCCATTCACTATTCCGCCAAACCACTGATAAAAATATTTATTATATCAATAAAGTACCAAATATATATTCTTAGGTGATATCATATATCGAAATTTTTGTTTTCCCAAATCATATCTATTTTACATCATAATTTCTTGTTAGAAGAACCACAGATTATTTTTATGTTTATATTACCCATTTAATGGGTGGCCCCGAGCACTCATGTAAGCGGGCGGGCGCAGCATTTCTTGTATCATTTGGATTTTCATTTTTTTCATATTTCAACAAGAATTGTTATTTCCCTTGCATTAAATTATATTACTATGACGTAAAAAAATATTTTTTAAATAATTCGTGATACAAAATTGAAATATTTGGCTGTACATGTCGGATTAGGCTTTACGATATTTTTACAGACACTGAAATATCCATCCATTTTTATTTATTTTTTTCAACGAGCCATGAGATGAGAAAATTCTTGCCGCCGGTGGGACTCGAACCTGCATGGGAAACTAAAGCGTAGCCACTAGACCACGGTTTGGTCCATTTGTACCTAACTGATTTTTGCGAGGTTCGAAACATCGCAAATATAAGTTAATGTCTTATACAAATGAACAACAAAATGGAGCAACTCCTGCCGGTTACTTCAAAAATTGCTAATCAAGAAAAACTTGAAGAGTCTACACGAATTGTGTCATTAGATTCCAGTTAGAGATGCCCGATCAGAATCGATCTTTTTAACACGATATATCGATTTTTTGAGTCGATCTCCTAAGGCCGATCTTTTAAAGAATCGATCTATCTAGAACCGTTTCAAATTTGAATCGGGTTTTACAGTTACATTTTTTCCAAGTCATAGACTGTTATAATAGAAAGGAGGGGAGGGGATGTGTTGGTAAAATTTTGTAACACGTAAACAACTTCGGTGGCGGCCATATTGGCTGGTCACATCTCTCAAGAAGTCATACATTTTAGCATAAATATGCTTTATCGATGACTAAACTGAAAAAAAAAAAAATTGTCAAAAAAAAGTGTCCGCTGGTGTTCGCGCATGCGCGGTGGTCATGTACGAAACCGCTGGCGTACGCACATGCGCGGTGGCCATGTACGAAATCGCTGGCAAATTAGCAATTAACTGGATTCGCCATTATTTGATTTTTCACAATTTGATATTATTGGTTTTTCGGGTGGAGCTAAATCATATTTATGTTTCTCAATTTGAGCAGAAGGCAGAAAGAATGTTTTTAATGGTTTACTGTTATAATATTTTTAATTGGGAATAACTATTGAATGCACAATGCCTGCCTGTTCGGCAGTTGGATAAGAAGATAGAAACTAATTGTGCTGCATTTTTTGCATTATAAACATATATATGTAATAATACCCATATATTTTAATATGATGTAACAGTAATAGTTTCATTATATATTATCTCTGATGAAAAATAGTCTTAATTTTTTCTTCTTTTAGGTTACAGATATATTTTTTATATTGTTATGTATTCAAATCGACTTATTTAGGTCGGTACGTAGTATTTATGGGCGATTATCGAATGTGATCCGATTCGAATCGAAATGAAATATGAATTTCCTAGGTAATTGTAAGCAATCGAGAAATCTACCCACATCGAAAATAGATCAATATCGTAGGTAGATCCTCTGAGCCTAGAATATCGATATTTTGAATCGATCTGAACTCGCCTATCATTTTTGAGAATGGATATTTTTATTTCGATTGAAAATACCGATTCATTTTCGAGAATCGCCCATCACTTCACAAGACATCTACTGAGTTTCGTTACAATTAAGCAAAAATAACGGAAGGTAGGGGAGAATTAATTTGGCGCTAGAGTGAACCTACATTTTGCTTTATTTTACAACATAGATTTATTTTTGTTTGAGAACGAGGAATACCGAGGTTCGTCGCAATTTAACGAAAATTAAGACCTTTGAAAGCATTTTAATTATTTTCCTCTAACCAGATGTGGCTATTTTGGTAGTTAACGGACTCATACAATCCTATGTTATGGAATATACTACATACTAAGTTTCTTGGCACCGCTATAGTGTTGACAGAACACACACACCATTATGGTGTTATGGATAATAGCTATCTCAGGTATCCAGCCCCTTATATCCTCATAGATAATGATATTTACAACGGAACCGGAGACTTATCTCAGCTCAATGTATCTTTATAGGTTAATATTCACACTGATAGTGCTTATCTACTCCCGGAACTCGCTCATTCCTAAGCCATTTATAACCATCTTGTTTTTCTTATATTAATCTCAGTGTAAAGCCCATTCTCAAAGGCTCCTGCAATATAAGTTACCTTATTAATACCACAGTAAGAACACACGATAATATGTTCCTCCGCTATTCATTTCCAAATTCTTTTAGGGATAAAAACTCTAGAGCCCACATTCAGTGTTATTTATAACATCTGATGGCTCCAAATAGAGAGAAAACATAATTTTCTCATGAAATGCCGTCCTTATAAAATGGGAAGATTTTATAGTTCAAGTTTGTAGATAGGCCTATCGATCTAATATTTGGTCGAGACATCTAAATGGAGAGGATGGAGTGAGTTGAGTCGTCTTTAAGTAAAAATTAACACTGGATTTACCAGTCATTTTGACTGTTGACAGGTGCAGTTTTAATTCAAAATTCCTACTACATATAACATTTGCTTTACTAAATGATGTTATGACTTTTGTAGCTATAAGTAGAGAATACTTATAATGAACTTAATGTTGCTTTATATACACGGTGTCCCAGCATATGTGTCCACCCCCTTTTCCTCCTAGAGTTGTTGGAATTTCTAAATGAAACTTGGTAGGTCATAGTTATGTTGCATGAGGTTTCTTTTGAAGGTTTAGTTGACTTTGTAACATTCTCCAGTTTTTCTCCAGCGCATCTAACTCTTGAGTTTCCAATGGCAACAGGTATATTTTATGACGAATTCTGATAGAAAATTTAATTTTAAGGCTAATTTATTCCGAGACATCTTTTGATCCGACGCACCGTTTGCGCGTAAAACGCAAAACGCGTTTATAAAAAACGAAAATATCGATTTTCTGAATTGATATTTTTTAAAACTTTTAAGGTATATTTTTCATTCATAATTTCCCGTTAAATATTTAATCTACAACTTTGATCTTGGTATCATCTGAAAGGAAAATTAATAGGCTGCAACGTTTGTATCGAGGTGTTTTTACGTACAAGGCTTTGTTTCAGTGATAAATGGGAATTTGTCTACAAAAGGGCGATATTTTTCAGTTTTTTGCGTTTTACGCGCAAACGGTGCGTCGGATCAAAAGATGTCTCGGAATAAATTAGCCTTAAAATTAAATTTTCTATCAGAATTCGTCATAAAATATACCTATTGCCATTGGAAACTCAAGAGTTACTGGAGAATGTTACAAAGTAAACTAAATCTTCAAAAGAAACCTCATGCAACATAACTAAGACCTACCAAGTTTCATTTAGAAATTCCAACAACTCTAGGAGGAAAAGGGGGTGGACACATATGCTGGGACACCCTGTATATTAGTATGAAATATATTTTTTGTTATTGACATTTATAGGAGTACCAGGTCTGGTAAATCTAGTGTTAACTGAAGGCTGCTTACATCTTAAGCATCTTAAGCTCTATTGCAGATATACAACCGAACTTTGAATGCCTCTAATCGAGATAGAACATTAAACTTCTGGGGCAATTAGCTGCACAATTTCTATGAAGTATCTGAACCGCACTTATAAAAGGAATAATCATACCGTTTTCCTAACATCATGGTTTTTAGTAATGGTATTAAAATACCTAAGACTAACTGTTGGGTCGATCTGTTATCAAAACCGGTGAGTTTATCCCGACCGAAAAGAGGTAGAAATGTCTCCATCCTTTAGAAGGAGACGACAATCTTCGACAAGAAAGGAAATTACTTCGAACTCTGTTTACACGATATCCTACTAAACGTATGCTAAGGCCAGGGAGACGAGGGCAACAAACTCTCTTGGCACGCTTGGCTGCGCTAAGGAGGAACTTAATACGTTACAGTGCGTCTTAACAAGCATAAATACATATATGTCTGAGTGTTTATATATATATATATATATATATATATATATATATATATCCTCCCTTCCTTAACAGTTAAGTATTGCCTACTTATGTATTTATTTCCTTTTCTTTGCATTTCATAACAATATTTTGTAACCAACATTGACGTCTTTCAAGTACCAACCGATTTCTCCAAGAGCGCAACGGAAAATTTTAGAACAATCGTTTTTGTAGAAACTTTAGTTACCGTTCGATTTGCAGTACTCCTCTTATCAAGATTTCGTAACCCTTTTTCGATATATTTAAAAAATCAGAAAAAAGCCGTCTGTTTATAAATTATTTTATATCCAATGCTTTCTCTAAATCAAATGTAACTAAAACTGCTATGTCTTATTTTTGGAACTACCATTCCGAATAATCTAAATCGAAATTTCTTCGTTTTCCTAAATTTTTTAAAAACGCTTTTCTCTCTGAAGATACTTTCATTCGACTTACCAGGTCAAATAACGTTTATAGCTTAGAAACGCAAAACTTTACTGGCCCTAAGCCAAGGCAATATAGAAGAGTCTAGAAGTCCTTCAAATCCGCAAGATCATTAGAAATGTCCTTCCTTAATTTTTTTTTTTTTTTTTTTTTTTTTTTTTTTTTTTTTTTTTTTTTTTTTACGGCGCATCGACAAATCTGGGCCATTAGCGCCGACATCCAGGGTGCAGCGAGCAATAATCTCCCGCATATGAGTCTATGGCGCTAGCCACTAGACCACGGGTGACCCCCCCCCTTACTTATTATTTAAGTATTGCCCATTTCAGTATTTTCTTTTTTTTTTTAAATTTATCGTCCATTATTATTAACGAAGAATTTTAGGACGGTTATCTATAGGTTATTACCCTTGTCAGTATTTATCTACTTATGTTTGTTCGCATTTCTTAACAATATTTTATGAATATATTAATGTATTCATATTTGAAAATTATGTAATTTTAGTAAAATAAGAAGGTCTTCAAAGGGATCAAAATTTTTCACATTTTTAATTCCTTATTATTTTGAAGAATTAACGTCACAGGTTAGGATTTGACCTCCTGTGACAGGTTTGATTGTACCTCTTTGATCTTTGGGGCTTTGCCAATTTTGCTACCGGGCTTCGCATCACAGCAGGGCAATTTAATTCATCTAATGGATAGCTATGGTAGAAATGGAAGGACTAGAGGGTAGCTAGAAACAGGGAGAGTGTTTGGAGGGGGGGGGGTATTTTTCCGAGACGGAAAGTCACGGATCATCAACCTGTAATATAGCTGGTGTGAGATCAGTAAGCCAGTACTTTTCCATTCTTTAGTTAATTGATTCGCTCGAAATCCGCCGGGAATTCATTTGGCTATAACTGACATTCAAGACAGGCCAAGTTACAACACTACTATTTTTTACTGGTCCTTAACCCTTGAGTGGTCACGTCGGGTCATAGTGACCCGACACTCTCTTATTTCCTGTAGATTCATATCAAATCCTGCAAGTACACGCTTGAGCCTTATGCTTACCTCCTAATTTTCCCCCTCCTTTACTCCAGTTTATATTTGGCAGTGCTATTGATAATTGTTCCTTTTATTTTACCCGTTTTGACCCGAGGTGACCACTTGTGTAACTCTGTTATTGTGAGATTCACGACGAACTAATAAATGGCCCCTAGATGTATTTCTTGATTTGATGAATGTTACGGGCATCAAGTCATAGTTTTTAAACAAAATCAATTAAAAAAAAAACTATAAATTTCAAAATGACCCTTCCTATATTTTTGAACTCGGGCATCAACTTCTCCCAAGTCATCTAATTGCCAGATCAGTATGCCAAACCTTACCAAGGACCTTGAAAACAAGGCTCAATTCTTGTTTAGAAGATGAGGAAATTTCGGCCAGTGACTAAAGAAGCAGTGACCAGCAGGGAGAATGAAAGGAAAAGGTGTTCTGTGTGTTCGAGTACCAAAGACTCAAAATTTTCAAATTTGAGAGTAGTGAGAGTAATAATTGTTTGTGTAAAATTCCCATGAAAATCATTTTTCCTAATTGTATCTAATACAAATTATTCATAATTTTGAATCTTTTTAAAAGAAATAGATGTATTTTCTTTATATATGCGTTTTCATAGACTAAATTTCAAGTACAATTATTTTCATTTAAAAGCATTGAAAAAGATACAAAACCAATGTACAAATCATTTTATTACATTTTACTATGAATTATAAACACAAAGCAGCTATTATTTCCCTTTTTCATATAGAAAAGATATAAATAAAAGTCGGGTCATAATGACCCGAGGTGACCTGTAATGAAAGTAATATATAGGTGACCACTCAAGGGTTAAGTTCTTTCCTCTGCTTGCAAAACGTTTAGAGAACCCAAGCCTTTAGGACCACATATTCTCATGAATCTGCATCGTACAGAACAAAAATAAGCTTGTGATACTTCAATGGCTTCCCGGATACGAAGACATAAATGAATGAGTGATATAAATTTATTATTTACCTATATACAAATGTTTAATAAAAATAATAACAGAACAACTTGTATAGGCTTGGACAGTGTCCATCAGCCTGAGTGTACATAAACCTTAATTAATTATAGTGAAGAGTGCTTATGAAAAGGTGATGATGATGTGGGTTCGATCATTAGTTAAATAAAACTACAATTTATAAATAAAATAACATGTGTATCTTGTCTTATTGTCAACCTTCCTTTCATCTTGAGTAACATACCATCTTGATGGCTATGGAGGAGAGAGGGAATAGCTAC
The DNA here is from genome assembly GCA_946811695.1 of Gonocerus acuteangulatus. Classification (NCBI taxonomy): domain Eukaryota; kingdom Metazoa; phylum Arthropoda; class Insecta; order Hemiptera; family Coreidae; genus Gonocerus; species Gonocerus acuteangulatus. Next base: position 29,816,936 of record OX328123.1, read on the forward strand.
CTTGGAGACTATATTTTAAAGTGGATTTGACTTTGAAATGTCACATAAACAGTTATACAAGGGCACAATAGTAGGGCTCAAAGAGATACCACAAGAAGTAGAATTTTACCAATCAAAAAATAAAAAAATTTTACTCTATATTCTAAATAAATTGATATTTATTATTCCGAAATGCTTGTACGCAATTTATTATTTATGGTCGCTGGCTAACCAAGTTCTGTGTTTGGTGCTTTTACTTCTACTGATTTTTTTTTCTTACTTGATATATTTTTTTCAAAATAAAAATGGTATATTGACAATTAGTATACCTATCGACATAAGCACGTCATTCTCAAGTCGCTTTTGAGGCAGTACCGAGTATTCTTCCTGAAGTCAGAAAGAAGATGTTTACCTTTAATAATAACCTATTTATTATTTGGGTTAGGAAATTTATTCGTCCAAGCAATTCGTTTGTGTTTTCTGTACGAATGTACGAATTATGCAGGTAATGTGTTCGTAGGTACTTGCCTTTCTTAGTGCTCAACGGGTAGTCCTTGGTATATAGAGGGATAGTAGGATCATTTTGTAAGATTTCTTGGCTCACAATCAGTTGAAGTGTATTACTTACGTCGTCGTTTTATTTATTAAAATAAAGTTGTATCGATAGTCCTTTTCGCTTGTGATATTTTGTTCACTAATGATGTCGTTGATGTTTCTATGGAAATATCATGGACATTAAATAAGTTCATGAACATCATCTTAAGTCTTTCCATCTAAAAAATATAATATACTCTACTATTAATGGACAATATTGGCAGCCGAAGAATGGGTTTTTGATATAGTTAAATTCGCAGCTGTGCCTCATAGGAAATGTCTGTGTGTATGTACTATACTGATAAGGAGGTTCTCAAGCACCCTGGTCAATGGCAGGACACCCCTCTCTTCTGATAGCACTAGGCGGGACGAGCTCTTATCAACTACTGATAACAGCCACTTGCCCCATTTCCAAGGTCCCTGCACTAGTTCGTATTGGTCTTCAATGTATTTCAGTATATAATCAAACCAATAATAAATAAGAGTTGATGCGAAATATCTTATCATAGGGTCGATCTATATGAAGTGGTCAAAAAAAAAAAAAAAATAAATAAATAAATAAGATGGTTGCTTGGAAATTTATAAATTTCTTTATTTTTGTATATGTTTTTACTAGACAACGGGGAAGGTTAACCCCGATTATTTAAAATTTTTACCTCACACCGTTTACCTGTGGCGACCATTTTTGTTTTCTATATCACTTTGAAGACGTTCGCGTTAAATTAATTATCTCTGGACTCCATCATGCTAAAAAATTGGAACTGACATAATTTTTTGAGTACTTTCTCCCCAACAATATCGTTTCTTAGTCATAACTATCTATGCATATCTTAACATTCTAAATGGTCTCCAATTGAAGTGAACAATTGTAGGAATTCCGCTTTTTAGAAATAAATTTAGAAAGAGAAATTTATCAGAGTTAATATTTTTTCCGTAGTAAGATATCATTGGATACTCACATTTTATAGAGTATCAGCATTGACACCTCCCTCCGTTATTTTATATGAATTTTTAAAATTTCGATTTTTTTAAAATTTTGAGGTTGTATGTCTCAGAAGGGACCATGAGTTTTACACACTCTGTAGTCATAACAGAGAGAAGTAGTGTAAACATAACTCAGGAAGCAAATTAATTACAAAATTAATAATTGAGTAGTTACTCGTAACAAAATTAAAAGTGAACTATTCATGTTTTTATTTTATTTATATAGGATATTTTAAGCATATTATTCTGGAAAGCAGTCTACACTACCCAAATTCTGAGGAAAGTGCTTAGCTATGCATCTCCTGCGTGACGGACTTTTCTTTATTTACAGCGCACCGACATCTAGGCCATTAGCGCCTACATGGCTGGGAACTTTCTTAAAGGGCCCTGAAATCAGAAAAATCCCTGCTGCCGGCGGGATTTGAAACCCCATCTCCCGCATGAGTCTCCAAGGCGTTAGCCACTGTACACCCAAGAATCGTTATTCTGGGTACAATAGTTACCTTTCGAATTTTAGCATTACACTTACTTCGAAACCTTTTTCAATATTTTTAAGAAAATATTTAGATTTTAAATATTTAAGGAAACTGCTCCTGTTTGTTTAAAAACTATTGTGTTTCTAACACTTTCTCAACTTCAAACGTAACCAAAATTTCTATGTATTAGTTTTGATTAATTTCGAATGAAAATGTTTTAACACAATCCTGAAGTATCGACATCAAAATATCTCATTTTCTCAAAAAAAAAAAAAAAAAACGGTTATGGATATGACTCTGAAAATGGTTTCGTTGGATTGCTAACTTAATTAGTATGCCTCGAAGCCTAGAAACAAAGCTGCAATCGCATATCTCTCTCTCTCTCTCTCTCTCTCTATATATATATATATATATATATATATATATATATATATATATATATAGTGTAGTGAAAAATATTTAGAGTATTGTTTACTTTTAATGGGAACGAAATGATTTGGAGTTTGAAACCAGTCTGAATCGAGGTTAATGGTTTTGCTGATAAATGATTGCACAATGTTCTCGAGAAATTCGCTCGTTGAAAAACCAAAAAATATCTTATTTTTTACTAATGTTGTTTGCTAAAACTATTGAAGGCCTGTGTACATTGATTTAATATCAATATTTTTATTTATTACAGACACAAGTTATTGAATATTAAGATTAGAAACATTGTTTTATCCCAATTTTATGACCTCTTTAATTATGTATTTCTCTGGGATTTAAAGTAGCCTATCGTTCAATCTAGGATTTAGACTGTATATATTTCTATGGATATCTATTAGTCTCTTGGTTACAATCTTTCAATAACAACCTAGAGACTGCGGTATGTGTTATTATTTTGGCATCGCAAAGGCTTAGAACGGTTTCGGACGTATTAGTCCGAGAGCCAGTAACCGCACGTTTCATGAAGTGTTTCATGCACCTTGAAATTTTGCTATAATACCTCTTGAGTAGATAAGAAGGTAAATATGTGTTGGCTAGACATACCGTGGAACACCAGGCACTTCGCAAAGGGGAAAGGTGCAAAAAAAGTATTTCCCAAAAATAGAGTTTTATTCAGAAGCCAACTATCTTTAATGTAAACTATTTTACAACGAATAATAAATAAGGCAGACACTTTCAAGGGGTAAGACATGTAAAAAAAAAAAAAAAAAAAAAAAAAACGAGAGTTTTTATTTTTATTTTTTTCGACTATTTATTTCTTCTTTTTTGTTTTAACGCTGACAACATTGACATAAATATTTCCTAAATCTTTATTGATGCCGTTTAGTCGCTAGAGTTCGATCAACTATTAATAAAATAAAAATAAATGAGAGTTTTATTCGGGCTGCCATTTGTGTAATAGATTATATGAGCAAGAACCAATGAGAACAACCACAACTGCCCATATGATCGGTGCTCTCACTCAATCTTGCGCAGTGTATTGCAGTCTATCATTTATTTTTATGTTTCCTGATAATTTAACCCCACAAAAGTGTCTGCCCTTTTGTAATTATTTTCAAATATGTTTATTGAAGACGCTGTTTAAATCGCTGCGAGAATAAATCACTCCATTTGATATTAAAAATAAAAAAAGTGACTGCCTTATTTATTATTCAATGTAAAAGTTCCTTAATTTGCAATTTTTTTACATTAATGATAGTTGGGTTCTGAATAAAACACTATTTTTGGGCAATATTGTTTTGCACCTTTCCCCTATGCGCAGTACCTGGTGTTCCAAGGTATGTCCAGGAAACGCATACTTACCTTCTTATCTACCCAAGAGGTACATTATAGCAAAATTTAAAGGTGCATAAAACACTTCATGAAAAGTGCATTACTAGCTCTCCGACTATATGAAATAATTATCCAAAATATATCAGACAATTCGCGTTTGCGTCTTTTCATACAATGCTCATGTATGTTATCTTCTATCCCCAGAAAAACATAAATGTGAAATAGAGGCCAAGCTCCTGCCCCACAAAGAAACACTTCCTTCCTCAAAAATATCCCCTCCTAAAACCCACAAAAACGCCTTACCATTCTACACTCCAAAAACGTAGTATGAGTTGGTGTATTAATTCAACCAAAAATATTTGCCAATACAAGAGATGATACAAGAAAGAATGTCCAAGTTCATTACTTGGAAGACCTCATAGTTACTTACTAAGAACAGTAAAGACACTTCAACTGAACTTTAAAAACAACAATAAAAATACTTATATCCAGTTACTAAAATATCACTTTCCTCATCCAGGTATATTCTTAAACTTGGCAATGTTTAGCTTTTCTCTAAAGATAATTTCGGCACAAAAAAAAACATTGCTTAAGAATATGTGGGGGCAGGAACTTGGCCTCTATTTCACATTTATGTTTTTTTGGGGATCTCATTACTTTTTTCTAAGTATTAAATAGAATTTAGTTGCCGCATACCTACTGGCTTTTGTACTTCATATAAAACCAGGGTCTTTGGATTCTGCATAAGGTTCTCCTTACTGCTTAATATTTGATACCAATAATCAACCTACATACATCTAATCACTAGACTAGAAAAGTTAGAAGCTCTTCCAGATGACATCACTCTAGAGGACAAATTGATTGCTCTCTTAACTAAACTATTACACTGTAAAACACAGGAACCTTATCCCGAGGATAAAGATCACAATAGGGAAAGTGCAGAAGGCCTTCAAGAAAAATATAAGAACAAAGACGATACATTTTGGGTTTGTGATCCTAAACTTTGTAATTTAGATGGCTCAACTTTGAAAAACATAGTATCTGCTTTGAAGTATATTATGCAGTGAACCCCTACGACTTTATTTACTACATTTAAGAAAGAAGTCACAACTGTTTTTGTTACGATGCGTCGAAATGTTTTTTAAAACATCAAATATAGGTTCTCCTTGCCAAGACGATTCATTTGATACCCCACATGATGGGTTTCAGAAGGAATGATGGTTTCCGAAGGAAGAACAAAACTGGCACGCCCCCGCCCCGGAAGCGGAGTCAAACACAACTTTTCGCGATTTTTCCTTTAATAACGTCTTCATAGCTATCTTCATGCAAAATTTCAAGTCTCTTGCATCATGGGAAGTGCCTAATAATTTTGATGAGTGAGTGAGTGAGTGAGTCCTATAAATCCCGATTTTCGATCGCTTGTATCTCAGAAACTATTCGATGTAGAATTATGAAAATTTCCAGTTTTACTCACATCTAGTAGTATAATACCTGTCTAAAATTTCATAACTTTATCTTTACCTGGCTGAAAGTTATGAGAGGGTAAAAATCGGCTCTAAGACCTCCTGTAATATACACACAGTATGCTTAGGCCGGAACTTGGCCTGGCGCACTACCGTGCGCCTAGATTGTTGACCCGATTACGAGTATTTAAAGATTTGAACACAGTCTTGATATGGGCGACGAGCAGACCACATACGGTTCAGGTTCTAGTTATTTAACATTTTGTGTTCAGAAGATTCAATGAATGTTCAACCTATGTATAAATTTTAAGGCTCTCGGTTGTTTCCAATAATAAATTGAAGTTTATTCAAGTTCCCCGAACAAGGGTTCAAAATTTCGCCATAAATGCTCATCATTTAACTGTTTGGGCTAATTACTAAAAAGCTGTTTTTAACAATATACGTAGTTTTGTAAAAAAGTTATTTTTAATGCGTGGCTGCCTTTATACTTCTTAACGCCAATGTACTTATGGTAGTATTTATACGATTTAATGCCATAAATAGTATTTAAATTTTTAACGTCTAAATAATATAAACGTTAAAATAATATAAAATACTGCAAATCATATTGGTAACTTTTTGTTATAGAGAGAATTGAATTTGAAACGAATGCTCCCCCCCCCCTCATTTGTAGGCTTATATTAGTTAACAAATACTTGAAATTTATATTTGGGGGTTTTTTTAGTGCGCATGTTCGAATTTTTTTTTTACGGGGTTTCTGCATTTTGGCTATTTGCGCTGGGCTATTTATAGGTTGCACCCGTGCTAAACATCCATGGAGCAACAAAAACTTTTTTTAAAGGGCCAGAAATGACGAAACAAATGTCGCTCGTCCCGCACGAGAGCTAAGGGCGTTAACCACGGGACCACGGGAAGAAACTGCGTTGTTGTTAGAATTAATTTTTGATATAATCTATTTTGTAGCCTAAATTTAAGAAGAATAATTTTCCAGTTAAAGTTATGTTTATCCTGTTGAACAAACCTCCCTCCTGATTCTCGTTATTTTTTATGATAAACGCCCTGAAGGTTCGTATTACAGGACATTGACAGGTATGTGCCTGTTGATTGAAACATAACTGCCAATTAGAGGCAATCATAGGAACATTGTCGAGGGTTTGTCCAATCCCCAATCACCTCCATTGTCCTCTTGTTTCAATCTTCTATCATTATCGTTGGTTTTTGTTTCATCAAAGCGACCAACGTTCTCCTTTTGTGACTTATTGCACGTACCAAGTCCTTGCATTTGGAACAAACAATCGGAACAAGCAATGCACATGCTAAAAACATTGAGGTTTCACCCATGAAAATATCTCTCTCTAAGCTTCATATTTTCGCTGAACTAAATATGAAACAAAAAGTTGTTCGTGACTCAGTAGTTGAATTTACAGTGAAGTAATGTGAAATAAGTTGTAAGTAAAGGGCTCTATGAGCTTAGCTCTGTTCCTTGCAACGAAACTAGGCAGATATCGTCTCCAACTAATGTGTTGTGTAGAAACTAAACTCGGTCTTACAGAAGAGGCGTTCTGCTCCGAAACAATTGATTCTGCTGGTGAATAATTGATTCAGCTGTTGGACCTTTTTGTAGAATCGGGGTGACAGTGACTTATTCCGTGGACATCATCCTTTTGAATAACGTAGTAAATATATTAACATATCGCAGTAGTATCTCTAAAGTGACACAACTCAAAAATCGTTCACCATCAAAACTGAATGGTCCTAGCTTTAGAGCTTGAACACCAGAGGGCACTTGTGTCACTCTTCCTGCCTTAATGCTATTCCCTCTACAAAGGCAAGAGTGACAAATATTCAGTTGATTTTTTTTTTTTTTTTTTTTTTTTTTTTTTTTTTTTTTTTTTTTTTTTTTTTTTTTTGAGTGTGACATTTTAGAAATACTAGCTAATAATAATGCTATTTGATAAATTAGATATTACTATTACTACTATGGATTATTTTGCATCATGGCCTTCAACGTGTATGATTTAAACAATTAGGGGAAAAAAACAGAAAAGAAAAAAGGCCTACTTCAACGTTTGTCTTAATAGGCTCGTAATGAATCAACGGAAGTGGGATTTCCTTAATTTTTTTTTTTTTTTTTTTTTTTTTTTTTTTTTTTATGGTACTTGTGTGCCCCCTTGATTTAATACCAGATAACAGTGATTTAATAACAACTTGAAACACGAGTTTGTTTACAATTAATTATTTTGTGAATAAATTTAATGAACGGCTGTTTCTATAGGAATTTTAGAATCCTGAAGCCAAGTTCCACACCTTCCACCATTCTTCAGTTTTTAACATTACTTCTCCATCTAAAACTATGTGAATAATAAAACATCATAGAATATCCATTACTGCATATCTTATCTTTCGAAATAATAACTCTTTCCTGGAAAAATGAAACTGCACTTTCTTCATTATTAATTGTTCTAAAAAGCCACTTTAAATTATGTATATATTGATAACGTGTATTGTTTTCACACATATTATTTAGGAAATAGGATTATGATATCTAAAACTTAAATCTTATGATCATTAAAGGTAATATTCATAGAATAACTGTTATCTGGCGTAGAAACACTGTTATCGGGAACCTAATCACGGGGGCCGATATAGTAAACAAGTACTTTTTTTAAATCTGTTCATTTTTAGATTAAACTAGAGATGCGGGTATTAACCAAATAAGACTGGGGACTCTAACCAACGGATAACCGTCCTAAAATTCTGGATCAATTATAAGAGGCCGTTAAAATTTGCATAAATAAATTATTCCCTAGATTAACATATGACACTAAGAACATAATACAAAAAAATCAACGTGATAGAACTGAAACGTCACTGGTACACTAATTGTGCAAAAGATCCTAGCTGTTTATTCATATTAAAAATATCAATGAGCAAATCTATTTAAGTATATTGTAATATACAGTTTATTTCAGGCACACCCCTCAGGAATGTACCCCCTACATGGAGGGAGGGGTGGACTCCGTTCATTCCCTTCCTTCCCATCCAATATTCATCCAGGAATACATGATTGGAGCAGCTTACTCCAGGATTTACTTACTGAATTATGGGAGATTCCCTTCCGGGAAGATCCTTTTCAATGTCTGTGCTAGTCTATTCTAGAGACTCACTAAAATAAAAAACGCGGGGAAAAAGTATGAAACAAAGTACTTGAGAGGTTGCTGGCAGAGAAGGAAAGTATGCTTTGCTCCAGGTTCTCTAACTTAGGGAAACAAATGAGACCATTTTCAATGCGATATCCGTAACCGTTTTCGAGAAAATTGGATAATGCTAGTTTTTCAAACTAATTTTTGGTTTGGGTACTAAAAATAGTTGGAATCAGTTGAAATATTTTCTATGTGTTTAAAATTTATCCAAATTAAGATAATTAAATTTTGATTACCTATAGAGTTAAGGAAGTATTCGAAAGAAATATTTTTATTAACAGCAGTTATATTAACTATTTAATATTTATTTGAATTTTAACATCCATTATTATTAACTACGAATTTTGGGACGGGTTCTCTATAGGTTACCACCCTTTTCTAACCCACGTCCTTTGGCACGGAGTGATAAGTGCTCACGCCTTAACGCTCACGGCTACCGGGCCTCCATATTTAATATTAAACAGTTTCAGGATCAACGTCTATTTTCTGAAATATCTCATAAACGTTTCAGAAATGGACGTAACCATTCCTAAAATTCCATGTCCCAAGAAAACATTTCTAAAATAATTTTCGCTGGGAAGGTCTCTTACGGATAAATAAGTGCTTAAAACCTTGAAGTTGTTGCTTTCTTTTGAACGTTTATTTTTGTTGTTTGTGTTATTTTTGTTTTTATAATTGCTTATAGTAGTATAATATATTTTCCTGTAAAGCAGGATGCCAAAAATGAGAAACAATATTTTGTTGTTTGAAATAGGGCATTCCCAGTGGAATTCGAAACTTGTACTTTCGAAAGATAACGAAGATTTCGTGTACTTTTTCACGAAAGATAATACTTTTTCAAACTTATAACTGTTTTGATTCCTTTACAAATGTCACTAGAGATAAGAACACAAACGCGCAAAAAAGACAAAGTTCCTGCGGTTTTATTTTATTTTATATATATTTTTTTTTTATATATGCGCACACTAATCACATGGGATCCTGTCTGATGTACTTCCGAATGACACTTTATTTAGAGAAAAACATGCCCAGGCAGTTATTAGTTCCATATGACTTTGTAAATTATGTTTTTTCATTTGGCCTTTTAAACCTCTACATAAATATGTGCCAAGTTTTGTGTAGTATTAGTGCATGGAGAGAAACTCCAACATTAATAGCGATAACTCAGACATGATATACACCGTGTTTACTAACCACCTTACACGTGCCGACAGCAAACTTTGCTCATATGCCTCTCTCCAATCCCCTTCCTCAGCCTATAAATCTCCCGTGATAATCAATCATGATCATTTACCATCAAGCAACTCGCTATCCTCGGCTGAAATATGTCAGTTCTCCGTTAGTACACCTTGATATAGTTGCTTTTCAGGTCGAAGATTCAGGATCTCTCTCTCTCTCTCTCTCTCTCTCTCTCTCTCTCTCTCTCACTCTCTCTCTCTCCCTCCCTCTCTCTCTCTCTCTCACTCTCTCTCTCTCTCCCTCCCTCTCTCACATACTCTTTCTTTCTCTTGAATTCTTAATTCTTGAATCTGTATTGTCTTCACATAAAATACTTACTGAAAGGACCAACCTTCAATGACTATCTTATGTAAAGAGAATCCAAGAGCCGGTAACCACACGTTTCATGAAGTGTTTTATGCACAATGAAATGTTGCTATAATGTACCTCTTGGGTAGATAAGAAGGTATATATGTGTTGCCTAAAAAAATATTTACCCAAAATACAGTTTTATTCAGAAGCCAACTATTTTTAATGTAAAATTAAGTCAATTATACAACGAATAATAAATAAGACAGACACTTTTAAGGCGTGTAACATGTAAAAAAAAACAAAAAAAAAAAAAAACGAAATGTTTTTATTCTGGTATTAAATGAGAGTTTTATTCTCGCTGCCATTAAACCGGGACAGCTGTACAAGAGCATGTGAGCAAGAACCAATGAGAGCACAGGGAACAACCACAACTGCCCGGTGCTCTCATTCACTCTTATGGTCACACGTAGTGTATTGGAGTCTTTCATAAGCAACTTTTAATTTCATGTTTCCTGATAATTAAACCCCACAAAAGTGTCTGCCCTTTTGTATTTATTTTCAATTTGGGTTTGTTTTTGTTTTTTACATTTTAACCCGTTAAAAGTGTCTGCCTTATTAAATTAATTAAAAATTGCCTTAATTTGCAGTTTTTTTTTACATTGATGATAGTTGGCTTCTGAATAAAACATTATTTTTGGGCAATATTTTTTTGCACCTTTCCCCTATGCGCAGTTACTGGTGTTCGACGGTAAGTCTAGCCAACACATATATGCCTTCTTATCTACCTAAGAGGTATATTATAGCAAAATTTCAAGGTGCATAAAACACTTCGTGAAACTTGCGGTTACCAGCTCTCCGACTACGTACAATCCACACTTGAGAATGAGGAGGCTGCGTAACATATTTAGTGAGGTCATTACACTCCCCTTCCAAAGGTTAATTACTGCACCAGCCGTTAGGAGATGTCAAACACACAAGGCAACATTGATGCGTTCAAGCGAGGACAAGAACTGCGTCATCTTAGAGAATGTTGTGAATTCTACTAGCTCGATTGACATATAGCTTGTAATAAAATAATTATTGTTCCTTGTACTGTAATTTAAGACTAATTCGTTTTTATTTGTTTCCAGGTTAGTTGAACTGATTGATTAGATGGCAGTTTCGTAGAAAAGTAAGTTTAATTGTTTAACAATCTTTTCTGTGCTTCTTCATTTCATGGTGGTCAACCATGAGTAACATTGGAAGTACATCTTCTGTAGGTAGTACCTACTCGGTACACATGGTATGATAACACTGTTCTGCACGAAAATCCTCCTTCAAACCAAAACATGCTTTCTTACTGTTTTCAAATGTGCTGAACACGAATTTGAAGTCAGATTCTGTCTATCACGCACAGTTTCTTGAGAAATTCTAGTTTTTTATCCAAAAATGTGAGTTTTTTGTAAATTTGACGAATTTTTTTTGGCATCAAAACATAGTGAAAAAAATTCAAAAGCCCGATGATTTTGAGCGCAATGAAGTATATTTGAACGAAAAAAAATTTGATGGGAATATTTCTTCAACCACTTGTAATATTCCCATCAATTTTTTTTTCGTTCAAATATACTTCATTGCGCTCAAAAAAAATTTGATGGGAATATTTCTTCAACCACTTGTAATATTCCCATCAATTTTTTTTTTCGTTCAAATATACTTCATTGCGCTCAAAATCATCGGGCTTTTGAATTTTTTTCACTATGTTTTGATGCCAAAAAATATTCGCCAAATTTACAAAAAACTCACATTTTTGGATAAAAAACTAGAATTTCTCAAGAAACTGTGCGTGATAGACAGAATCTGACTTCAAATTCGTGTTCAGCACATTTGAAAACAGTAAGAAAGCATGTTTTGGTTTGAAGGAGGATTTTCGTGCAGAACAGTGTAATTTTCAAATACAATTTTTCATTTTTTCCAAGTTTCTCCTCTTTTCTCTCAAAATCAGAGGGTGATAGAATTCTTCTGAGTTCAGATTCGGACTCAGCACACCTGAAAACATGAGAAACAGGCAAAATTGTTCAAGGGAGGGGAGAAAAGTTTTTTTTTGCAGAACAGTGTAATTAAGCTTCTTACCTTAACTGATAACAACGTAATGTACAAGTCAGAAGTATTGATATACCTTATCACTATTCACCTGATCCTTTTTTTTTTTTTTTTTTTTTTTTTAATGTGTTACAAGTCAAGAGGTCATCAAACACAGAACCCCTAATCCTTATTCCCTTCACAGCTTTAACTCTTATGTAATGTTTTATTGTTAGTCAGCTTCCAGGCAGACCAAATCGCTATCGAACAACAAAAGTTTAATCTTCATCATGAGAGAAGACTCTTTGGTGTCTGAAAGAAATGTCAAAAAAATGATTACAGAAAAACTAAAGTTATCCCTCCAAACCCAGATTTTTTGTTTATTATTATTTATTTATTGTTTTTAAATTTTAGTTTACAATACTATTGACTCATAATTTTTGTATATATGGATTAATAACGTTGTTTTTTAATATATAACCATTTATTTTTTTGATATTATTGATGAATAGAATAATTTATTGATGGCTATTTATCCCTCTTGTACCATTTGCATTATTTATGATCCTTATGATTGATTATTTTTAAAATAAAAAATAAAAAAATAAACTTAGTGTACGTACTTTTGCCACTTACAGTATTAAGGATGATTTTTCAGTTTCATATTTTTTCATGTTTCTATAATTATTACAGTAGACTGTATATTTAAGTCATCTAATTGTCAATTGAAGATTTTTATATGCAACAATGTCCCCAGACGTTCTGGCAATTCTAAACATCATTAAACGTATAAGCTACTTTCACTAACTTCAATACATAATATGCATACATCATAAACAACTAACCGATAATATTAATATTTTTCTTTTCATTTATGACTGATTTATTTGATTATAATGAAAGATAAATAAATACATTCTATGATTGTTTTATAAATTACTAGCTGTTACCCAGTGTGCCATGCTACACCTACTTTCTGTCTATGACTCACCCCGTATCAAGATCTACCTAGTTACGAAAATCAGTCAAACGATGTGAATTTGTTTTAGTTCATAATGATACCGGCAGAGGCCAGCACAACAGCACTTCATCTAACAGCCGACAGAGGCCAGTAGCAGAGCCTGCGAGTAAATAGCTCTTTTCAAAGAATAGCCAGCGCTCCTTAGTTAGGCAGTGACTGTTGAAATAAACTGCATTACATGATTATATAATGATGTCAAGTCATCATTCTAATTATCAGGAACATCAACAAATAAATTTGAGACATTATTCAAAATAGCTGTCGATTCAAAATGGCCGTCACAATCTGAATGGTTCAGTGTAGCCAATTTTTCTTGAACAAAACTTTTGACCTTTTGACCAAATTTTTAAATTTGACTATTTTGACCTAGCCTAGGAGATTTCTCGTATCAAGGCATACCTGTGTGCCAAGTTTGGAAAATCGGCCAAACGGTGTAGATTTGTATAAGGAACAAACAAACAGAAAAAAATACAGACACGGTATATATATAGATTATAATAATTGAAATAAATTCTATTTTATGGTCAAAGGTTTAATCCATCTTATAGGATTATGAATAAATATAAAATAAATAACATTTATGCATGAGAGAATTTGAATAAGAAAATAATTATACACAGGACTAGCGTAGAATTAGAATAACTGATAAGAAATGATAACAAAGAAGCCTGCTAGTTAAAAACCCTTTGTGGTGTAGAGGCTTGTTGACAAGGCTGCATCCCCTGAGGCATGAAAGAACACTGCCCTGGTTTTCTCTGAAAGTTTTAGGGCTGGTTATATTTTCCCTTTATCCCTGAAATACAGCCAGCCCTATAGAGCTCTCCGTTGGCATATCCCTTGTTAGAAGCCCTAAATTAGTAATGAACGCATTCTCAACGCTACTGACTTCTGCCCATGAATATTACAAGTGAGATTCTTTGTACCCATTCTTTCCCTCACAAGTGTTTTAAAATTCTATTACAATCCTTTTCACAAGACTTTTATACCACACAATATTTACTCATAGTAGAATTAAACCCAACTCGCTAAAACTAATCATCTCAGCCATGGCCGTAACAAGAAAATATTTTTTGTGGGGGGACTGGAATACTAACAATCTAGAACTTGGAATAGTTAGCCAACTAAAACGCTATTACACGCCAAAACTATTTTTTTCTGGACTCAGTGATCCTACATAATTTATTTTTAAGGTTTTTATGGCACATTTTTTCCAATTAAATAAAAATAAAGGGAGCCCCCCTCAATACACTCACCTCACCCTCAGCTGTTGTCTTCAATCATACTAAAGAGCATAAGGTCTACTGCTGCTAGATCTCAGGCCTATCCCACTGCTAAACAACATTAAGGTATAGTGACATCATGCCCAAACAAGACAACTATGCAACACAGCAGTACAGAGTCTGTACTACAGACTAAGGAACACTGACACTGGACAGCACCGCTAATAGTGCTGTAAGAGGACTTTCGCTACTAGAATGGGGTTATGTTGTTTCGTAATTCCCTGAGGATCTCGCTCGATTAATTTTCATTCAAAGGGCAAAAGATACAACTCCTGATATTTCTGCTTCATTAACCTCTTTCCCAGATAAGAACAAGATTTTCTGAGATTTCTAGTCTAGTTCTGCTTTCTGCTGCTATAAATGTCAATACTCAAAAAATAATACGGAATAAAATTGCACTCCTAACTTTTAATATATATATATATATATATATATATATATATATATATATATATATATATATATATATATCTTATAATAAGTCTTTATATATGTCCAACAAATATTGTATTACTGTCAGCAGAGCTAACTGGTTAAAAAAATGTCTTAATAAACAAATGAAGGCTGCTAGTTTTGTTGCATGAGAAAAACCATGCGCCCCACCCGCAGACAAATTCAACCTTTAAGCGCGACTTTTCCCTCCCCTCATGGGGAGGAATACCGCTTATCCGGAAGTACTCACAAGAATCTTAAATACATGCGCGTTTTATGTGATTTTTTAAACAGTCATCTCATACGGGGAAATTCGTGCTTAAATGTATTAATTTCTGTGTAGGATATTGTCAGTTTCTCGTTGAAGCGCCTTAGACCTGTCCTTGCTTTGAGATTTTGTTTTACTTTTAGCGCGGTTCCTCCCTCCCCTATATTTTACATATGCTTGCATTTTTCACGAAAAATGAACAAAAAACATTAACTGATTCTTTTCAAATGACGCTAGGGATTATTTATTTTATTTTTGTTTGCGTTTAACGGCGTATCATCTGTTGGTTTATTAACGCCGGGCTAGGGAATATTATTATCATTTAGTTTAAAACTGACTTTACCTGAGAGACAACTCAGTTTGTGAATCGCTTCCGTTGCGGCCCTGCCTTAAAAGTAAGAAAATAATAATAATAATAATAATAAAATACATTTTTTTAATGTTAACCCTTACATTCGCAAGAAATTAATTCCGTTTACATTATTTCTGGATAACGAACATTTTTTGTTTTCGTGAATGGAGGGTAGTTGATTGGGTTAAATAATCATCCCCCAGAAAGTGATTATTCTTCTTTCTCTATTTCCTTTGGCCCATTAGCCTTGACCCATCTCTTCATTAGTAGTTTATCTTAGGCCATTATTTTACTTGGCTTTACTTCTTACAATGTTCTCTACTTTACCTTTAGACGTAAAGCTTGACACTTAGCTTGACACTTTCCACATTGCCTCTCTTTGGTAATGAAAGAGTTTGAGGAACTCAGTCGATTTACGTTCGGATGAAGTTCATACGTTAGTACAAATGAGTTTGACCTCGCTTCATGCGGCAGTTCTCGTTGCCCATTTAACCTCATACTATCAATGTAAGAGGAATATGTGGTTGTGGCTAGGTTGTAAGCATTGTACCGAACATTATGAGATATACTATGAATTTACACTTTGACTACCTCATTTTATTTTATTTTTTATTTCAGGATCTCAACTATAGTATTGCAATATTATCCTAAAACAGTTACTCTCCTCAATAACTTTCCTCTTAACGATAATTTTTTTTTTTTTATTATTATTATGGTGCGTCGACTGCTATGGCCATTGGCACCTCTTAACGATAATAATCGCAAGGGTTGACAACGATAATAATCGCAAGGGTTGACAAACGTAATTTCAACCGTGTAGCTATGCCTACTTTCGTTTCGTAGGGGTTGTCAACTTCTTTCAGGATTCATAGTTTGTGTTCAAGCGAAAGTTTTTTTCTTGTTCTTTACTAATTTTAACAAATCAAAGGACAATAAAAGACGGATACTAGAACGACTACTGTATAGAGAACTGGAAAAACTGTTGTCACTTCGTATAACTGAATAATATTTACACCAGGGGAACAAATTAGCTTTTGTATAAGTGAATATCACGGATAACTGAATATCGCATAAGTGAATAACTCGTTACACAGGATTATATGGAGTTCCGCCGGGGAACGAAAAATTCTTCGTGTAACTGAATATTTCGTATAAGTGAGACTACACTGTATAAACAAAACCCTTATATAAAGTTATATGAATCATTTTCTAGTACTGAAACATGGACATTTCTGACAGGCAATTCCGGGTTTTGTTACGAGGTTGGCAGTGCCCAAAATTGTGCTTCTGGTGGGTATTGAATAAAGCTACATATGAATATTTTTTTGAATACAATTCAATACCCGAGCCTATGGCATTGGTGAAAATGGTTCAGCCATTCATAATGCTGCCGGAAAAAAGAGCGATATTGAGTTGACAATATGTGAATAAACTGCAAGAATTGATGTGACCTTGTTTGAAGAATTGCTAACAGATTGAGGAAGCATGTTTTGGCTTATGAATTGATAAACCACGAATCAATACTACTCAACTATCCGTCCCATTACCTTCATGTAGTGAGCCTCTTAATGTTTGTAGTAGTGTAACAATATGTAATAGATAATCGATATGTTTACATACGTCATAGCTTCATTCTTGACTTGGCTCTGATAGTGTAATGTTTACTCGCCTACCTAGGCTGTAAAAAGCTTTAATGGATTCTCTTTAGGAGGCAATGAAGGTGAAGGTAAAACTAGCCTAGTGGCGATTAAAAAATCATATTTATTGATTTCACGTTTAATATACTTTGACCTACCGCCTGTGATATATCTGTGCCTCAGAGGCAAAGGACACCATGTTGCATATTTGTAGTTGTTCAGGAGAGCTCATTTCCATAACTTTGAACTATTAAAATTTGTTCTTTCGTTACTTATAGAAACAGTTTAAAGAAACTTTTTCACATTTTTATTCGCATTGATAGAAAATTGGAAGTACTGATCATAGTTAACCCTCCTCTATAAACGTTTAAGCTTGACACAAACACAAAAACGGTGGGTCGTATCCGACCCCGTACGTAATAGAGCCATTTTTGGGCCAGGAATGCAATATTTTATTGGGATTTACTCATTTATTTTCAAATATTAGGTGAATACAATAAACTTTTAAAACATAAAGGACAATTCATAAAAGAAAACAATCATTTAAGTTCAGGAAAGTAACATTATTTCTAAAAAAAATAAGAAAATATAGTAAATTGTTTAGGTGACGTTAAGAAATTAATAATAACAAATATATATACATACACACGTATTAACTAATTGAATATCACAATAAAACTTGAGGAACACGATATAACATTTCTGTCTTGGTAAAAGAATTACAGGCACCGGGGCACAGTGGGACAGATGTGGGTCGAATTGAAACAAATCATCTTCTATGTCTTGATATTCTATTTCTTGATTATCTTGATTTGAAAGCTCCTAGACTACTTCGTCATCATTTGAGAGAATACCATCGTCACACTCTGAATCTATTTCATCAATTTGGTCATCTAATTCCGCATCAGATTGCTCCTCTTGTCTGAATTTGCCAATAACGTCTTCTATGTTAGTAAATAATCTATTTTCCTAAACCTAGAACAATAATATCTTTAGTTAAGTACATTATCATAAACACTGGGTCGTATCCGACCCTGGTAAGGGGAAAATTTACATTAAGAGTTGATTAAAAAAAAATAGTGCTTACCTGAAAGACGTAAACATGGTCCGTTGCTTCCTCGGTACTGATTGAGAGGGTACCTGCAGCCCTTTGACGTTAGAGTGCGTGGCTGAGGAGATACGCACAGTTTTATGCCTAGTGGGTCGGATACGACCCGTACGTTTATAGATGAGGGTTAAGCAATACAAAGTCCACCTTTGACCTCGAATGATAACGGACATGATTTTACTTTTAACTGTCTTATCTCGTTATTTATAATTAGAAGACATAGTGTACACTATACCATTATATGAATAGACAAATCCACATTATCAACATGTTGTTAAGTCAATTTAATAAAAAAATGGACTTGGTGTCCTTTACCTCCGGGGTACAGATATATTAAATAGATTAATAGGATCACTTTCCAATAATTACACTGGCCATTAATTACTTTTTGTACAAATAAAAAAATATTTTGTAAACTATTTAAATTATTTAAAATGTTGTTTATTCTCTGTTGTATTTTTAGCGCGGTTCCTCCCTCCCCCATAGGGAGGAACCCCGCTTATAAGGTTGATACAATGAAACAATCCGGAAGTTCCGACAAGAAAATTTCGCGTTTCAGAACCCCTAGAGACCGAAAATAACGGTGGTTCAAATTTGTATATATATATATATATATACATATATATATATATATATATATATATATATATATATATATATTTGTCTGTTCGCTCATTTCTGGCTTCCCTGATGGTCCGATTTTGATGAAATTTGGTACAAAAATCTGTCGTCCAATTTGAAAGGTCAAGTTCGTTAACCAGTGAAATCCGCCCACTGAAAGATGGTGTTTGGGGCGAAATTCGCGCAAACAAAATCGTAACGCTTACGTTTTTGAGTTCATAAGCTTGTAAGTAGTCTTTGTATAGGCTTCTTGGGCTAGGAAAACGAATGGAACCATTTTCAAGGCGATAGCTTTAACCGTTTTCGAGAAAACTGAAAAAATAATTTTTGAATGCCATTTTTGGTTTGGGTATTTAGAATCATGGGATTCAGTTGAAACATTTACTGCATGTTCTACTTTCATTAAAACTAATATGTTGAAATTTTGGTTGCGTTTGGAGTTAAGGAAGGGTTAGAATAAAATATTTTATTAACAGACATAAAAATGTTTTGGTAACTTTGTATACTTTCCTTAATATCTCGAAAAAGGTTGAGAGTTTGGGAAACGGAAGAATACCAGTAGAAAGCTTACTAAATGCTCTACACAAAAGGTTCTAATGAAAGTTTTGATTAGGCGATGTCAATTCTATATAAGTTTTATTAATCAGGGGATTCTGATGAAATGTCGTGTTTTTGCTGTGGATTTTAAATACGATGTGTCTAAGATTGGATAACATTAGCGAGTGTACATAGTTAAGAACAGACGACGGAGGTAGACTTCTTGCTATGATTTAGTCTACATATGTATATTAAGTCCTAAATCCAAAAAATAAACTTCACAACGGTTAGATACTATGAGCGAATATGGCGGTTCAATGCCCGTAGAAACAAGTGGGCCGCAGGAAATTTACCTGCTAAGAGTTAATCCTCAAGAGCTGTAAATATACCCCAGGTATCTGCCGACACAAATACAAAGCCTAGGCGGAGAGCACCCCAAAAACTCAGATCCAAACGTAAGGTTATATACTAAATATTCATAAAGACTACTTAGTTGTAAACCGATTCATCAATTAGCAATCAATAGTTTTCAACAAAGGTTATATACTAAATATTGATAAAAAGTATTTAATTAGAAAAAAAACAATATTCCACAAGACTTGTTTTTGGTCCATTTGTGTCTACTCCATAGACTTAATTAGGTATATTATTCTATTGTAGTTGGGCAACTAAACTTTGTTTTATTTTGTTAAATAAAGTTTTTTTTCTTGACTTGTTATTCGTCAAGACTTTTATTTGTCCTTGTGTATTTACTAGATAGGTTTTATTCGGCATATTGTTCTATATAGGCTATATTAGGCAGGGTATTCTACTCAATCTTGTGTAATTCTTCTTGATCCTTCTGTACTTGGGCGTATATAAAAACAATTTCGGGGGGGGGGCTGAGACCGTTTCCAGGGTATGGAATACTAAATATTCAGAGTTTGGAATAGTTTTAGGCAACTAAAACGCTATTACACGTAAAATGAAATGTGTTTTATGAACTAAGTGATCTTATTTAATTTATTTTTAAGGGTTTTACGAGAAGTTTTTATCATCAATTCAAAATTTCGGGAGGGGCTGCAGCCCCCCCCCCCCCTCATATACACCCATGCTTCTGTATCCTCTAGAAAGGCTTTATTAGGCATATTTTGTATTGATTTATAGAGCTTTGCTTTAGAATGAGAGCCAGATTCTGTAATTTCCGCTTCTGTGTAAACGTTAGCTACTGTCGGTGTCCCTGACGCCTTAATATCACTTTTATTCGAGATGTTCGAGAGGATTTTGACAATTTTCACGAGATATATATATAAAAAAAAAATAAGTTTATTTCTTTTCTAAGCTTATCAAATGGCACTAGGGACATGAACGGAACCGCGCTAAGATGCTGCAGTTCCTGCGAGTCGGACTTTTTTGTATAGTTATGTTGTAGATCAAGTAGGCTTCCAAAGAGCATGCCGAAACGTTTGAAATATCGATTTTTCCGAAAATTTGACATTTTCTCTTAACCGAATCCCTAATATTCCTTAGAATTGTAACTATCTCAACGGCTAGCTTTATCGCATTATAAATGGAATATGTGTATTCGACAAAAATGAGGTCGAAGACTGAGCAACAAAGCTTGCCAAAGACAGTACTGACTCATGCTGGCAGAAAGTCAACATGATTAGTCAATATGCTCTAGAGTATACGGAGGTCAAGAGAAGCACGGTTATACCTCTTCCTTTCCATAGCTCTTGGTAACATTGCCCAACGAATCCAATCTCCGTGACTGATCTTCAAAAGTATTTTTTCCGAACGTTTTTGACATTTTTATCTACCTATTTAGCGAATTTGTGTTGTATCAGCACAAACAATAATTGTATGATTTTGATGACATTTTAATTAAAATACAGTGGCAAAAAGAAGGTTTAGACAATGTTGTCTTGGTTAAACAGCAGAATCCTTATTATTTCTCACAAAATCTACAAGAAAATAATTTCTTAATAGGCTTCAACATACCATTACATGGATATCTTTATCCTTAACTTGGAATATAATGTACAAGCCCGATGGCCGTTAGTGCTAAGGCGTACGCACTCCGTGCCTAAGATCGTGGTTTCGATTTCCACTGTGGATGGTGGCAGGAAAAATAAAAGGCATCAGCCCTTTCCTGGCTAGAAAAAGGGTAGTCACGTGTAGATAACCCGTCCTAAAATTAGTTGTTTTTTAAAGCATCAGTGAATATCCTGTGCAGCGATAGTTCCAAAAATTTCGTCTTGGAGATTTTGATCTCTAACACAAGGAAGGTGACGGTAGGCCTTCTGTTGTTTAGACGACCAACTGAGGACTTCGGTAGAAGAAAACCCTCGCAATACTACTCGGGGCATTGCGAGAGAAGTTTGTTTTGGTCACTCAACAGTTCTTCGTCATCTGGAACTAATTGGTCTACAAAAATCTGCATTGTGTTAGCACCAAACAATTTTAGGGGAATATAAGTAGTTTACCCACCGATCTCCAGATGGAATAATTTTTCTGGATAACGGGCTACTCTAATCGTTTGTTATGGGAATGCTATTGTGGCGTACTAGAAATTGTGAACCTTATTGCGTGTAACAAGGGTAATTTTTGAATACCTGAAGAAATGTTTCAAAAATTCCATCATTAGTGCGAACAACATTCCTTGAGAACGTCCTAAAAGAAACTACTAAATAAACGGATCTACTTCATTTAGAAGGCAAATTTGTTAAACTTTTCAATAAATCAGAGACAGGACTAAACCCCTCAACCCCCCCCCCCCATTTCCATGTAAATGAAGGAATTTCGAAAGTAGATTGAGACGGATAAAAAGTCCCATCGTAGCTAATAGGCATTACTTACCCCCTCCATTGTAATCTACAATCATTCCGTTGACAAAGCAGTCGAGCTACCCCCACTCCTTCTCTATTGTATGGAGCTCATCTCTTTCCTCCATTACCCGAGACTCGTCTCTTTCCCTCCTATCCACAATGGACTGCTATCCATCCTATGCTGCTTCCTTTCAGATACCCTTATCATGGAGGTATCCTTCAAAGATTTATTACCTCGTAGCGAAGGCTCTTTTGCAAAAATAGCAAAGCAATATTATTTCATTTTAGTTCAGTTAGGAGTAAAATTCATTTTGGTTAAGTGGTAAAAAGTATCTGTCTAATAATTATTGTGTTTTTGTGTCGACAGTTCTGTATTTTCTGTTCCATTAACCCAACATAAAGACTGTATCCTTTTGTTGGATTATTAAACGAAACATCCATTACACTAAATGGCTATGGTTATCTTTTTTGAATATTCCTGTATAAATGTTTATGTATTAGATATTTAATAAGTTCATCAACGTAATGACTACCATCGGAAAGCCAGGCCTCCCAACTTCATCCTCGATTAACGCTAGAAGGTCGCTCAGATGACGTTGAGAGGAGCCTACATAAGATCCCTTCTCCTCCGACCAATGGCTGGAGTCGAACAGAGATCGGTGAGCAACAGAAATTGTCGCGCTTGAACAAAGAGAAAGCCATTGCTAACACTTCACTTGGTCACTGCAGCATTTATTGTATTAAATAAGGCTTCTTTTGTCAAGTATTGTCTACTGAGTTCATAAATATTTTATCAGGTATTTAATTTCGGTTCTATTATTAACTGTATTTTTTCTATTCTTAATTATATGTATATCTTTTCTGTTAGTATGTATTTTACAGATAAAGTCGTATTACATATTGTACACATTGGTATGAATTGCTTTTTCTATTAAGTGAGAATGGGTCAGTAGTGTATATCCAATTCGAAGTCTTGTAAGGACTACTTCTTCTCTCCTACAGCTTTCGTAGCTGGAGTTATGGCTTGTCGTTCGATGATAACCATTCAGCCTGCCATTATTAAGTTCGTGAGATGTTGCAACCTATTTCTATGTGGGTTCTGTAATCATTGAAATGTCTTCAGTACATCGTCTAGAGCCTAACTTAGCTAGAATCCCGAATCAGTTGATTTCAGTAAGTTATAATGACCCAGCAGCGAGACCAAAATGATGTCAAAGTTGTCATTTAGAAGTGATGTCAATGTTGTTATTATTTAGATGATGTCTGTTACAATTGGGTGAGTGCTGTACATGTCTGTGATGGAGAACAAAGAACTTTATGAGTCTGTAATAAGTGTGATTGGTTTCTGTGAAGTGGTTGGCACATTTGACAGAGCGAAGAGCTCGGCAGTATTAATAAAATACCTAAGCATTTGCTCGTTTCGCCTGAACTACTTTATCTTCCACGATTCCTCCTGCACCTGTACCACTGTTTGTATTTGAGCCATCTGTATAAATACTAATGCACCAACATAATTTGTCAATATGCTTTTCATGTTATGTTATGGTGGGAGTGTGGGACCGGCTTTTATTATGTTGTGACAATGAAATTTCAATTTTTGAGTCGCGTCAATTTTTAATCTGAACGTGTTTTAAAATTATGTATAGGCGTGTGATGTATATTGCAATCACGGGTGAATTCTGAAATTTTGATTTTTAGTGGTTTTTGTTTAGTTTAATTTTTATACCAGGTGTAGTAAACTCATTTCAATATTTTTTGGTACTTGTTTAGCGGTTATAATTTAACAGAATAATTTGTGAATAATAATTGCCTTCTGTATGTTTATATATATATATATATATATATATATATATATATATATATATATATAAAATCAGTCCCGTAACAGGCCACAAGGGCCCAGAGTGGCAGATACTTACTGTAGAGGTATCTGATTCTTGAACATACGGCACACTAGGGAGATAGTGTGGTCAATACTATGCTCCGGCCGCATTATTTTCCCCTTGGCTCCTTCGACTGCTAGAGTCATTAGCACTCAAGGTACCCATTTTTAATTAAATTAATTAAAGGCTGGGTGAGCCCAGGGACGATCTGGGACCCCAAATCCAACCCTCGAACGGCAGCACTAGAAGAAAAAAACTTTAGTACGCGCTTGGGTTTTGAACCTGGTCCTCCAGTTCATTAGTCGAGTGATCTACCACTGAGCTAACCTCGCCCCCTTATATATATATATATAGCTATTCGGTTGAATTTAAAGTCCAACCGTATTAGTGCTGATATAAAACGCCTAGTAGCCCACTTATGACAGCCGTCTGAAGGAACCTTCATATGTTTTTCTTTATTTAAAATAATACAAAACCGGATTAAACATTTCTATTTAATACAGCTCTAATCATTGTTTTTCTGTTGTTTTTTTTTTTTTAAGCAGCTGCTCTGACTCGAACTATTTATATGATAACTATGTTTAAACGCATACCAGCCCTAGTAATATGAGCCATATGACTCTAAATAAAAGAGCTGATAAGACGTTATACGTCGACTCGAGTATTTGTCCCTTGGGCGCCTGGGTATGGCTCCTAAGTGCCATGTAACTAGATAACAGTACTTTTATTACAGACAGCAGTAGTTAACAGTACAAATGCCCACATGGTTACGAAATATCTACAAGTGAACTGTGTTTGCTGTTCGAGTAGCTAGATTGCTTTTTCAGTGGTTAATCTTAAACAGTTCTCTGTAACGGAATTAGCTCGCAGGTTACTCTAACTAAAATAGATTTTTAAGTTGTTCAATGATAACAATATCAATAGTCCGACACGGAGTAGCTGCGTAAGCAACCCCCAATTCTCCGCTATACAACTAATAAATAAATATAAAAACATTTTGCTTAACTTATCTAAAATATCCTTTTACCTATTTATTGTTGAGTAGTTGAGGTTGACTTCCTTCATTGCTAATGTTCCCGAATATATTAAAGTCGAATGAAGTAATAAGTATTGTTACAGCGGCGGGAAAATATCCTTCACAATAGACAATCCTTGACTTCATACCAAGCAACTTTCATCTCACGACTTTCCCATCACATCAATCTTATCTCTGCCTTCAAGTATTTCCTACTACAAGTATCCTTTAATTCTTTCATTTTCCTTTTATTTATTTATTAGTCCCCGCAACTAGAAAATAAAACTAATGAAATAGCAAGAAATAGATAATAAACTAACACAAAAATCAAGACATGTTACAAAATAATTATTCTAAGAATGACATATAAAAAACATTAAACCAAAACAATTTATATAATAATAATAAAAAAAAAAACACAACAAAAAAAAAACTTGTTACAATTTTGTCGTGAATGATTAATGTAAGAATATACAGCTGTTGAGCAAATGCTGGAAACAAACTTTATAAGAAATTCGCCTAAGCAGTTTATGCAATTATGTATACGTAGGTGAAACGAAAAATTACAATCCCCCCGCCCAACTCAACACGAACTGGTATCATGTATGAGAACAAATATGAAAGATCTGACAACGCAAAACATGCCAAACATCCTTTCCTCAAACGAAATTTTTTTAAAAAAAAAGAAGCCAGATCTCATAATGGGTCCTGATTAGTTTAACGACATCATCAAAACTACATCAATTAGAAAATTGACAAACAAGACATTTTTCCTATCGACTCCAATATTTTCCAAAACCACTTTTAATCCCAAACTATTATATACGAAGTGGTTTGCAGAAATAATTGGATAGAATATTTTTTGGCTCTATTGGTACATTCCTTCAGGATAAGCTAAAAGGCAAGTAAAGGATTTCATTATTTATAAAAGGGCATCCCAAAACAAATTATATTTAATGAAGTCTATCTTCCCTTAATTTTCTTTACTCAACCCCTATAAGAAAGAAGGGATTCGACCTAAAGACGACGGCTGAATATGGCCGATTATAAAGGAACGGTAAGTGCCGATAAAGCCTATAAAGGCCGAGGATAAGCCTATAACGGCAGGCCAGGGCTTTATAAAGGCCCTCAGAGGGCTTATATCAACCCAAACACTGCCCTTTATTTCCTGCGCGAGGGAAAGCCCTTCGTTAAGTATCTACACCGATGGCTGCTTGCTTTTAACTCAAATATTTTTGTTAGGTTTTCCTTAATGTAGTTCGCCATCTCATTTATTTATACTGTAGGTGTTTATACAATTTGCTAATCCATCTTATTTTATAACATTTATTCGAAATCTTCTATTGATATTAGTTTATTCCGTCAGTGTAAGAGCGTTTTGACCATCAAATAATTTTCTCGAAGATTAAACCATTTAATTTCTCTGGTATTCGAATAGAAATTTCTGTATGACTTGACACCAATGTCACATGACAATGCCGCATAAGTACCTTAATTCCATCTAGCGGGTAAAAAATAACATGTACCCGGTTTCATTCGCAATTAATTAAAATATACTTTTTTTTTTGATGGAACTCACCAAACTCTTCCTTCTTTTAAAATATTTTTTCCATCTATTCACTTCTTACATCACTGCTTACTAACAGCGCAGGTATATTTAAGAATGGGTTCTCTATGAGTCCATATCCTAGCATGGAACACGATGGACACATTGATTATTATACAACATTCAAAATTAGCGAGTTACAATTAATAAATTAACAAGAAGTAATAAGAATTCTTCAATAATATAGACGCATGGCTCCAAGACGGAGATTCGGGTGCGTGCAACAGCTGTTTTTGGAGAGAGTATATACCTGATCAGCCTCCCAGTAGATAGACCATACAGTTTACAGATTTAAGCATACAAGCAAATATAAAGTTGAGCTACAGGAGATATTTTTGGGCTTATTCAACGCAAGGACTACAATAGCACACATAATATCGTGTATAGATTCGTAAAATTGTTTACTGTCTTTATACAACACCAATAAGATCAACAACAAACTTGTACGATAATTATTGAGACTAAAAGAACACCGCACACAATGCTTTGCGTTTCTAGCCATGAAATCATTCTACAGAACACAGTAGCGGACCAACAAGCAAAACTAGCTACTAGAAGCAACCCATAAGACCAGTACTTACACTTAATAACGTAAGAATAACTGAAGCTATCCTGAGTAAGTGGCATGCCACTTGGTATTCCACTCAAGATAAGCACCCAAGAAAAATAAAGAGCAATACACTACCATATTTGTCAAGAGAACAAAGAATAAGACCTGTCGAAGTGCCACTAACAAGACTGAGAATCGGACACTTCTGCCTATTTAAAAGACAAGACAACCCAAGATGCGAGACATGCATCGTTACTTTAACTGTGAATCACTTACTAATAGGGGCGAGGTTAGCTCAGTGGTAGAACAGGACTCTTAAGCTGGAGGACCTGAGTTCAAATCCCGAGCAAGCACTTAAGATTTTTTTATGTAGTGTCTTTGTTCGTGGGTTGAATTCGGCCTCCCTGACCGTCCCTAGGCCAAACCAGCCTTTAATTTATTAATTAATGGATACTTTGGTGCTAATGACTCTAGCAGTCGAAGCGGCAAGGGGGAAATCAGGCGCCCGGAGCATAGTACTGACCACACTATCTCCCTAGGGTGCCGTATGGTCATGAATGGCCTCTACAGTATCTGCCCCTCAGGGACCCGTGGCCTGTTACGGGACTGATTTTTTTTTTTTTTTTTTTTGACACTCACTAATAGACTGCATGAAAAGAAACGGGCAAAATAGAAGCTTCATGAACTGTTACCTATTTTCCACTAAAGAATAATATAATATATAATAATATTCTATTCATTTTGGCTCCTAAAATTTCGCTATTCTTCGCGATATCGTTCCAGTAGGTCTTTACATTTTTCACGAAATATTAAAACAAAATATTAATTTTTTTCGGGCACATGTTTTCTACGTTTTTGGACGTGAGGAATCTAATAAACCATTTCCAGGAAACCGTTTGCAAGAGGAATAGATAAAACATGTTTTTTTGACTAATTTTTGGTTTGGGTATTTAGAAACGATGGAGACAATTGAAAATTATTCCGGATATATTTAATTCATCAAATCTAGGATATTTAAATTGAGGTTTCGTTTGGAGTTAGGGGATTATTAGGAAAACAAATTTTAATATGAGATAAGAGCGGTTTTGGGATTTGCTTAAATTATATTTTCTTGATAATTGTTTTTTTTTTTTTTTTTTTTTTTTTTTTTTTTTTTTTTTTTTTTTTTTTTAACCAGGTAAGATTTTTTCTCCCAACTGATTGCATCATTTCTAAAACTAGCTTAATTTTTGTGAATCAGCATTGCTTTGATGATGCACAACAAACCGTGGATTAGATCACTTGACTGTTTAATTAAATTTATACGTAGTGTTTACGGTTGAAAGTATATAGTCCCTTTCCATGGGATCTGGTACATCTTCCAGGTTGTAGCTCAGGGGTGTGTGAATGAGTGAGTGGACATGTGTGTGGAATGTGAGGGGTCATAAAGGAAAGACTAGTAGATAATATAGCTACATATAATTAACAACAAAACCTTACTTTAATAATAATGTATGATGCTTCTGTGAATGGGTGATGATGATGATGGGTTGCTTGATTGATTCTCAGTTGGCATGCTGGCTGGCTGCTCCAGGACTCCTTGCTTTGAGTTGCTTGGCGTTCTACTCCATATTACTGTAGTTAACTTTCAGAGAGAAAAACTTGGAGCTGGTGTCCATTAAGCTTGAAACTATACGACGGCCATTTTTGACTTGAGCATGTCATATCTCCATGGCAAGGAGGTAGGACCGAGGTATGTGCGATGAAGACTGGGCGTACGTGTGATGATGATTGAACACGTAGAATTAAAATTCCTAGAATTGTATATATCGGCGCTACAAATGCAAAGGCATCGAATGTGAAAATCACCACTTTTCAGAGTTGAAAAGCATTTATTCATAACGTTTTTTGGACAGTCAAATATTCGGCAGATTTGACATTTTGATAGTGGAATTCTTTCCCCTTAATAGAGTGAAGTAAGATTCAAGAATTTGCCGTACAAAAGTACAGCAAAATTTAGTAATGATTGACAATGAAAGATGCATTTTTTTAAATTCGTTACTTTGCATTTGTATCGACGATATGTACTAATTAACATGTAATATGTAAGTATAGAATATTATGTAATTTAATGTAATGTAATAATATATAAACGATATAAATATATAGACAATAACGTAATATAATATAATGTAATGATATATACACAATGTAAACATGTAGACAATAATGTAATATATATATAACAAAAAAAATGTAAGGTGTACATCGCTATAAAGCGTTAACACAAAAATAAAATTAAAAAAAAATGATATTTTCTTAAGAATCTGGAAAATGCTTGGGAAATCATAAGGTAGTATTAGTAGGGATGTAATAGAGTCATCCATTATCTTCCTTAGATGACTTTATTTCTATAGCCACCTCGCGTGCACCCTAAGGAGGAAATAAAGAGGAAGTAAGGTATGGAAAGCTGTGATGAATCAATCCTTTATTGTTTCATGGGGTATAGCGTCCTGGACACGCGAGGAGTACACACGCTACGTCCATTCATCTCTTTGCTTCCCGCGCTTTCTACCTCTCACGTCACTCCATTCATGCCTTCTTACACAGTTATAGCTATTGTTACGCCTCTCTGACATATCAATCTTATCTAGAGATAACGTATCGCTTTATCAGACAAATCACAGTAATTTTTCACTCTAGGAGAATCATTTTTGTTACAGATAAAATCGCTTCATATCCACGAAATCTAATAGCCTTTGTTCATATTAATGTAATAGCCCGTCACGCAAGAGCTGTATACGCAGGTGCTAGTTGATGCCATATTACTTTGGAAAATTCTTAGGAGAGCACATTTAAATAAAAACAAAAAATTTTAAAAATATTTCCTACTGACTCAATTGTTATTTTGATATTATTTTATTTGGGGTATCCTTGGGTAAACCCCTACTTGTATTATTATTTATGGAGTTATCTTTCACATTACAACACAACGAGCATGCGTAAAACATTATCATCTATCATGGGCTATATAGGCAATCATTTCGGGGTGGGGGCCGGGAGCATTTCGGGTGGGGGCATTTAGGGGATATGGAATACTATCATTCTAGAACTTGGAATAGTATATGTACAACTGAAACGCTATTACACCCAAAAAAACATTATTCTTTCTGAACTGAACTGAATCTTATTTAATTTATTTTGACGGTTTTTATGACACATTTTTACCGATGAAACCAGAATTTCGGGGGGGGGGAGCCCCCTCCCTCATATACGCCCATGCCGTCTATGTATGTTAAGTTCAATAATGTGTATCTTTGTAACATTATTTTCTTTGTAAAGCTCTATCTTTTAACTATGTACAATTCTAACTTGTATGAAACTTTAACATCTTTCTACGTAAAATGCTAGTTTATGTATAGCCAAAGCTGTGAAGAATTTCAATAAAAAAAATTTAATGAAATATAATATTTTGATTCCAAACGAATCTCCATATCCCGTGATCCAGAAAGCATTTTCAGACCCATGTTGATAGCAACATTTTTGCAAAGATCGAATTTCCTATAAGTAGCTTGAAGCTTAACCCCTACTTTGGGGCCACCCTGTATATAAATATATATATATATATATATAGGGGAAGGAGTTGTACCTCTGACCGTCTTGTACCTTTGACCACCGAGGCTGTGGCGGCACGAAGCAACAATTTATAAATTGTAATTAGTGGTGTAATTAGTGTTTAGGTCCTTCACTAGAAGGCTTGTGTAACCTACTTTGGATTATTCAAGTCAAAGAGGATTCTTACAAAAAATACTTATCCATTTCTATAATAAAAATGTACGTTATTTATTGATGACGTTTTGCCTCATAATATTTTTTGTATTAAGTCTTTTTAGATGGAAATCATTTGACAAAGTAGCTATTACAATAAGAAACATGGTGTAGCTTCTGAAATTGATTTATCTTAACCCTAAATTTCAGATTTTAATTTACACTACCAGGGTGTTGTACCTCTGACCACGACTAGTTGTTGTACCTTTGACCAGGTCAAAGGTACAACACACCTGAGTAATTTTTACAGAATTCAACTTTTATGTTCTTCTGCTACAAGTTTTTTTTTAAAAAAATAATATTGGTTTCTTCAATTGTTCAAAGAATTTAAAAAATAATAAATTATATAAGTTCAAACCGACTTTATTAATTCTCATTGTAGAAGTTCGAACCTGTCGCCCCTTATCGTTCCACTCGAAGTTGTAAGACCTCATCGAAAAGCGCAGGCCAGGAAAATGTCAAATAGGGACCGGCCTAAAGGGAAACCTCGTATCCTGACAGATATTCCTGAAAAGCTAATTATTGAAGGTGAAAGAAAAAAAAAAAAAAAAAAAAAAAAAAAAAAAACACGAAAGCACCCCCTAAACGTAAGACACCATATACAAATAAACCCCTTCCTAAAAAAGTGGTAAATAAAAAGAAAATTATTCTAATGACAGTTCAGATTCTGATACTGACACGGAAATTTCTTCAGGAGAAAGTGACGTTGATCTGTCTGATAAATGTGAGTTAAGTCGATAACCAGCAACAATTTGAAATATATTATTTGGAAAAAGGAAATTTTTACTTGTTAAAAATAAAATCAAAAAGACTATTACATATTTAGTCGCAGAGATCTGTGATATTAAATGTCCAATATATGATCCAATATTTGAAAAAAAAAAAAACTTTAAGTGACAAGTTTACGAGAGAAGATGAAAATTTGTATGATATTGATGTTGAAGACATTGTGGCTAAACTTCCATACCCTACTATTGCTAGTGGATCTGCTTGACAGTTAAAACGTTTATCGATTGACTGGATTTTTCAGCATATTAAACATAACATAATATCAATAATAGCTTTTTATTATGCTTACATCCTTGTCCTGTATTTATTAAACTCACAATTAATTATAATATTACTCTCGCCACTGTTACGGAGCTCACATGGAATAAATTATAATAATATTACTCAATACGATTTTTTTTCTGCACTGCTGTGTTGTTTGTACCTGGTCAGAGGTACAACACCCCATGGTCAAAGGTACAACTACATGTTGTACCTTTGACTACTGTACAATTATTTTTTTTAAAATTAATAAAAAATATTAAATGTAAAGTTAGAACCTCGAAAAAATTAAATATGATAAACAATAGAATACTAATTACAATGAAATAAAAAAAATGAATTTAGCCTTAATATTCAAGCTAAAAAAAATTCAATTGTGCAAAGTGGTGAAAGGTACAATACCTTCCCCTATATATATATATATATATATATATATATATATATATATATATATATATATATACACATAGTGTGATGAGTTTATTTATGATCACACATAATGAAATTAAGAAATAAGGAATGATAATAATATATACATAAATTAATTTAAAATAAAATAAAAACTATAGATGAAAAACAGAAAGAAATTTAAAAAATAATATAATTAAGAAAGAAAAAAAAACAAAGAAAAAAGTAGATTGCTAATGATAATAAAAAAAAATTAAGCAAGTACTTTGAAAGAAGCCATTCAATATTGATACTTCCTAGTTGAGAGCATTTATTTGTTCTTTAATTACATAGTTAATCACGAGGCCAAGATCTCTTTAGCCTCCTAGGAGGGATTTTGGGGCGGGATTAGGAGAGGGATGGGGCTCTGGGATTGGGATGGGCAGATAGTTTGGAGTGAAAGGTTAGGAATCGGGATTTTGCCCGGATTTTATTGGAATCGTAGAAAGGGGCATTAAATATTTTTCATAAGACTTTGGATTGGAATACCCGTATTCTCTGTATATTTGTAGTTTTTGTTGTTCCCCACAGTTCAAGTCCGTACGTCCAAATAGGTCTGATGATGGTTTTGTATATAGTGAGTTTGTTCTGCGTTGTGAGTTTTGATGAAGGTCCCAATAGTCGTCGAATAAGTCCGTCTCTCCTGTTCAGTTCCTGTCTTTTCAGTCGGATGTGTAGGTTCCAAGTGAGTCTACTGTCTAGTATTATTCCCAGGTAGAGCACTTCGTTGGATATAGAAAGTTCTTGACTGGTTTTTCTAACAGGAGGCCAAGTTCTCTTATTGAGGGTGAATGTTATTTGGCTGCATTTGGATTCACCTTGATTTTCTACCTGTTACACCAATCCTCAACAGACTCTATGTATATGTATACCTATAAATGTATATGTATGTAAGGTTTTGATATTGATAACATTATTTTTTAGGATACTTTTGAGTAAATAGAGAACATTTTAGGATTCCAAGGATGATTAAAATGCTTTTAGATCAGAACAGCATCAATATCCAGTGTAGTTTATGAAAAGGTGCATCTGTTATCTTGTAAAAGATGATCTGTCTTTACAGTCATTTGTATATGGTATCTTTATGGCTTGAATAGATGTCATAATGTTGTTACGTAATCAGTGATTTTCCTGGAGGCTGAGTGTTATCTTCTTGATAAGAAGCAATATATCAACACCCACTGTCACCATGATAACACATTACATTTTACATGATGTGGGCGTTAGATAGTTCAACTGATAGGCCTGAGCTTGAATTGAACAAAATATAATCACCTGAGATATGCCAGTTGCCGATATTAAGGTATTAAATGACTGGTAGATAGAAAGGACTAACTTCGAGACGAAACTGTGCCAAATTAAAAATAAAACAACAAACAAGACACATACAGTTAAGCACATATTAGATACAGGTTAGGAGTTCCACGTGGCTTAAAGGACCTACTGAACGAAACTAACATAATATTAACTGTATAATTTCGAAAGCTTACAATGGTAACAGTTAAAAGTTTGACGAAATCTTTCGTGAATCATCTTCAATAAAATAAATAAATAAATCGTTCCGGAGGCTCGGTGGCCGAGAGTGTTAAGGCGTGTGCACTTAATACACCGTGCCAGGGGTCGTGGGTTCGATTCCCACTATGGGGCGGTGGCTTTTATTTGAAAAAAAAAAAGGCATCAGCCCTAGTCTGGCAAGAAAAGAGTGGTAGCCTATCGATAAACTGTCCCAAAATTCTAAGTTAATAATAATGGACGTTAAAATATAAATAATAATAATAATGGACGTTAAAATATAAATAATAATAATAATGGACGTTAAAATATAAATAATAATAATAATGGACGTTAAAATATAAATAATAATAATAATGGACGTTAAAATATAAATAATAATAATAATGGACGTTAAAATATAAATAATAATAATAATGGACGTCAAAATATAAATAATAATAATAATGGACGTTAAAATATAAATAATAATAATAATGGACGTTAAAATATAAATAATAATAATAATGGACGTTAAAATATAAATAATAATAATAATGGACGTTAAAATATAATTAATAATAATAATAAATCGTTCGAGAAACACGTGGACACTTGTAAACATGTTTTTAGGCGCCTCAACATCTGGACAGTATCCAAAGCAGAAATTATTCAATTTAAGCACCAACTTCTCTGAATGAGATCGCTCAAAAACATCGCATAAGAACCGTATTTGTAGGTGATGTAATAAGCTGACTGAGGCCCAGAGGCCGTGAGTGTTAAGGCGTGAGCACCTAACCCTCCGTGCCAAAGGTCGTGGGTTCAATTCCCACTAGGGGTGGTGGCTTTTCTTTAGAAAAAGAAAAGGCATCTCGCATATCCTGGCGAGAAAAGGGTGGTTACCTAGAGATAACCCGCCCCAAAATTCTTAGCTAATAACATAATAATAATGGACGTTAAAATTTAAATGAATAAATAATAAGCTGTCGAATAGATACTTTACATTTACTACGATTTTCCTACCATTTTTGAGATTAATAAGAATATATCCTGGAATCCAGTTATTTCCACGTTTCTCGGCAACCAACTTGAAAACAGTATCTTTGGATTCTCCACGTCCGATTACTTATATATACTTTTTATTAAAAAAGAAAGCATAGCAACACAAAAAACCTAAGCGTTACGATTTTTTTCGCGCGTATTTTGCCCAAAACACCATGTTTCGGCGGACTGAGTCAGCTGGTTAACAAATTTGAGCTTTCAAATTGCACAAAGTATATTTGTACTGCATTTTATAAAAATCTGTCCTTTTTGAGCCATCTATAAAGCGAACAGACACTTATGACGCAACACGGAGATGGCGCTGAGAAATGTCCAAATGTATACAGTGTGTGTCCCTGACTAGTCAAGAACTGAGGCTTTTACCAACTGCGAAAAGAATCCAATTAGTGTGGAAAGCAACGATAAGAGCAGGTACGTTGATGAGTACAAATTTCCGGGCCAACTAGTCAATTTCTGAAATAATGTAAGGAAAGAAATGCGCCTGAGCGCTCCTAGTTGTAGAAGCAACAACCAACGCCCGAGCCGCTCAAGGTCGTTCACCATCAGAAGCATGGTTTTTGGAGCGAAATTCGCGCGAAACGTTTTTGACTTCATATACTTGCAGGTACTTGTTTTATAAGTTTCTCAACGTAGGGAAACGAATGAAACCATTTATGAAACGATATCTGTAACAGTTTACGAGAATGATTTATACAACATTTCCAAGCTAATTTTCAGTTTGGGTATTTATTCATAACGATTGATTCTGTTAAAAGTTGTTCCAGATTTATGATATTAATCTAATCAAAG
Source organism: Gonocerus acuteangulatus (assembly GCA_946811695.1). NCBI lineage: Eukaryota > Metazoa > Arthropoda > Insecta > Hemiptera > Coreidae > Gonocerus > Gonocerus acuteangulatus. The sequence goes on from OX328123.1 coordinate 29,852,744, forward strand.
ACATTACAATTTTGGTTGCCCTTGAAGCTAAGATAGTATTCGAAATACAAATTTCAAGACATGAAAAGTTTTGGAATCTTCGTATATTTTCGTAAATATCTCGAAAACTGTGGAGAAATCGTGGTAAGTGGAAAGTGACTATTCGAAAGCTTGCTAAATTCCCAACGAAAAGGTTCCTATATGGGGTCTCCAGTGGTCTAGTGGGTAACGATCCCCACTGGCAGCAGGATTTTCTCATCCCACGGCTCGGGAAAATTCCTCGCTGCACCCTGGATGTCGGGGTCTGGAAGTGCTCATCACATGGAAAATGCTAGTTTTTTCTTGTGAACGGGTTATTGACTTTGTTTATCTAAGTTTTTAATTAAATGAGGTGTTTTTTTTTTAAATTTCATTTAACAGTTAAATAAGTATTTAAAACATTGAATGTTGAAACTGGCGATGGAGGAATTTCGCTTAGGATATAGTCAGTTTCCTGTTGTGGCACCTCCTCAAGGCAAGTTCATTCTCTTTTATTTTATATTTTATGCGAAACATCCAACCCTAGTAAAGGCATTAAGGTGATGAAGTTCCTGCGTGTCGGACGTTTTCTTACAAGGTGGATAATGTCTCATCAATATTCTTAAGCATCCATAGAAGCTCTTTTCAATTTCTTCTTAATAAAAGATACTTTTAATTACTGCTCAAGAATGAATTCTGTCGAGTTGATTAATAAAACTCCTTCGTAGACTGAATAAGATCCGACTTTCATTATTGAAATTGTCTTCTGTATTCCTTCTCCCTTCTTCAGTTTTTTTTTTTCAATGTTCAATAAATCTTCCATCAAATTTATTCAGTGGAGAGAGATTGAACCTTTTGAAATATTGAATTAATCGAAGGAATTTATAAAAATTCTACAAGCCAGACATGAATAACTTTTGTTACTTTTAATATATTCAAGTAATTTATAAGGTTGCATTCATGAAAAAATATTTCAAAGCAATCTTTAATCTTCATGAATATATATATATATATATATATATATATATATATATATATATATATACTATTCTATATTGTTGTTATTATATTTTTTTTTATCTCCCGTGGTAGTGGGTTTGAATCCCGCCTGATGATAGGTAACTTTTATAGCATATATAAAGTGTGGCAACTTGGAGATAGATTCTATTCATTTCACTATAAATTTCTTTATGTAGTTGTTGATTATACAAATACAGGGTGTCCCACATTGAGATGTCATAATTTAAAGGGATTATTCTGCACTTCATTTGTAGTTCAGGGACGCAGAAATGAGCGTTCTATCTCAACATGTAGCAGAGCTATTCAAACTTTTGTCTCTTTTAAAAACTATTGGGTTTTCTTATGAAAAACAGTGTTTTCCGGATTTCTGGTCTATGTACTATTGTTATTAGGGTTTTCTTAAGTCCTTTAATATTTTCTTAATCAGCTATTTGTAGACGTAGTGGTTTGCCTCCACCTCAAAAGTTGCCTTATTTAATAAGCTTTAAAATGGTACCCTGTTGTTTAAAAAAAAAATTATTTAAGTCTATTTTTTTCTGATTTCTAAGTCAAAACCAATACATTTGCTTTAGCGCGAAGAAGCCATTGCGAACACATTATTTAATTTCACGCGAATATGGTGATGTCCCATCCTTCCAAAATTAGGTACACACACTTTTTGCTCTGATTAAGGATTAGGGGACACTTTGGAAAGAGTGAAAGATGGCAGAAGAACATATTTGAAATAATCACAATTATTGTTAACATATATGTACCAGAATAATCCAACTGTCGATATAGGACTTCTCAAGTATAAAAAACATCTTCAGAAGAAAAAAAAATTATAATGCATGAGAGCTCGTAAGATAACGTAAGGGCATTATGTGTGCTGATTAGTACTTCTTGTCATGTAAATGTGTATTGCTTTACAAAATAGGGTTTAGTGGAAGAAATGGTTGGAATGAAAAGGAATTCTCGTAGCCCTCCGACCCGCTGATACTGAAAGCAGTGCGGGTTTAGTAAACATTCGCGCCGCTTTACTGCTACGAATCTGAAGTAGCCAGCATATCCGCACTAGTATTTCTAAAGTGATACAACTCAAAAATACGTGTTTATCAGTTATGACTATGGTAAATATCTCTTTATCAACCATCAACACTGTATGTACCTAGCTACAGAGCTTGTACTCCAGAGGGCACTTGTGTCTCTCTTCCTGTCTTAATGCTATTCCACTACATAGACTTGAGTGACACATTTTTAGTTGAGTTTTATTTTGAGTTATGGCACTTTAGAAATGCTAATGTGATAAATAGTTATATATATTATTTATTTTTGAAAACGAACCAATATATTTATACTTTTTTTTGGAGGCTTGAGGCGTGTAAACCTGTAAAGGAACTACAGAAGTTGAATGAAAAATATTACTGTTTCTTAGAAGGATTAAAACAATTTATCCGTTTAGGCTAGTCCTCTGTTACTGCTAAGAAACTTGAAATATGTATATCATAGCGAGATGAATTACATTCCTGGTGTCCTTAACACATTTTATTTTATTAATAACCTATTTATTTTCATGGCGACATTTCATTTACTAATTTCTAATATTATAATTTTAGTAATAGCTTAAATATCCATTGACTTTTTTTGTTATTTTCACGAATGGTCTCTATTATTATTCTACCTTATCAAATGGCAAATAACCCTTGTAGCGTTGTGCAAAATAAGTGTGGTTTTTGTTGCCCGATGGGCGTGAGTGTACAAGGTGTGGCCACTCTGTGCACTTGTTGATTCATGAGACAACTGTAGTGTTTAATGAGACCTACTTTTAAATATCAAGTAGAGTTACAGTGACCTGGATATGAAAATCTCATAGTTTAATAGGTAAAATAATTTAGTTGTATGTAGATGTTATAAAGAGCTTCAAATTTTCTCTAAAAGTCTAAAAGGCACTCGAAATTGCCTAAAAAAAGATTTAAAGTCTAGCCTAATATTACAGAAAAGCCTGTTTGATTGAGTTTTCCCAGGAAAGATGACTGCCCTTAAATTTTGATCAAAGGAACGCCATCACCATTCTACCTTTTGTTCATATTGGCCCATTCAATAGAGATGTGTTGCTATGAGAGAGGAACCAGTGTATATTTTGCCTGCCATATAGTGTTTGCCTTTGATGTTGTTGGCCAATGGGACACCTTTCCCATCCTCTGCCTTCTTTATATAGACTCGTTCACGGAGGATTTCACGTGAAAGACGAGGAATGGGTAAGCATTCCGCATCCCTGCCTTCCTTCACCGATCGCCTACTCTCTGTCGTGTCTTATATATACATTCACAATGTCCTTTCAGGGACAATAAAACGCTCCTAGTAAAATGATAATCAATATTGTGGGAATCGGGCTTTTACATTTTTTTTTTTTTTTCTAATCGTTTAGAAATAGTTCTCTCCAACTGGGATATGAGATCTCGAGTCTCTTTGCTCAAAATACTTGACCATTTTTGGAAAGGCTCTCGGTGTATAGAGGGGAGACCAAAGGGAAAAGAAGTGTGTATAGAGAGGAAAAACAGCAATGTCTTAGGGTGCGTTTACATCTGACACTTCTCGCAGGATATATATGTGTCTTTTTAGTCTCTTGCAAGTTTACATACTAAGAGAAATAGCTAGACATTTATATCATGGATATGTATTCGACAGTTCTGGATTTCTTGAAATTTGCGATAAATGTACGGCCCGTTTACACCCATACATATATATCCTGTGTAGTACATTCTGCTAACAATAAAGAAATTATCGAAACACGAAATCGCGACGTGTGTAATTATTATGAAAATGTTGGAAATAAAATTAAAAAAAAATGTTGTGCATGGGTTCGAGAATGGATTTTGAGACGAAAAGGATTAGGTTTCTTGAGTCAATTAATATCTGAGCGCAGTATCGAGGATCCAGCGTAGTTCTCGATTTTTTAAAGAATGAAACAAGCAGATTTGGAAAAGCTTACATGTAAAATAGGTCCTCTTATATCAAACCAATATACAAAATTTAGAAAGGCTGTTAGTGTAACAGAATGATTAGTTCTAACTACTACTATTTGGTATTTACTTGATGAAATACTATTTTATATTATGAAATTTTATTAATATGAACTATGTTCTGAAATTGTACACTTGATATATTTCACAACTGAATTGGTCTCTTTAATTGTATTTTTTTTTTTTTTTAATTTCTTCGGTAGTTGTTCTGACTGCGTCGGCCATTTCCGTTAAAGCATGATTTTTTTTTTTTTTTTTTTTTATTCTATCTTTATAAGTAATACGATTAACTTTCCACAGCTCTGGTTTACTTTGCTACATGTTGATAAGTTCTATAACTTCAACTTTTAAGTATTTTTTATCCCCCATATTGCAAGAGAAAAGTAGACAAACTTTTAAAACTCCAGCGACAAATCAAATAGTTCTGTAGCAATTAGCAAATAATCCGTGTTTACACCTGTTGGTATAGAAGTGTCGACAATACAGCTAATAGCCAAGATATTTCTCCCTGACATTTATTCTTCTCTTTATAATTAGTGTTTACACCTGACACTTATAGCTCGTGATAGAAATATATATATCGGACATATATTATATGCAGTGTACATTAGGGTGGGTTTACACTTGCTAGTTATTGCAGGATATTTATATCAGAGAGAAATTGCGACTATTGAAACCCCATGTAAAATGTATGTCGGCAATAAATTCTACCATGACCAATTTATTGCAGACATACATTTTACATGGGTTTTCAATAGTCGCAATTTCTCTCTGATATAAATATCCTGCAATAACTATCAGATGTAAATGCACCCTTATTAGGAAGACAGTATTGCTACTTTACTGACGTACTTAAAAACGACAACGATATACAATAAAATATAGTAATAACTAAGGACCGGATTTTTAGGATAAAATAAGCACCCAATTAGGTTTTTGCAACAGGCATAATAGGTCTTTTTAGGTTTTTATTTAAAAATCCATTTTAGGTTTTTTAGGTGATAAAAATGTTTTGAATAGGTTCAAAAATAGGTCTTTTTAGGTTTTTGATTTAAAAATCCATTTTAGGTTTGTTTTAGGTGATAAAACTGTTTCAATAGGTTCGAAAAATAAGTTCAACCTATTACAATTTATCATTAATAATATTGATTAATTTATAATTGATAAATTAATATGTATATGTAGTGACATAAAAATAAACAACAAATAACATTATTTTATAGAATAGTATATTGAGAAAGAAAAAAATATGAGCAAATAAAAATAAAACGGAAATATGAGTTATTATTTAAAAAAAAGAAGAAGAAGAAATAAAGCAATGTTTAAACTAAAGAAAGAAAAATAAATTAAGTTATTTAATAAAACACACATTAATAAAAAAAATTAATAAGAATATTAAACAAAACAATTAAAACAAATATGTATATTTTTAAGTTTCTCTGCTTAAGAGTTCCAACTTCTAATGAACATCAGGAAAAATGTCACTGCCCACAGAAAGGTACTTAACTATGTTAAAACAAAATAATTAAATCTAGGAAAAATTTAAAAGGGAAAATATGAAACTAAAATAGGTATGCAGTAAACTACCACATAGATGCCCAGGTTTTCGACGGTGAAATTCTCCTGTTGTCTTAGGGAACTGTCTTAAAATTGGAGAAAGATAAAGATACGCCCGTTCACGTCACAAGACGTTATAGGGGAGTATTTCATCGCATATTTTAGCTCCAGTGTTGACGATTCCAATTTTCCAATGAGATTTGGAAGATCTGAGAATGTGCTATTAGGAATCTGGGTGTACCACCATAAAAAAAACCCATCAACATCATGTTTAGGAGAAAGGAAAAAAATAGGTGAAAACCTAAGAATCCGGTTCCAAGTAATAACACTGAATACCCACAATTTCCGCCAAGTCAAAGAGCCTTATCTCAGGATAATAGACCCCCGATTTATTCTAATCTAAAAATATCATTATGGTCACTAATTATTTTTATTTATTTTACCCACTTATTCTAGTCATTTAGTATTATTTCTCTTATTATTAATTGTCCATGACTTGCTACTTATTTTCTAATTTGCTTTCTGATCCTGGATTTATAATTTATTTCTTACTATTTTTTAAAAATTATTTCAGGGCAGATCATTATTACTGTGGATCTCTTAAATTTAATGAATGAGTAATGAAATAATTATTAAATATTAATATTAATTCCAGTTTTGTACTCAAATAGTTTCACGCGATTCAACACATACATTTTTACAAGAACAACAAAAAAAATTCTAGTTTCTCGTCTGCATTTCTTGGGCAAACGGTAAATCTACCAGAAAGTCTCTGCTCTGCTTTTTATGCTGGTTCTGGTGTTTTTCTCCAAACTTTAGCCAAATGTGTTTAAGAATTGAAGATTTTGCTGCTTTCATTTCAATTCGTGGTCTCAGTTTAAACACATTATCTCTCAAAAATTCTACTGTCTCCATGTTCGGGGTAGCATTATTGGCTACATATATTATATGAGATTACCAAAGATATTAGAAATGTAAATATAGAGCAAATTATGTCACTTGGACCTCGGAACACATCACCTCCATATTTAAAGGTTAAAAGTTCATTTTCTACATAAAAGGTTTTAATTTTAAATGCGTACTTCCTCTGCTCCAAGGGGGGGGTATAATATTTAACCCTAAGAAGACGTTTCATTTTCCGACGTCTCATGCAAGAACTAGCCTTTGTTGTCTTTCTTCCCTTCCTTTCAAACAAACAGCTTCTTTCCCTCCCTTCCTATTGCTGTGTAGGAGTCAGAGCGCACATCGTCCAGGACTTGACAAAAAGCCGATGAAAAACCTCCACTAGAGATAGCCGACTCATGATAGGAACAACTTCTCAATGTGACGCGCATTGTCATCTCTGCATGGGACGATTCGTTCCGAAACATCCTTCCTCTTTGGACGTGTTCATCCTTAACCCTCTCCAAGCTTTTAGGAACATCCAGGAGTGTGGGGTAATTTCAAGAAAAAAAAGTCCGTCTCGTAGGAACTGCATCATCTTAGCGCGGTTCCGTTCATATCCCTAGTCTAATTTGGAAAGATTAAAATAGAAGCAGTTATTATTTTGGTTCCACCAGTCTTTTTTTTAAATTAATTATTATAATGGCGTGTCAAACCTTAAGGTCACTAACGCCATTCCTGTGTGTAGTAAAGTCTTAAAAGGTCATGATTTACGATCTTACCTGGAAGGGTCGGCTAACACTAGAAACTGTCCCGCTAGTGACAAGGTCTTGGAATCTTGAAAGTCTATATTTCTAACAATAAATTGTTTTTGTTATTTTACTTACCCAGTTTTATTGTCAAATACATTATCAAACTATAAGCAATTAAAAAATAACAAGATATAAAACAGACAAAAAGAACCGTTCGAATAAACGATATCAATTAATTTAAAGTTTTAAGCACTTATTTCTCCGATTGACATCGCCTAATTAAAACTTTTTCAGAACCTTTTTTGTAGAACATTTAGTAAGCTTTCGAATGGTAATCTTCCGCTTCCCAAGATTGTCAACGGTTTTCGAGATACTAACGAAAGTATACAAAAATACCAAAACTTTTTTTGCCTGTTAATAAAATATTTTATTCTAACCCTTCCTTAACTCCAAACGTAACCAAAATTTCAACATTTTAGTTTTAATGAAAGTAGAACATGCAGAAAATGTTTCAACTGAATCCCATGATTCTAAGTACCCAAACCAAAAACGGTATTCAAAAACTAGTTTTTCAATTTTCTCGAAAACTGTTTAAGCTATCGCCTTGAAAATGGTTTCATTCTTTTTCCTAGCCCAAGAAGCATATAAAACTACTTTCAAGCTTATAAACTCAAAAACGTAAGCGTTACGATTTTTTTGCGCGAATTTTGCCCCAAACGCCATCTTCCAGTAGGCGGATTTTACTGCTTAACGAACTTGACCTTTCAAATTATACGAAAGATTTTTGTACCAAATTTCATCAAAATCGGACCATTCGTCTGGGAGCTACAGAGCGAACAGACAAATATATATATATATATATATATATATATATATATATATAGTCGGCACTTCCGGATTGCGTCATGAGATCAACCTTATAAGCGGGGTTCCTCCCTATGGGGGAGGGAGGAACCGCGCTAAAAACGAAGGAAAAATGGTTAACATAACGACATATTCTACACGTAGAAAGTAAATAGTAATAATTTAAAAGTCGGACTCGCAGGAATTGCGTCATCTTAGCGCGGTTACATCTCGAAGAAATGTAATAGATTAGCATCACAAATCACAGGAAACTGACAGTAGTCAACTTACACAGAAGCGGATAATTCTTAATCTCTATAAATCAATACAATTATGTACTGAAAACGTACTTACTCTTTGGCTACTGCTGAGAAGGCTCTATTCTAAACAACCAAAAATTCCTTGTCATTTTAAGTCTTGTTTTACTAGCAAATTCGTTTTACTGTTATAATCCACTGTAAATATGTGCTTAATGGCGAATTAAATTCCATTCTGTCGTGGGTTAAATCTTTCTTTAAAATAAGAAATAACGGTAACTTCAGTTTGAAGCTATGAGGAAGGTTATATAGATGGAGAATTCAAAACAACCTACGTCATCATGATTAGCCACTGCCATCTTGATTACCACAGCCACTCCAATCTTATTATGAATACCTTAGACCGTTTCTTAGCTTATTTTACTACAATACTAATTTTACTGATGAATGCAATTTAAAAGTAGAAACAACCAATTAAAAAGTGAGATAAAGAAAGAGAAAAAACATTTTAAAACAACAAAACAAACACTTTTTAAGTTTTAAGCGCTTATATCTCTCATTGACGTTGCCCCATCGAATATTGCTTCAGAACCTTTTTTGTAGAGACTTTTGTAAGCATTCGAATGGTTTCTTTCCACTTATTACGATTTCCCAACCGTTATTGAGATATTTACGAAAAATGTATGGAGATCCGAAAACTTTTCATGTCTATTAATAAAATAATTTTTTTCGCATACTTCCTTATATCCAAATATAACCAAAATTTAAACATCTTAGTTGGGACTAATTTCCACGATGTAGAAAATATTTCAATTGAATCCCGCGAGTCTAAGTACTCGCCGTACCGTAAGGTAGGGATAGTCGGGGTTCGGTCACTGCTTCTGAACAAAACAACATAAAAACAACATTTTGCAAGGTAGGGATAGTCGGGGTTCGGTCACTGCTTCTGAACAAAACAACATAAAAACAACATTTTGCAAGGTAGGGATAGTCGGGGTTCGGTCACTGCTTCTGAACAAAACAACATAAAAACAACATTTTGCAAGGTAGGGATAGTCGGGGTTCGGTCACTGCTTCTGAACAAAACAACATAAAAACAACATTTTGCAAGGTAGGGATAGTCGGGGTTCGGTCACTGCTTCTGAACAAAACAACATAAAAACAACATTTTGCAAGGTAGGGATAGTCGGGGTTCGGTCACTGCTTCTGAACAAAACAACATAAAAACAACATTTTGCAAGGTAGGGATAGTCGGGGTTCGGTCACTGCTTCTGAACAAAACAACATAAAACAACATTTTACAAATGAAAATGGTTTTATTGATGCCGACGTTTCGGCATCATCAACGGTCAACGATCTCCTCTCAATAAACAACATTTTGTTGTTATAATAACAAATCAACCTCTAAACATGCAAGACTCACAAAAAAATAATGACTTACAAAAACATTTATTCCACTTATCTCAGAAACAGTTAAAGCTATCGCCTTGAAAATGGTTTCATTTGTTTTCCTAGCCCAAGAAACATATAAAACAAGTACCTGCGAGCATATGAACTCAAAAACGTAAGCGTTACGATTTTTTTGCGCGAATTTCGCCCCAAACACTATCTTTTAGTGGGCGGATTCTGCTGGTTAACGAACTTGGCCTTTCAAATTAGACGACAGATTTTTGTACCAAATTTCGTCAAAATCGGACCATTTTTGAGCTTGCTAGAGAGCGAACAGACAAGCATATATATATATATATATATATATATATATATATATATATATACACACAAATTTTAGCCACCTATATTTTCGTGATCTATAGGGTCTGAAACGTGAAAGTTTCTAGTCGGCACTTCCGGATTGCGTCATGAGGTCAACCTCATAAGCGGGTTCTCCCTATGGAGATAGGGAGTAACCGCGCTAAAATCAATTATTTCATACAGCTACAGCGAAACGGAAATTGTCTAAATTTAACAGAGGTGTTCATAACTTAGTTAGCATGAATATGGAAAAACTAGAAAAATTTAGATCTCTAGAGCAAAATTCTAGTTTTTGCAAACTCTTTGGAAGCTAATTAATTTAAAACTGTATTGCATTGAGCGAACTGATATATATACATATTCATACATAATTGTGTGTAATTAATTCCATGATAGGCATTACTTATTATTAAGAGTTGTTTATTCCAAGCTTAATGTTTATTTTAGTATGTTTATAAAAGTTACCGTATTTTCGGTCACTAGTGACTCATTGCCCTTTAGTGACCCAGTGACCTTGCGACCTCTGTGCTCTATATTAATAGTATATTATATATTGATCTAGAAAAAGTTTCTATAAAAATTGATTCTATCAATAATTCATTGTGTGTCTTTGCACAATGGCAAAATTAATTATTTACTTCTCTATCAATAGATATTATCGTCCTCATATTTACTATATACATTGATATTAACAGTCTAGGCTATTATTATTATAATATTTTGTTCCTTAGTAAAACCATATTACTAATGAATCAGTATTGCTTAATTTTAGAACATATATTTTTCTTTAGTTGAGCACGATTTATATCGAGGTTTATTGAAATATAACAAAAAGAAAAAAACTCTAACTTCAGGAAAATATTCATAATCGGTAAACTCTCCCACTTGAAACCGATTTTGCTAGTCAACAAGTACATTCAGTCGTTTGTTACGAAAATGCTGTGTAACAAGTTTCATTCATGGGGTATCCCGTGGTCTAGTGGCTAGCGCGCTAGATTCATAAGCGGGAGATGGTGGGTTCGATCCCCACCGGCGCCAGAAAGTTCCTCATCTCAGGGCTCGCTGAGAAAATTCCTGGCTGCACCCTGGAAGTCGGCGCTAATGGCCAAGATTTATGTCGATGCGCCGTAAAAAAAGAAAAAAAAGAAAAAAAAAACAAGTTTCATGCCTAAAGGACAAAAATTACATCCGCTATCGTTTGAACTGGCATATATATGTATATTTAAATATATATATATATATATATATACATATTAATTACCGAAAATCGGATTAAAAGTGCACACAAATCTTTTAACACAAAATACGGAAAGATTAAAAGGGGTCATAAATATATGCAATGTAACAAAATATTCCAAAAGTTCCGTTCTTTGAATGAATCGCTAATGAAGTATGTTACTAATGATGATGATAAATCTCAGATTAACACAAACAACATTTTGCAAGGTAGGGATAGTCGGGGTTCGGTCACTGCTTCTGAACAAAACAACATAAAAACAACATTTTGCAAGGTAGGGATAGTCGGGGTTCGGTCACTGCTTCTGAACAAAACAACATAAAAACAACATTTTGCAAGGTAGGGATAGTCGGGGTTCGGTCACTGCTTCTGAACAAAACAACATAAAAACAACATTTTGCAAGGTAGGGATAGTCGGGGTTCGGTCACTGCTTCTGAACAAAACAACATAAAAACAACATTTTGCAAGGTAGGGATAGTCGGGGTTCGGTCACTGCTTCTGAACAAAACAACATAAAAACAACATTTTGCAAGGTAGGGATAGTCGGGGTTCGGTCACTGCTTCTGAACAAAACAACATAAAAACAACATTTTGCAAGGTAGGGATAGTCGGGGTTCGGTCACTGCTTCTGAACAAAACAACATAAAACAACATTTTACAAATGAAAATGGTTTTATTGATGCCGACGTTTCGGCATCATCAACGGTCAACGATCTCCTCTCAATAAACAACATTTTGTTGTTATAATAACAAATCAACCTCTAAACATGCAAGACTCAGACACTAAACTCTGTAAACAATTGACGTTTCAACCGCATAAAGACATTCTATGCGGTTGAAACGTCAATTCTCAATAGAAAAAACTGACTTAGATTAAATTCGAAAAGGAGAAGGAAATATTTTTAGATCAATTAATGCTAAAAGACATACTTAAGTGTCATTGCAGTAAGAAGGAAATAGTAGAGTAACATATCATGCACTCAGCAAAAAACAAAACAATCAAAAAACGAAGAAATTCTAGGTACAAAACGGAAATTCTGATCTTTCGAGACTAATAACGCAAATCGATGTGTTTTGTGAAAATCAAAGTGTGCCAAAAGTATAAATAATTTAATGTTTTGCAAGAAGTTGTTGTCAATGTTGCGGGGGTACATTTCGGTATCTATTACATAGGATCAGTGAAGATTTAAAGAATTCGTGGAAAAATACATTTTACATAACTTTTTTTGTTTGGTCTGTTGTTATTTCCGCCCAGATATGCAGTAAATAATGAATATGTTTGTTGTAGTACAGAAAGCGAAGAGGGTGTTGGATCCTGCCATATTGAGGCTTGGAGTACACATCCACTAACATGGTTAAATGCGTCGGGGCGGAGGTCTTTGATCTACACCCCTAGCCACATTTTATAGCTACGCTCCGACGAGCAAAGCAGTGTACTCTGCCATAAAATCAATGATTATATTCTCAAAGTGGCGTGGAGGAGCGTGTGCTGGTGTATATTTAGAATCATTCCTTAAAAATGTGTTGTTTTTTTTTCAGCATATCGTATAATATGAGTATGTAAGCTTATTTCCTGCGTGCGAGGGTCGTGTGTCTGTGTACGAATGGGTATGTGCCTGTGCGCATAGGAGCAATTTCAGAACCGAAAAAAAAATTTCTTCATGTTTCATAATGAAATATATGTTTTTTTCCGTGTTTAACGGCGTATCAACTATTGGGCTATTAACACCGGGCTATCTACAGGTTGCCACCCTTTTATAATCCCAACAGCACGCGGTCGGTCACCCATTCAGGTACTGACCACGCCCGACGTTGCTTAACTTCGGTGATATACGGGAACCGGTGGTTTCAACGTCACTATGGCCGTTGGCAAATTATTATTATTAAAAAGTGTTTCGTTTGTTGTAGTGTCATTTGGAAAACTAGGACTGGAAACAGCTAATGCTGCGCTGTAATTCTTAAAATTAAATAAACAAGTAAAAACAACACGCTTCTCATTTACTTATCTTGTTTTAATGAAAACCTTACAAATAAAAAAAAAACAATAAATTATGCCAAAAACTGACGCACAGACAATAATAATAAAAAACTGACTCTTTTAGATTTTAGGCATAGTTTTTCCCGAATAAGATGGCCCTATTAAAAATTTCATAAAGACCATTTTTTTTAGAAAATGAAAAGCGCTTTCGATAAGACGCCTTTATACCTCGAATCCACAAAAGGTTTCGAGATATTTAGAAAACCCATAGAAAAGTCTAGTGTTTTACACCTTTCTCGAAAAGGATTAATGATGGAAAATCAAGTAGAACCATTTTCAAGGCCATTCTTGGCCCGCTGATACAGCGTGAACATATATATATATATATATATATACATATATATATATATATATATATATATATATATATATATGAACTACCATTATTTTCGTGATCAAGGAGTTCTGAAACATGATATTTTGCAGGCGGCACTTACGGTTGTCAACCTCATAAGTGGGTTTCCTCCCTACGAAGGGAAGGAGGAGACGCGCTAAAATACTGAAAACAATTTTTTTTTTTAAATTTTTGTAAGGTCAATGAGCGACGATATGACGTAAAGAAATGAGAGAGAGAGAGAGAGCTATTCCTATTGCCAATGTTTTAACGAGCCTTCCCTTTATGCGGATGAACATACACATAGAGAGAGAAGAAGGAGATAGAGCCGACTCTATCAGGGACATGTAGAGGATAATCGAATTAATCTCGATTACCCATTCAATCGAGATATTCCTCTTTGGAGGATGAATCGATACTTCACATAGCAACTGGATTATCACCTTGGAGATTCGAGACCCGCCCTCTTTTACCGCGCATTTATTACAGTCGTATTGTCTCCATTCATTATCTGTATCACATTTTCCATAGTTGGAGGCGTTAAATACTTGTCTTGTATTTATACAAATTATAGTAACTAGGATGAAGAACAGATCAAACACCTCCACTATATATTTCATTTACTCGACAAAACATTTTCGAGATTACAATCTCATCCTCGGTGTCCTGTTAACAACCATCACAAATGGGAAAATTCAAATAAAATACCTTAGATTAGTCAAATAACTAATAAGTCAAGAATTAAAAACACCCAAAATATCGTAATTTTTATTTGACTAATCCAAAGGCATTTTATTGTAATTTTTTCTTTGTCGATGGTTATTAAGGATGTGGTGACCTCGAAAACGTTCATCATCCTAGTTACCATGATGAACCTTCACCAGCCAACTAACCCCAATTTCAAACATACTAATTATGTTTATAGTATATATTATTCTATAATAAATACTATAAACACAAGTATACTTTATGAAGCATCATAAATTTGGACTAGAATTGGTTGGCTAATCAATTTTAGCACTTTCCTCCGAAGGAAAGTAGCTATTGAGGTTGCACTCATGACGGAATTTTTGAAAAATGTCTTCAAATCTTTATAGATCCTACCTAGTAAACACCGAAAATGACCCCCGTTAAAATTTGTGTGTATATATATATATATATATATATATATATATATATATATATATGTATGTTAACACGATAGCGGCCAGAGTTTTTGTTTTTTCTTCACGAAACGTGGTATATAGCGTTCAATTAGCTCAACGATTGAACGAGTTCGTTAACCACCAAAATTAGTCCACCGGGAGGGGGTGGTTTACTCCGGACCCAAAACACTAATTTGACCATGCCAGCCGTAGTTTTTGTTATATTTCAACGAAACTCTGTATTCGTTATGCTGATCTAAAGAGAGAAATACGTTGTAAAAATAAACTAAATCGGTTCATTAGAAGGGGTGTTTACTCTGGTTAATTTTTGTTACATTTCAACGAAACTCGGTATTCGTGGTGGTAATCAACAGAGAAAAATGGGTTGTAAAAATAAACTAAATCGGGTTATTTGGAGGGGTGGGGGTTTACTCCGGACCTGAAGTACTAATATACTCATACCCGTCGTAATTTCTGCTGTATTGTAACGAAATGCGGTATACGTCGTGGGTATCTCATGAGAAAAAGGTGTTGTGAAAATGGAGTAAATCGGTCTATTGGAAAGGAGGGTTTACTTTAAACTCTGTTTCATTAGAATCAGCCCGCCGGACGTAGGTTCCCAAAGCCGCCGCGAGGAGCGCTATCTCCTACAAGGGGGACTGTATCCTGTTCCTGCTTCAGATCAAAAGACGGAAAATGAAGTTCTTGTGTATTCATTAAGTTGTTCAGTATCATGTATTAACATAACTTTTTTGATCATCTGCACACTAAATATTTTTGAGCCTTGTTAATTGTTTTAGTAAACATTGATCTTGTTGGTTTCATGGTTGAAAGTAGACATCCAGTAGACATTTTATGACTGAGCACTAAACTCCATAATGGGCTCTGAAATTTGGCAGTTTGTTTTACGAATCTGTATATATACCGTGCATCATTGTGTAGCTGTGGTACTGTGACAAACCCCTTGGATTCTCTTACGAGAGATGCTAGTTCGAATCCCGCCTGCTTCAAATTTGGTTTTTTTTTCATTTCATGGCCTGATGAAAAAATTCTCTGCTGCACCATGGATGTTTATGGAGGATATTATATAGATAGATAGACAGCTCGGCGGACCAGATATCGATCGGCTTCCCATTTTATTTTATATACTGAAGTAGGCATGCCTTGAACGGCTTGTTCGGAGAAGTGGCTATTTCCATCAAATTGACGAAAATATTTCTTAGCTTCCTTCCTTTTTTGGACAATTTCTTCCAAATCCCCTTACTACATCTACAACCTCCTCCAGTTTAAATCCTCCTGTCCAAACCCATGGTACCTGCAGTCTATGATGGCCTCCGTTACTGCGGTCTGCCCCTTCTTCTGGGTCGCGAAACCCCCTTTCCTTGCGTAGAGATGGCAGGCAAGCACCAGGCGGACTAGTAGAAGAGGCAGCCTAGTGTAAATATAGTGTAAGTTAGCATTAGGTTAGGTTAAGTGATATCTTTGTTTAGTCCCTGCCTATGCATCACCCCCCCCCCCCTAGATTTAGTATCATAGACTAAGTAGGCTAAGACATTTGGTACATTTTACAGTCACTTCTAGTGGGCAAGCATAGGATAAGGGGAAGATTTAAGCCAGGCTCCATGTGCTAATCCGTTGGGCACGGAGTTCCTTTAGTTTTGTAAATAAATTGCCTTTGCATTATCTGCCGAGCCACCTCCTTATGGAATGCTTTCCTTCTGTCGATTCAGCACACCCCTTCCTTTCCTTTATTTGAATCCCATATCTACATTCTTCTCCTGTCCTCTCAGGAAGGCGCTCTCTAAGAAACTATTGTCATTTAAATATTGCCCAGATTATTTATATACTTCAATATAATTTTTTTTCGTTTTATTTTTGTGTTTATATGCATTTATTTGTTACTAGCTGACCCGGCGAAATTCGTACCGCCTAACAGTCGATTCTTTAATATTTTTTTTAATACTTATTCTGCTATTCGGGACCAAATCAGCTAGTAAGATAAAAAAAGAAAAAAAAGAATGTTAATAAGTCAACATTATGTCAAAAAATAAAAATTATAAAACACTTAAAATTCTTTTAGTAGTCACAAAAAATCACAATGAAAATTAAAATTTCAGATTTCTTATTACGATACCTACTTATTATATTTCATTTTATTTTTACTTACCTATTCTAGATTAAGTTTCATTTTTATTGTAGTACTTTATGGTACCCGACATTTTTTGTTTGATTAACCTGGCGCGTAAACAACAGAGCAGATGGTTTTCCAACACGGTAACAGGCAACATACAATTGACCATGCGAGAAACATGGGTTTTCTAGATTAATACCACAAACACTTAATGACTGCCCCTGGGATTTGTTTATAGTCAAACTTAGTTCGTAGGTCCAATAGCAACACAGCTGCAGGCACTGTAATCAATTGACAGCAGCTCAATTCAAACTTGCACCATTATTAGTCGAATGCCGCGCTTCACGGGTCTGTCTAAACCAAATTCTTTCACGTTCATTGCGGTCATCAAGTTCCTAGGCAGTACGATTAGATTGATAATTAATTTGATTCGTTGCATTTCGGGTTCTTCTGCCTAAATATGTCCGCCGTCTTATAGGAAGCATATTTAATAAGACACAAACACACAACAATTTTCTAATATTATAGATGCACAGGAAATAGACCTTTATATTTCAATTCACATATTACCACAGACAATTTACATTTTACCATAGACAATTTGTTCTTGCGTAACGTTACCATTGTATAAATATACGATGGTATATTTCCCCTCCACTAACACTTAAACTTTAAGGTATTAAAGTTCAAATTGTCCTTTAAGTATTATTACGAATCTTTTGTATGGGAATATAGATAAATGGGGTATTTTTTACTTCGTTAACGCAAATATAAATTTATTGAAATTGCATTATTAACATGTGATGCTATTGTCACCTAGTGATTACTTGTTCATAATTTTTTTTTTTTTTTTTTTTTTTTTTTTTTTTTTTTTTTTTTTTTTTTTTTTACGGCGCATCGACATAATTCTTGGCCATTAGCGCCGAGATCCAGGGTGCATCCAGGAATTTTCTCAGCGAGCCCTGAGATGAGAAAATTTCTGGCGCCGGTGGGGATCGAACCCACCATCTCCCGCTTATGAATCAAGCGCGCTAGCCACTAGACCACGGGAGACCCCTACTTGTTCATAATTCTTTAAATTTTAACGTCCATTATTATGAAATACGAATTTTAGGACGGGTTATCTATGGGTTACCACCCTTTCTAGCCAGGATCGGGCTGATGCCTTTCCTTTTTTCTAAAGAAAAGCCACCACCCTTTAGTGGGAATCGAACCCACGACCCTTGGCACGCAGTGTTAAATTCTCAAGCCTCAACACTCACTGCCACCGGGCCTCCACATGTTCTTATTATTATTGTTATAGTGAATTTTTGCTTATATACAAATAACCTAATATGTTAACTGTTAAAAATAATATAATTGAGAACATATGGTTTTATTTAAAAATTAATTTGCATTAACGAAGTAAAAAAGACCCGAAAAGTGTTGTTTTAGACTTTTTCATGCAATTTTTTTTAATTTTCTCTCCGTTAGAACCATCCTCGTACTTCAAGGAATATTATAAAAAAAGAATTAGCGAAATCGGTTCAGTTGTTCTCGAGATTTGCACTTACCAACACATTTAACGATCCACTTTTATATAGTAGATTATGTTCTTCTCTCTATCATTTTTTTTATATTCAAGTTTTTACTAAATTATTATATTCTTATCCCTTCCCCATATATCGTTTCATAATTCTATATTCACTCCCTTATTTGTTATAATATGTAGATTTTTTTTTTGTTGAAATAGAGTTAGACTTTTATTGATTCCTTCTTTAAAAATTGTTATTCTTCATGATCGAATCCCAAAGAATAAAGTGTAATTTTTGTTCCCTTCCATTCAATGAAAGAAAAAAGGAATTCTTCCTTTGTTGTATCTGCCAATTGAATATAAATGGTAGAATGAACAGGCTGTCAGGCGTGAGATATACTATGATAAGTAATGTCAGAGGAGAGTTAGAGGCACAATCTCGCTGTCCTGACACTAATGCTAGCTGTGGGAGAGAAGTCTGATCTGATATACCGCTGCCTCCTTAGTCTGTCAATCATTCCATGTTTCTCGCCTCCTCCAATCTCTCCCAGCTGATTCACACATCCTTGGTGGGGCTATAAAGATAATTTCAACTTCTTTTTCTGCCATGGATATGATTCGTGGGTGGGGCCGATCAGAAAATTTATACACTCTGATCTTGAGACCTTAGGCTTTTTTTTCACGGTTTTTCTTCTCAAATACACTAAGCATCTTTAGAAATGGGTTGCCTATATATATATATATATATATATATATATATATATATATATATATATATATATATATATATACATACATACATAGGAAATAATTTTGGGAGGGATAGAAAATTTAAATATTTTAAAGTAAACTGGTAAATTCTGAGATCCTCTGACATCTAGGAAAAAATGAACTGATAATATTTTATTTTTAACTAAATAGTTTGTCCTTTTTTTTCCATTTCATTTATTTGTAAAATCTTTATCTACAATTTGTATTATTTGTATATTATACACACTCTAAGCACTTCTAGCCAACGGCCACAGCCACGTTGAATGCACCGGTTCCCGTAGATCACCGGAGTTAAGCAACGTCACTCTGAATGGGTGACCGACCACGTGCTGTTGGTGTTATAAAAGGGTGGCAACCTGTAGATAGCCCGGCGTTAATAGCCTAATTGTTGATACGCCGTTAAACGCAAAAAAAAATAAAAATAAATAAATAAAACTAAGCACTTCTCAACTCTCCCGCAGCCATCCCTACAATTGAATTGCCGTTCAAAACTAAGCAACCTAGAACATAAAATTGTTAGCCAACTAAAAAAACTTAACAACAAATATATATTTTTTCTGAACTATTCCATTTATTTTTGAGATTTTACGAGTCTTGTTCATCGATTAAACCAAAATTTCACGGGGGGCTCTAACCCCCTTATATATGTCCATGGTTACGGCTAAAGTAAGAATGATGGGTAAACCAGTTATAGCGGGGCTTAGAAAGACTTAGCAGCTAAATCCTAGGAGTTCCTAATGCTTCCCTTTTTAATCGGCTCAAAATGGGTCGAAGCAATCCTAGTTTTTTAAAAGGCCCGAAGTTAAGTTATAGATATTGTTTTAAGGATTATATTAAGTAAGTACGCAGGCAGAAAGTCCAAACGGTATGAAACGACTTGAGCTTGGCGCTGGCTCCTTCTAGAGCACCGAGTCTTAAAACAGCAGCCTTATATGAATTTCGTAGTTCCCTTGGGGCTTTAGCCGCAAAGCCTTGCTAACCGCAGGTTTTACCGGTTACACCTAGGTATTACCATCATTCTTACTTTAGCCGTAACACTAGTAAACTACCTATCCTCCAGTACTAGTAAACAATAATTTTAATCCCCCATCCATAGAGATGGTAAATTGTGAGGTATTCTGATAGGTGAATTGTAAGAGACGATCCCCCGCTTGGAGACCCGCCTCAGAACGAGGGTTGCTTCCCTTCATCTCTCGAATGTTAATTAAAGCAAAATTCCCTAACTAGGGAAAGTTAAAATCCCCCCCCCCTCCCACCCAAGAGAATTTCCCGTTACTCGGGCTTTCAGAAAATTCCCATTTTGAAGAGCAGAAAATGTACTGAATGCTATCCAGGCCTGAAAGTTCATCGTCTCGTTAGTAAAATGAGTTAGCGCGTTTTCGTCTTACGAACCCCAATTAGAACGGGTTCTTCGAACGACCGAAGGAAATAGTTACTAATGATCTGTTTCGCTGTAGTTGTGATAATCGATTCCCAATCTGAGGATCAGGAAGCTCAACAGGAACAGGACACTCTTCCAATTGGGAAAGACGGTGATGCCATCTTTTATTTTATTGGCTTAATTGCTTTCGCATCTGTATAAGAATTATATATATGAATTATTTATTCTTTTATTATTATAATTACAGGTGCCCCGACTGCGAAGGGCATCAGCACCATGATATATATAAAAAAGTCCGTCACGCAGGAGCTGCATAACTAAGCACTTTCCTCAGAATTTGGGTAGTGTACATTGCTTTCCAGAACAATTTGCTTAAAATATCCTATATAAATAAAATAAAAACATGAATAGTTCTCTTTTAAATTTGTAAGGAGTAACTGATCAATTAATAATTTGCTTCCAGAGTTATGTTTACACATGGTACCTACTACACTACGTAATAAATACAAAAAACCTCATATTATCGTATTTTGATCTAACGCAGGAACAGGATACAGTCACTCTAGTGGTAGAAAGCGCTCCTTGCGGCGGCTTTGTGAACCTACGTCTGACGGGCTTTTCTATTGAAATATATTACAAATTAAACCCCCGCTTTCCGATTGACCGATTCAGCTCATTTTTACAATACTTCTTTCTCATGAGTTACCCACGACGTATACCGCGTTTCGTTACAATACAGCAGAAATTACGACCGGTATGAGTATATTAAGAATTTGGGTCAAGAGTAAACCCCCCGTTCTAATGAACCGATTTAGTTTATTTTTACAACACATATTTACCTGTAGATTACCACTACGAATACCGAGTTTCGTCGAAATATACCAAAAATCACGGCTGGTAGTGGCGAATTGGTATTGTGGGTCCGGAGTAAACCCCCCCCCCCTCCTAATGAACCGATTTAGTTTATTTTTACAACAGTTATTTACCTGTGGATTACCACTACGAATACCGAGTTTCATCGAAATATACCAAAAATCACGGCTGGTAGTGGCGAATTGGTATTGTGGGTCCAGAGTAAACCCCCCCTTCTAATGAACCGATTTAGTTCATTTTTATATCTCACTTTTCTCTCTATATTACCACTACGAATACCAAGTTTCGTTGAAATTCAGGGGTAACACTACCTTGTGCGATAAAAATCAAAGTCATTTTCTTGAAATTATAAATAACAAATAAATCAATATTTTTCCATTTTTTTCATATCAAACTTTTTATGTGGGATGATAAACTATCAAAAAAAAAAAGTTTCAATTCTTTGAAACAAAATAATGGCGGCGCAGTGTCTGACAAACGGGAACCCACGGGCGATAGTCTGCAGGCGGCAATTTTTAATCTAAAACGACAAACTAAAATTATTTCGAAAGAAGAAGGTTAAATCTAGTAAAGTACGTAGGATTTTTAAGAAATATTAATTTTTCCGAAAATGGTGAAAAATTATTCATTTTCTGTTAAAAAAAATCGTTATAATTCAATGAATCGAAAAAATCCTTTGTACTTCACTAGTAAATATCATGAGAAATCTGCAGTTAAAATTTCAAGTCGATCGAGCAAAAATTGAAGACGCCAGAGTTACGCACGATTTGAAAAACATAGTTTTGAGAAAACGACTTTAAAGTTAAATGTTCTAAAATTTTCTTTCCTATTTTTTTTTTCATACTTTCTTGTAATAAAGGTTAAAAAAATGGGTTTTAATTTTGAAATGTATTAAAGGATGACCAAAAAAGACTTAACAATTAAAAAGGGACCAATGGAAGCTCGCTCAAAAAATTATCTTCAAATCAGCATCGAATCGAGAATTCACTCGGAAAATCGTATTTTTTGCCCATTCAAACATTTTTTTATTTATAATTACTCTTGGATATAATTTTTGATTAGTTAAGGAAGACTTTTAGCCCACAAAAAATAAATTGTAAAAAAAAAAACAATTAAGGGGCCTTGTAGATGATCTTCAGTTGAGACGTAGCCATTCTAGCGGAAGGTTCGCCTAAGTTCTATTTCTTGGCTGTATTTAGTGAATAGGCTCCTAAAGAGGCATCAAATGATGCGAAACATGTAGAGCTTTTTTAATAAATTGACAATTATATTAATTTAGAATTTTATTCAATGGCTTTCTGCCTACATATGACAAATCGTTGAGATTTGGTCACTATTTATTTATTTCAGTTATTTTTGTACAGAATTTTAACAAGAAACCTGTCGACCTGTATGAAACGGGATTTCCGATTCCTCAGACTCGGCGTCACCACTAGAATTCGAGCATTTATTTATTATTTCTGAAATCATAATGTAAGTGGAGGTACTGCCGAAGGCACAGACATCTAAGGTGTCAATACAAATGTGTATAAGTTTTACTATTCATAAAAAAAGCTAATTTAAAAAACACCTGCTTTATTAGAGACGAAACAAGGCAAACTGACGTTGTTACCCATTATTTTTTTTAGCCCTTCCAAAAAAGTCTTGTGCACGTTTTTTCGTCTTCAAAACGAAACAAATTTAAAGTATTAATAAAAGAGGAGATTAATCAGCTGCCATTTAGCCCAGGGACTAAGAGCCCCAATTAGTCATTTGTGGCCCTTAAGAGGGTCACTTAATTAACCAATACAAAGGAGCATTAATCATATTGCTTTGAAGCGCACGCTGACTGCCTCATCCCAGCCTGCTTATGTCCCTCGGGCAGATTACCCTTTATAAAATTCTAACTTATTTTTCCTTCTCGCTCAAATTTTGTGTAAAACGCTATAACAAACTTTTTTCTCATTTACTTAGCTTTTTTTCTGATAAATACATAAAAAACTTATAAACTGAGAAAAAATAGATTGAAACTCACTTTTATGGAATGAAGCAAACACTTCCGAACTTTTAGCAAGGATTTCTTCAACTAATATCGCACTGTCGAAAGTTAACCCAAGGATGTACAAGGTATTTCCGCGCTCACCCATTTCCCAAGTTCAGGCTCTTGCAGCCCACAAGTTCTTACATGATTTACTCCTACGTGCTTCATTAAAAAAAATATGTTTTTTTGTCTTTTTGCGCTTCTTATAAACCCTGTTCGGGGGGGACATGGATTCTATATACATCAGTAATTTTGAGCTTGTTTCAATTTTAACTAAGGCTGCATTTTGGATTTTTAAGTTTAAGTTTTGTTTCTTTAATGTACTTTTAGCATACGACTCAACTTAAAAAATATTGTTTTCTTTACTTTTCCTAACACAGAATTTTATATCAATTACGGTTTTTCTGTCATGCCCCGATTAGGCGGATATCCTGACTAGCAGGGCTGGAATTAGCTGATATATACAGGGTGTCCCCCATAACTTTAGGGGTTTATTCTGCCCCTCTATTGCATATATAGCAAATATATTGGTTTTGACTTAGAAATCAGACAAAATTAGACTCAAATATTTTTTTTCTAAAACAACAAGGATTTTAAAGCTTATTAAATCAGACAACTTTTGAGGCGGAGGCAAACCTCTTAGTCTACAAACAGCTGATTAAGAATATATTAAATAAGTTAAGAAAACACTAATAACAATAGTTCACATCTATATGGCTTTTAATTTACATGACATTTCAATAATTGGTGTTTCTTTTTGCAAATTTAATGTAGATTCTAAAAATTTGGTCGTAAGTTACAATAAATTAACCAGAAATCCGCAAAACACAGTTTTTCATCAAAAGAACCAGCAGTTATGAAAATGACAAAAGTTTAAATACCTCTGTTATGACATCTCAATACGGGACACCCTGTGTGTGTGTGTGTATATATATATATATATATATATATATATATATATATATATATATATATTCACATACACGTCAAAGATATAACTACGGAATAATATTATAATAAAAGAGAGAGGTCTGTTTCTGAAGTGCACATCCAGTTACCTCTCCAGTTACTTGTGAAGTATCTGTAGTGATTATAACAGTGATTCAGCGCATGCGCATAACTCATTCGCATTTCTATTGGTTGTTGCTGGTAGTAAAGTAACCATCAACACTCAAGTCAATTCAACTCGCAGAAATTAATAGAATTCTATTAATTTTAGCCAGTTGGATTGACTAGAGTTTTGATATCTTCTTGAGCGAGCGTAGCGATCGGAAACGCATGGCACGTATGTCCATAATGCGAAATAAATATAAAATATAAATATGTTATAGAACCAGCGGCCAAAAAAATCTGCGAGACGGCCCCTAAACTTCACAATTACCACTGATTTTTATAATATTAACCTTTTTATTAATAAATATTGCTTGCTGAAATAGATTCCGCTTATTTTCACTTATGCTTTACAAGTTATCTAACGGTTAGTTAGAAACCATATTATATAAATATAATAGTCAAAAAAAGTTACTTTTAGTAGTGATTGCAGAGATTTTAAATACTTTTCATTACTCTATTTAGATTTCATTACTATATTTATATAATATGGTTTCTAACCTTAGATAACCTGTAAAGAAGTAATAGATGACCTGCGAAAAACCTGTAAATTAGTCCGTAAGTACCAAAATCACTGTTTAAAATCACGGCAGATACTTCAAAGTAACTGGATGTGGACTTCGCAAACAGACCCAAAGAGAGGATTTATAATTTAATAATTTCCGAGGATTCCTGTAGGATTGAGAAAGCAGGAAGCAAACATGCTAAGGATGAGACCCAGCGTAGAACACAAGCAGTACTATCTCTTCCCTGGATTTATGACTCGAGTCCCTTCCTTCCGCGTACAAAAGGTCGCGTTCTTTCACAAACACACACCGACACATACACACTCTCCCGTATTCCCAGGGCGATGCATGATATACTGTTATCAGGATGAGGGATGACTACTAGGGACAGGTCTTCCATTTATCCTACCTCCTCTCGAAAACATCCCTCGTCGGAATTTTATCTCTATTTCGAGTATCATTGTTCGGCAAGTATTCATGGGATGATCTACTGATCCCCAATTCCGAGGGTTCTGTTCATGCAAAACACTATAATCCATCATGAATTTCTCAAGACTGAGGGGGCACCATTATTGGTCCCGATCCGATCCGAACCGATGACCACCGATTCTCGGCCGTTCAAAGTTGTTTGTACACCGATTTCGGACCGACAGCGCAAAATGGCGACAAGTGGCATATATATATTATGCTTATTAGGTGGTTTTTCTTAAATTAATCACTCATTTTCACTTCACTACGAGGTCATTAATGACAAGCTGTGACGAAATCGGATCGGATCGGATCGGATCGGATCGGATCGGGAATACGGGTCCAATGTAGGTGCAGCCTATGGTATTCCCAACTATGGACCGCGGACCAAATCCCGCTCGCCCGATCTCATAAAATTGTAGAACTAAAGTAACGAAAAATGCATTTATTTTAAATCAATGTTATGAACATTTAAATATTTTTAAAATGGAATAAATCTTATCTGAAATTAAATTAACCAATTCTTGACAAGATGGAATCTACTATTAGATACTGAAAAACCTTTTTGGCCAAATCTCATAGATTAAATTATGACAAAAATCTCCAGGCTTTTATATTTATTAGCTAAAATTTATATTTGTTAGCTGTTATTACAATAATTGAAATTCATGTTTCATTTCATTATTATTTTTATTTAATTTTGGGCGGTTCCCTCTAGGTAAATATCTTAGTTTTTAATAAAAAGGACGCTAATCAGTTAAAGTTAAAAATTATTAGTTATTTCATTATTATTTATTCGTTTCTTTTAAGTCATTATATTATTTTTCCTAAATCCTCTATTGCTTAAAAATATTTAAATTGTACACACTTTATGCACGGTCCTATAAATAAATGTTTGAAAATTCAACTGTTCTTTTAGATCTTTAGCGGTTTAACAATTGTAGTGCCCTTCCTCCTTCCCTCCATAAATATTTCTCGTTTCGGAACCTATCGATAACGAAATATATATAATTATTCTTCAACTGACCCTTTTCTAAATATTCTTATCTTCGTGTTAGGCGGAAGGTCAACAAATAAAATCTTCAACACTCAGTATCACCAACTTTATTTCATCCCTACATGTTTCACACCTTTATTGGTGCCTCTTCAGGGGGAAAAATACTGAGTGTTGAAGATTTTATTTGTTGACCTTCCGCCTAACACGAAGATAAGAAATATATATATATATATATATATATATATATATATATATATATATATATATGTGTGTGTGTGTGTGTGTGTGTGTGTGTGTGTGTGTGTGTGTGTGTGTGTGTGTGTGTGTGTGTGTGTGTGTGTGTGTGTGTGTGTGTGTGTGGCACACTCAAAAATGGCCCGATTTTGTTGGAATTTGGTACAAAAATACTTTTGTCTAATTTAAAAGTTCAAGTTCGTTTAGCAGCAGAATCCGCCTACCGGAACACGGTTTTATGGCTGACATTTTTATCGTTGGTCAGACGTTTCATGAGATTGGACATATTCACTGATGGGCGTTATAGACCGCGAATGACCAAGGTCTCTACCGACAGTCTGTTCCGCTCGTCTCTGGCTACCGCAAGTCTTCTCTGGCGGTGGGCACCCATGATAAGAAGGTGTTCCTCGGTGTCATCAAGTCAGTCGAACTCTGAAGATGACCCGTTGGAAAAAAAAAACCCACATAGATAATGACTGTTCTTGGAGTAACGTGTACAATTCCACTTGTACCTGTGTATACCTTTCACTGTATTAGGTACCCCTTTAGCAATTTTTTTAAGGAAAGAAATCCGCTCTAAAATATGTTTTATTTACAAGGAGCCAACGGCCGCAGCCACGTTGAATACACCGGTTCCCGTTGATCACCGAAGTTAAGCAACAGTACCTGAATAGGTGACCGTCTGCGTGCTGCCGGCGTTGTAAAAGCGCGGCAACCTGTAGATAGCCCGGGGCTTATAGAGCACATGTTCAAACGCCGTAATAAAAAAAGTCCGTCACGCAGGAGCTGCATAACTAAGTACTTTCCTCAGAATTTGGGTAGTGTAGACTGCTTTCCAGAACAATTTGCTTAAAATATCCTACATAAATAAAATAAAAACGTGAATAGTTCTCTTTTAAATTTTTAATGAGTAACTGATCAATTATTAATTTGCTTCCAGAGTTATGTTTACACATGGTACCTATTACACTACGTAATAAATACAAAAAACCTCATATTATCGTATTTTGATCTAACGCAGAAACAGGATACAGTCACTCTAGCGGTAGAAAGCGCTCCTTGCGGCGGCTTTGTGAACCTACGT
Organism: Gonocerus acuteangulatus; assembly: GCA_946811695.1. Taxonomy (NCBI): domain Eukaryota; kingdom Metazoa; phylum Arthropoda; class Insecta; order Hemiptera; family Coreidae; genus Gonocerus; species Gonocerus acuteangulatus. Next base: position 29,880,649 of record OX328123.1, read on the forward strand.
CTGGCGGGCTTTTCTATTGAAATATATTACAAATTAAACCCCCGCTTTCCGATTGACCGATTCAGCTCATTTTTACAACACTTCTTTCTCATGAGTTACCCACGACGTATACCGCGTTTCGTTACAAAACAGCAGAAATTACGACCGGTATGAGGTTACGACCGGTATATTAGGAATTTGGGTCCGGAGTAAACCCCTCCTTCTAATGAACCGATTTAGTTTATTTTTACAACACATATTTACCTGTAGATTACCACAACGAATACCGTGTTTCGTCGAAATATACCAAAAATCACGGCTGGTAGTGGCGAATTGGTATTGTCGGTCCGGAGTAAACCCCCCCTCCTAATGAACCAAATTAGTTTATTTTTATATCTCACTTTTCTCTCTATATTACCACTACGAATACCAAGTTTCGTTGAAATATAACAAATATTACGGCTGACATAGTCTAATTAGTGTTTTGGGTTCGGGGTAAACCCCCCCTTCCGGTGGACCGACTTTGGTGGTTAACGAACTCGTTCAATCGTTTGCTAATTGAATGCTATATACCAAGTTTCGTGACGAAAAAACAAAAACTCTGGCCGCTATCGTGTTAACAGACACACACACACATATATATATATATATATATATATATATATATATATATATATATATATATATATATATATACATATATATATAAATTTTAACGGGGGTCATTTTCGGTGTCTACTAGGTAGGATCGATAAAGATTTGAAGAAATTTTTCAAAAATTCCGTCATGATTCCAACCTCAATAGCTACTTTCCTTTGGAGGAAAGTGCTAAAAGGGATTTTAACAACAGTATTACCGATACATTACACAAATCATATAGTCGCACACTCGGACCACGTTGTAGTCGGCGTAAAATAAAATAATATGTTTATATTTTTGATAAAACAATATTATCCAGAATATAAAAATTATTATAAAAAAAAAACAGGTCAAAGCAGCCCTGAAAGTTATTTTAATCTATCAAAGCTCTGAAAGCATCTCTAATTAATTTTATGTAAAATAGAATTGTAAAAGTCTTTCTACTTGAAGGAAGAAGGAATTACTCTGAGAAAAGTAGCGTTGAACAAAGTATTCTCTGTAATGAGATTACATTTTAATGTCCTTCTTCTCTCTTGAAAGATATTCTTGAGAAATAAGAGACAAATATTTATATTCAAATATGACATAACTACTTATAGCTTAATGAATATTCTCAAGAGATACAAGAGATATTATCTATTGTCAACCAAGGATTCTGTAATAGACACGTGCGTATATAAGGGGGGGGCTGCAGCCCCCCCCCCCAAAAATTTTCATTTGGTGGTAAAAATGTGTCATAAAAACCTTAAAAATAAATTAAATAAGATCACTTAGTTAATAAAAAATAGTTTATTTTAGGCGCAATAGCGTTTTAGGTGCCTAAAACTATTCCAAGTTCTAAATTTTTCATATTCCATGCCCCGGAAATGGCCTCAGCCCCCCTCCCCGAAATTTTCCCAGCCCCTCCCGAAATTATTTCCTATATACGCCCATGGTAATAGAAATGGTTAATTATAACACATTTTGAAATAAAAATATTTATTGTAAGGACTGGCCCAACTTTTGGAAAGTTCTCCTCCTGGATTTGAGATTAGTTGACTTTTTATTTACAGCATATTCCTTGAAGAGGCAGAAAAAGGATGTGAAACATCTAGGAAAAGGAATAAACAAACAACTGAAGTGTAATTTATTGTGTTGTTGACTTTTCTTTTGTTTCACCCATTCCTAAAGCAGAGTTTGTTTGTTTCTACTTTGTATTATTTTATTACTTAGTATTTAATTCTATTATTTTATTTTCACTTATTTATTTGTAGTTTTTTCTTTCAATATTTGCAAGAGCTTTTATTATACTTTACTGAGATGGTAGAATATAAATCACTATGAACAGCACTTGAAAAAATAAGAGTAATTCGATTCCCATGGAGATGTGGAGCATCGTAAAGTAAGATAATAGTAATTATAATAAATCAGAATAACGAGTCATTTAATTATTCATCAAAAAATATATTTTTTCATATAAATCATACATAATATAAATATGTGTCTCAATTTTCGTAGATTCCTTATAGGATAGGATAAGATATGGGGTTTGGCGCGCAACTACTAGGTTTTTTGTGCCTTCTAGTATATCGGTTAAAAGTTTAGGTTCTGTTTTAAAAATTTAGTTGTTTATCCTATTTTGACTTATTTTAATTAGATTTTGTGACGTCTATAAGTTTGGGAGATATGTTTAGTTTTTTTTTTGCGTATTTGTATTGATTTTTTTCCTATGTTAAATTATACTATTCTATATTGAATTATACTAATATGGAGTTACTATACAACTAATTCTATAATACTCTATATAATAATTAGGTATTACAGATTGTTTATAAACATAATAAGACGGATTATCTAATTTATATCTAAATATGGATTGATGAAAATATCCGGAAAGCGTATGCCTAGAAACTGCGTAAATATCTAGATTTTTCCATTGACTTGAAGAATCACTACAAATTATTGTGATTCCGCTAGAATAACTGCAGTTATCGTCTCAAACTGCAGTTGGATTCCAAATACCTCAGGCCTTGAGAAGAGCTCATGATGTTATCCTAGCAAGCAGTAACTCCCAAAACTCCTAGAATCTTAAGCAACTTATTAAATGCATATAAGTAAAAAATAGATTTATTTCGTTGGTAATATCCCCCTGAGACACGCCACCCCATTTATAATAATAACAATAAATCAGAGTTAAGGATAACTTTATTATTAATTAACAAATAATATTTTACTATGATTGTACATAATTTAAACATCCTCTTTAATTAGCATAGATTAAGTACAAAATTTAAGAATTTTTTTTTCTTGTTTCAGGTGAGTTTTTGACTGTTGTTAGTGTTACTGGATCATAGGTATGTATAATTATTAGTTTCACTTCATAAAATCGTTCTTAATCATTTATTATTATTTAGTAGTAAATGTCCATAATTAAAAATTACTTTATCATATTAACTTTTTTAATTTTTTTTTTTTTTTTTTAAATCGACATAATCAATATCACTTATTTCTAAACATGAATATTTAGTAGAAATTGGAAACGGTAGCTCATTTAGGAGTATATTGGTTTATGCAGATTCCAAGTCGAGGCCTTCTATTTAAGTAATAGCTCGTTCTCTTAAAAAAAGTATTGATGCCCCCCCACCAAAAAAAGCTAACTTGAAAAAAAAAAAAAACAAGTTCTAGACCCCTTTCAAAAACAGTTTGCCTATGAAAGTTATTAGCCCTTAATATATTATTAATATCTTGTCAAGAACCTAATAGTACCCACTTGGCCAGTTTTCGTTAAATGTAGACCGTTTTAACTTATACGGAGTTTACACAATCCCGACCGTTTTAAGTCATCAGAGAGTTTATAATAACCCTAAATTTATAATAAATCCGATTGTCATAGTGGCCATCGTCATACTGCCTGGGGATTAGTGTGACTTTAATTGTCATATTTACCAATTTCAAGTTTGTTTTTATATAATTGAATGGCGAACATAATAATGAGATGAATCATTTAAAATATAATTTATATACTTTACAATTATTCAATATTTCGGCCGTTGAGCCGGGGTTTATTATTAGTATTCAATTAGCTTTATTTATATTTTAGTCTTGGTTTCTATTGGTTCTTATCTCGTATTCAACTATGTCGGGAACCCTTAAAGAGTCACTCTTTCGCTTTTATTGACTTAAAATCACCTTCAACTGACATACATGCATAGAAACATACTGCACAGCATAAACAGAGCTGAAATCCAAAATATAGAATCTACAGACAATTACAGTAATGAGTGTTTTGCTTGGAGAGAAGACTCCACGCCAGCGAGTGTACAAATAAACACAGGGACTGGAGATGGTTCAGAAATACAGCCTACATAGGTCGGGTTTATCTTGTTCACAAATATACCACCATCCGGAGCTTGTCTTCCTCTCTGTCTTATTAGTTTATTATTTCTCTAAATATGTGCCTCGAAATAATAGAGTCCGGACGGGATTCTCGAACTTCAATTTAATGGAAAACCCCAATTAGGGCGGTCAGCTCTAACATTTTTCTAGAAACACTCACATTCAAGTCATTATCGGGTCAACAAAAACAAAAAACAAAAAAAAACGAGGGTCAGAAAACTTGGACAAAATCCGACAAAAATGGGAAAAGATAAAATAAAATTATATTACTTCTTAGCTATACAAGAATAATATATGTAGACTTTTGGGCTGTAAAATAAACAATTTAAAAAAAGTTCCATATCCGAATTTATGATATAAAAAATATTCTCGAATAATGAATAAAAGTTGTTTTTAATATTTAAATTATTTGGAACATGTCCAACATTAAATAGTGGAGTATTGGGTATATGTATGGGCTACCTTCTGCATTTAGTTAATGTAGGCCGAGTGTGTTTTTTTTTTTTTTTGTTTTCTTTTTTTACGGCGCATCAACTATTTGGCTATTAGCGCCGGGTTATCTACAGGTTACCACCCTTTCTAATGCCAACAGCACGTGGTCGGTCACCCATTCAGGTTCTGACCACGCCCGACGTTGCTTAACTTCGGTGATCTACGGGAACCGGTGTATTCAACGTGGCTATGGCCGTTGGCGTAGGTCAAGTGTTGTATTCAGTTCGTCACGAATATTGCATTCTGTGAGTTAACGTTTAATTTTTAAAGGTATGTTAAAAATTGTGCATGTTTCGCTGCTTTTCGCTGCATTTGTCTCCAAAGCAATGTCAGTACTACTTTTTGAAAAAAACAGTTTCCTGCTAAACCAATTATTATGCAAAAAGCTTTCCTGCAAAATAATTTTGATCTCATCTTAATTGAGCCAAACTTCCCCACCAAGTTTCTTTAATATTTGTGAAAGGTAGCATAATTTCACAGACTTATTCTGGTCCACACCTCCAGTATCTGATTATGCAAATTTAATGCAGCTTTTTCTAACGAGTGCCTCACTGTTTACCAACCCATTTCTATAGCTACTTCTTTAGCCTTTTCATCCGCCCTTCCCACTTTCCAAGAGGTTTTTCCATGATTCCCTAACCGCCATGGCTTAAATAAAGAAAATACATTATAATTATTTAAAAACATTTATAACATAGTCCCTTTACATGGGAAAATTAACTTCTACAAGGACAATTTCACTTCACGGATTTAACCAACTTTTTCTGGTTAATCCGAAACTAACTAGGAATGCTAAATAAATTAAAGATGTCCGAGACACAGGAACTTATCATCTAAGTTTATCCGAGGTGTGATTTTGAAACTCACATCTCATTATATTTTGCATTAAAAAAAAAACAAAAAAAAAACGTACATTTAATTATTAACAAAATAAACAAAGAAAATAAAACTGCTAACGAGTGTTCATATAATAATTTATTTTTTAATCCTCATCTTCTAACAAATATATATGTCTTATTTTCATAAATGTGGTACATCAAGAAAACGTTTAGAGTCCCTCTACTTTATTGGGTACTCGAAAACTATAATTCTATCTATTTACTATTTTCTGGAAAATGCTTAAAGACATCAACATAAAACTGGCTTAATTCCATCCCCACGTCAAACAACTTATAAGAATTACACTTGGAAGCCTATGAATATAAAAACTTCCTACAAGTTCCAAAAGGTCGTAGGCTGTAACTCCTGAGTTCCAAAAGGTCGTAGGCTGTAACTCCTGAGTTTCAAAAGCATTACCTCGACTTCCATAAGAACACAGGTTGTATCCTCGTATGTTTTAAATGGTTAAAGGATCAAAACAACAATTTTCACACTGTCACTGTTAGCATTTCTACAAGATCCGTAAGGTCAAAGATTATATATCCGTCCCTTCACACAGTTTCAGGAGCATTACAAGAAGCTTCACAAACATTTAGCATTCCTACAGGTTCAAGAAGGAGCATTAACACAAAATGCATGACATCTTAGGTTGCATTGCCGAATTCAGAAGTTGCTGAAAGTCACAGATCATATTTCTACAAGTTGCATAAGGTTACAGGTAATATTGCTACTAGCTGTATAAGCTTACAGGTAATATTGCTACTAGCTGTATAAGCTTACAGGTAATATTGCTACTAGCTGTATAAGCTTACAGGTAATATTGCTACTAGCTGTATAAGCTTACAGGTAATATTGCTACTAGCTGTATAAGCTTACAGGTAATATTGCTACTAGCTGTATAAGCTTACAGGTAATATTGCTACTAGCTGTATAAGCTTACAGATAATATTGCTACTAGCTGTATAAGCTTACAGGTAATATTGCTACTAGCTGTATAAGCTTACAGGTAATATTGCTACTAGCTGTATAAGCTTACAGGTAATATTGCTACTAGCTGTATAAGCTTACAGGTAATATTGCTACTAGCTGTATAAGCTTACAGGTAATATTGCTACTAGCTGTATAAGCTTACAGATAATATTGCTACTAGCTGTATAAGCTTACAGGTAATATTGCTACAAGATGCATAAGCTTACTCAAGCTCATAAGCGTATTCAAAAATTAATTATGATTTAATGGCCCTTGAGGAGGTGGCATGGAGGCCTCAAAAAATGTAGAAAAGTCCTAGAATAAAGTGGTACAAAAGAGACAAAGATGTAAGGTTGTTTTGACCTATCCCACATATATATTAAAAAAAATCATTTTATCAATCTGAATTAAATATGTCAAACATCAAATTATGTCTTTATGAATTTCTCAATTAATACTCAAAGTCTGAGGCTTTTCTAGGTAAGAACTCCTCAATAATGAAGATACATTTTTACCTCTTGGCTAAGTTAGTGTAATTAGTTTTAGTGGGGAAACGATGACGTCATTAGTTATTCCTAAGCCGTGTTTAAAAGCCCTTGTTCCCCGGGTTCATTAGCTACCTCTATGGACGGGGTGAACGAGGCTTGCTGAATATTGAACAGACCGTCCTTGAATAACTGAATGCATTATAGGAGGCCGTTGAATAATCCGCAGCAATACAGCACTATCTCCTGGCACAATAGCGGTACAGACATTGGAGGGCAGCAAAATCATGAGATATATGCTGGAACTAGTGATAGGCGATTCTCGAATATATCGATTCGAATCGAAGTGAAAAGATCGATCCACAAAAAAGATAGGCGAGTTCAGATCGATTCAAAAGACCATCTTTTAGGTTCGATATGGATCGATTTCCATATGAATCGATTTCGTGATTTCCTACAATTACCTACCCAAATAAGTCCATTTTAATTACTTGATAATATGAAAGCAATATCTGTAACCTAAAGGTCCTATTTTTCATAAAAAATAATATTTAATAAAACTATTACCTAATGTTACATCATATTAAAATATATAAGTATTATTGCATATATATGTTTATCAAATGTAGAAAAAAAAATTGAAAGGGTTGGAGCAAAATAGGGCCAAGCATCAATTTTAACAAAACTCATCTGTAGCTGCTATATGTTGGATATTATGTGGGACTATCAGTCTATGATGCAAATACTACTAAAATATGACTACAAGCTCTGTATGCTACTTAATCTTGTTGCCCCTAACCATTTCAACTGATAGTCCTACATAATATCGAACACTTAGCAGCTACCGTTACGTTTGGTTAAAACTGTTGCTTGGCAATATTTTGCCCCGACCTCTTCAATTATAATAGAGAAAAATGGTTATACAAATTAATATAAGAGCACAGTTTGAAACCTTATTTTTATTATATTACCTTCTTCCCTTTTGTTGGAGAAACGGAAGGTATTGAGTCGTTGTACAATGTTATTGTTGTATTAAAAGTCTGTTACTTATAATAGTAAATCATTAAAAACAAAGTAAAACTTCTTGAGAGATGTGACCATCCAATAAGGCCGCCATCGAGTTTGCTTGACAGGTTTTTCCCCTCCTTTCATAATTCCAGGATTATAACAGTCTATGACTTAGAAAAAATGTAACCGTAAAGCCTGATTAAAATTTGAAACGCTTCTAGATAGATCGATTCTTTAAAAGATCGGCCTTTGGAGATCGATCCTTTAAAACTATCGGCCCTTGGAGATCGACTCAAAAAATCGATATATCGTGTTAAAAAGATCGATTATGATCGGGCATCTCTAACTGGAATCTAATGACACAATTCGTGTAGACTCTTCAAGTTTTTCTTATTTAGCAATTTTTGAAGTAACCGGCAGGAGTTGCTCCATTTTGTTGCACATTTGTATAAAACATTAACTTATATTTGCGACGTTTCGAACCTCGCAAAAATCAGTTAGTTGCATCATCAGGCATCTTAGATTAAGTTGTGTTCAGCTCTATTTTCATTTTTAAATTTCAAATTAAGGTCCATGAATTTTGAGAGTGAACGTTAAATCCGGGTAAGAATCTTCATAAATTGTTGAGTGGACAAATGAGATCCACACATTTTGGGGAGCAACTCATGCCAATTACTTCAATACTCCATTGATGCTTCCCCACGCTTACCTTACATATAGAGTACAAACCTTGAACTTCATTAATTCACCTATAGATTAGTCAATATGCAGAACTCTACAATCCTATCATAAAATTATCTACAAAACTTGTTACTACGCGTTTTTTCATACCATTAACCATTTTCGAGTAAAGGCGATTCCAAAATTTACTTTAGTTGTATTGTCCGTAATAAGGATGCCTACCAATAAAAGCATTAGTCTGCGTGACTAATGCGTTAATATTGAATGATAATTCTGAGAACATCTACTGAAATGAAAAGGATTCCGTCAGTTTATGGGGCAACAATGTCATAACAATTTTCTACTATTCAATTGTCTAGGTGACAGTATCCGTCTACCTGCTCCTCTTTCCAAGGTCCCAAACAAAATTAACGTTACTGCCATAAAGCTAGTTTACATTTACTGTGACCATTCCAAGATTAACTTATATGTCAGAAGCATGTTCTCCTAGGACGGAAAAACACTGAAACCAATATACCTAAAGAATTCAGGGGTCACCCGTGGTGTAGTGGCTAGCGCCTTACATTCATAAGCATGTTCTCCTAGGACGGAAAAACACTGAAACCAATATACCTAAAGAATTCAGGGGTCACTCGTGGTCTAGTGGCTAGCGCCTTAGATTCATAAGCATGTTCTCCTAGGACGGAAAAACACTGAAACCAATATACCTAAAGAATTCAGGGGTCACCCGTGGTCTAGTGGCTAGCGCCTTAGATTCATAAGCATGTTCTCCTAGGACGGAAAAACACTGAAACCAATATACCTAAAGAATTCAGGGGTCACCCGTGGTCTAGTGGCTAGCGCCTTAGATTCATAAGCATGTTCTCCTAGGACGGAAAAACACTGAAACCAATATACCTAAAGAATTCAGGGGTCACCCGTGGTCTAGTGGCTAGCGCCTTAGATTCATAAGCATGTTCTCCTAGGACGGAAAAACACTGAAACCAATATACCTAAAGAATTCAGGGGTCACCCGTGGTCTAGTGGCTAGCGCCTTAGATTCATAAGCGTGAGATATTGGGTTCGATTCCCACTAGCGTCAGGAATTTTCTCATCCCACGGCTCGTTGGGAAAATTCCTCGCTGCACCCTGGATGTCGGCGCTAATGGCCTAGTTGTCGAAGCGCCGTAAAAAATGAATAAATAAATACCTAAAGAATTGATTCACAATATGCCTCTCTCTCCATCATTTCCGACACCAAACTCCAAGAGCTAAATCACCATTGTCCATGAGCATTGCTACTGCTCGGAGCTAAACCTTCGCCCTATATATGCAAATGAATGAGTAGCATTAGCATGTTTATGTCCACTCATTGCTCCTCGGCAATATTCAAAGGTTTATTTGATGGTCTCTTCCGACAGTTATGGGTGCTTACTACATCCAAAATTCTCTCCCCGAGCAGTAAACAAGGCTGCATTATGACGATGGCTGGTAGTAAATATAGAGTTATAGAGGTCTATAGATATGGTTTTATATCTATATCTATCCCGCAGGAGCTGCATAACCAAGCACATTCCTCAGAAAGATGGTCCTGAAGAATGGACGAAACTAACCAAATATACAGGGTGTTTCAGGATTAATTGGCCAAACTGAAAATATGAACTAAGGACCTCAAAACAAGAAGATAATTTCCTCTGAAGGTATTTCCGCAAGGATTTTCACTGTTATGAATTATTTATGTTATATGAAATAAACAAAACCTATTTATTTGTTCTAACTGTTTTAGTAATTAAATGTAAACATTAAGAGTCATATTAAATGTTGTTCAAAGTGAAGATATATCCGCTAATATAAAAACTATTGGCAACATAAGGCATAATACTATTTGGAATTAGAATTGGGAACTGTCAATAACATTTGTCAATTTGTAAGAGGCTTTCGCTGAGTACTCATCATTATCCCTTCAATTTATAGAGGTAAAGGTGGTATTATGAGCCCTGCATGTATTATGAGCCCCCTCAGTATCTAGCAATACAGCGAGCTCACTTTGGAGGTGATAATTTGAAATGATAGTTCAGTAAAGGCTCTCACCACTGGAGCGTTCTCGCTCAGTTTGTGCGTAAAAATGTTTTATTTGCTTTCTTGATCTGAAAAACTTTGATAAGTAAGTAATTTGCTTATAATTACAGTATGTGTCCATTTAAAATCCATGTAGTTCCTTATTGGACAGTGTAAAGGACATTTCAGAGATTATTTCTGTGTAGATGCAATGTAATTTTTCAAGTTACAATGAATCGTTATGCGTGTTCAAATCCCAACATGGCGAAGGTTGTAATATGAGCCCCCGAACTTAAGGGCTCTGTAATGTTCGCAGAGTGATTTACCAACTGTGTGAAAGAAATGTAATTGAGCCCCCATTGACAGGAGATGGGTTAGTTGGAAGAGGTTGGTTCCATCACTTCATGAATCGCCACAAGAATATTTTGTCTGTTTTGACACCAGCTGCAGCATCGTTTTCAAGAGCTAATGGATTTAACAAAGAAGCAGTCGACAATTTCTTTCCTATCCGAGAAGATGAGTACTCCAAACACAACTATCCAGCTGATAGGGCTGTAGAGCTGGATGAGACTGGAGTATCAGTAGTTCAAAGTAAAATCCCGCGAATCATTGGCTTGAGAGGAAAGAACCTTTGTACCTCCGTTCTTGATTTTCCCCCGGAAAAATATGGGCCTATTTTTATCAGATACTCTCAGGGAACTGTGAGTACAACGCCTAATCTGCGAAATGTGAGCACACAATGACTGCGCTGGATGTGACAAGAATGTTTACGTTTTCGATTTTTGCAAATAGACGGAAAAGTCATAAGGCTATTAAATGGTTCCTTAATAACGTTTTCCAAGTTACTTTATAAATTATTTTCTACTTGGTAATGCATTTTCAAGATTTTGTAATAAATGAAAATGTCATATATAAGTCATTTTAATTCTCTTTCTTAGGGGCCCATATTACCAGCACAAAACAATTTACTAACAAATTGACATTCCTCGAATTTCTTTTTTTTTTTCATATACTTAAAGGTACCGACAAAATTTCTTATTTTATAAGTATGTTCACAAAATATTGTAGTTAACGCTATGAGTGAATATTCTAGAAAAACTTCATAGGCAATTAGAAAAAAAGGGAAAAACAAATTGGTGGCCCATAATACCACCTTCTCCTCTACTAATGGTGAATTTACCGATATGTTGTTTGTTTACGGTTTTCGCACTGGTAATGCTAGGCGATTTCCGAATAGACGATTATCACACAACTCTATCTTTAGCTCCACGTTTGAACGTCTTAGAGAAAATGGTACATTTGATTTAATAAAACGTGAGGAAATTCTTAAGAATTATTACTATGATTTAGTTGAACATATTCTTATTATATGGTTGTCATGCACATTACGCAAAAGGTTCACGACAATGGGTAAATGTTAATTATCCCAATGAATGGATTGCAGTACCTTTTGCTTATCCTGCACACTCTACAGACCTGACACCACTGGATTATCCTGCACACTCTACAGACCTGACACCACTGGATTATCCTGCTCACTCTACAGACCTGACACCACTGGATTATCCTGCACACTCTACAGACCTGACACCACTGGATTATCCTGCACACTCTACAGACCTGACACCACTGGATTATCCTGCTCACTCTACAGACCTGACACCACTGGATTATCCTGCTCACTCTACAGACCTGACACCACTGGATTATCCTGCTCACTCTACGGACCTGACACTACTGGATTATCCTGCACACTCTACAGACCTGACACCACTGGATTATCCTGCACACTCTACAGACCTGACACCACTGGATTATCCTGCACACTCTACAGACCTGACACCACTGGATTATCCTGCTCACTCTACAGACCTGACACCACTGGATTATCCTGCTCACTCTACAGACCTGACACCACTGGATTATCCTGCTCACTCTACGGACCTGACACCACTGGATTATCCTGCACACTCTACAGACCTGACACCACTGGATTATCCTGCACACTCTACAGACCTGACACCACTGGATTATCCTGCACACTCTACAGACCTGACACCACTGGATTATCCTGCTCACTCTACAGACCTGACACCACTGGATTATCCTGCACACTCTACAGACCTGACACCACTGGATTATCCTGCACACTCTACAGACCTGACACCACTGGATTATCCTGCACACTCTACAGACCTGACACCACTGGATTATCCTGCTCACTCTACAGACCTGACACCACTGGATTATCCTGCACACTCTACAGACCTGACACCACTGGATTATCCTGTACACTCTACAGACCTGACACCACTGGATGTTTTTGTATTGGGTGGGATTAAACAAAATTTCTTTGCAAGGCAGGTAAATGATCTTAATTCCTTACGAAGAAGGATAATTAAAAATTGTGAAAACCAAGTTTCGTTTTTAAATTTCAAAAATTGTGGAAAAAAATGGGGGTGGCAATATATATGTGTATATATATATATATTTTAAAAGTTTGACATATCGATTATCGATCAGCTGATTATTTTTCGCCATATTGAATTCTTTCAGACCATGATCAGTCTAGATGTGGCCGTACTGGTGGAAGGTTATCCTCCTCAGGTTGAGGCTGTAAGTTTACATTTGTAATTGTGTTTCCCCTGAAGAGGCAGCAATAAAGGTGTGAAACATGTAGGGCCGTAATAAAGTTAGTGAAACTGTATGGTGAAGTTTTTATTATTTGACCTCCCGCCTACCACGAAAATAAGAATATATATATATATATATATATATATATATATATATATATATATATATATATATATAGCTGACCCGGCGAACTTCGTACCGCCATACAGTCAATTCTTTAATTTTTTTTTAATACTTATTCTGCTAATTGGGACACCCGGACAGCTAGTAATTTAAAAAAAAGAAAGAAAAAACTTAATAAGTCGACAATTACATTATGTCAAAAAATAAAAATTATAAAACACTTAAAATTCTTTTAATAGTCACTAAAAAAATCACAATCAAAATTACAATATCAAATTTCTTATTAAGATACCTACTTATTATATTTCATTTTATTTTTACTTATTCTAAATTAAGTTTCATTTTTATTGAAGTACTTAATGGTACACGATATTTTTTGTTTCATTACCTGACGCGTAAATAAACAGAGCAGATGGTTTTCCAACACGGGAACAGGCAACATACAATTGACCATGCGAGAAACATGGGTTTTCTAGATTAATACCACAAACACTTAATGACTACCCTGGGATTTGTTTATAGTCGAACTGAGTTCATATGTCCAATAGCAACACAGCTGCAGGCACTGTAATGAATTCACAGCAGCTCGATTTAAACTTGCACCATCAAACTTGCGGTCAAAAGATGCGCCGTAAAAAAAAACAAATAAAAATAAACAATATTGGTCGAATGTCGCGCTTCGCGGGCCTGTCTTAACCAAATTCTTTCACGTTCATTGCGATCTTCACGTTCCTGGGCAGTACGATTAGATTGATAATTAATTTGATTCATTGCATTTCGGGGTCTTCTGCATAAATATGTCCGCCGCCTTATAGGAGGCATATTTAGTAAGACACAAACACACAACACTTTTGTAATATTATAGATGCACAGGAAAGAGACGTTTACATTTCAAGTGACATATTACCACAGACAAATTACAACCATAGACAATTTGTTTTTGAGTAACGTTACCATCGTATAAATATACGATGGTATATTTCCCCTCCACTAACACTTAAACTTTATGGTATGGTATTAAAGTTCAAATTGACCTATAAGTATTATTACGAATCTTTTGTATGGGAATATAGAAAAATAGGGTCTTTTTTATTTCGCAAACGCAAATATAAATCAATTTAAATTGCATTATTAACATGTGATTCTATTGTCACCTAGTTATTACGTGTTCTTATTTATTTAAATTTTAATGGACGGGTTATCTATAGGTTACCACTCTTTCTAGACAGGATAGGGCTGATGGCTTTCCTTTTTTCTAAAGAAAAGCCACCACCCTATAGTGGGAATTGAACCCACGACCCTTGGCACAGAGTGTTAAGTTCTCAAGCCTTAACACTCACGGCCACCGGGCCTCCACATGTTCTTATTGTTACTGTTATAGTGAATTTTTGCTTATACACAAATAACCTAATACGTTAACTGTTAAAAATATTACAATTGAGAACATATCGTCGATACAAATGCAAAGTAACGAATGTGAAAAAAAACATTTTTCATTTTCAATTTTTCTGGTTGATTTTGGACTGATGTACGTTATGGCAAACTCTCGAAAATTAAAGAAAAATTATTATCAATTACAGATAATCAAACTTACGAATGTGCATTAAGTCTAATTAAAATGTATCATAGGATAAAATATATATAAAGTCAACTGTAAGGTATCAAATATTTTTCACATTCGATACTTTGCATTTGTATCGACGATATGTTTTTATTTAAAAATTAATTTGCGTTAAGGGAGTGAAAAAGACCCGTTTTTTAGACTTTTTCAGTCGATTTTTTTAATTTTTTTCTCCGTAAGAACCATCCTCATACTTCAAAGAATATTATAAAAAAAAGAATTAGCGAAATCGGTTCATTTGTTCTCGAGATTTGCGCTTACCAACGCATTTAGCGATTCATTTTTATATAATATATATATGAATACGTTAACTGTTAAGAATATTATAATTGAGAACATATGTTTTTCTTTAAAAATGAATTTGCGTTAAGGAAGTGAAAAAGACCCGAAAAGTGTTGTTTTTAGACTTCTTCAGGCAATTTTTTTAATTTTTCTCTCCGTAAGAACCATCCTCGTAGTTCAAGGAATATTATAAAAAAAGAATTAGCGAAATCAGTTCAGTTGTTCTCGAGATTTGCGCTTACCAACACATTTAGCGATTCATCTTTATATAATAGATATGCAAATACGTTAACTGTTAAAAATATTATAATTGAGAACATATGTTTTTTTTTAAAAATGAATTTGCGTTAAGGAAGTGAAAAAGACCCGAAAAGTGTTGTTTCTAGACTTTTTCGGGCAATTTTTTAAATTTTTCTCTCCGTAAGAACCATCCTCGTAGCTCAAGGAATATCATAAAAAAAGAATTAGCGAAATCGGTTCAGTTGTTCTCTAGATTTGCGCTTACCAACACATTTAGCGATTCATCTTTATATAATAGATATGCAAATACGTTAACTGTTAAAAATATTATAATTGAGAACATATGTTTTTCTTTAAAAATGAATTTGCGTTAAGGAAGTGAAAAAGACCCGAAAAGTGTTGTTTTTAGACTTTTCCAGGCAATTTTTTTAATTTTTCTCTCCGTAAGAACCATCCTCGTAGTTCAAGGAATATTATAAAAAAAGAATTAGCGAAATCGGTTCAGTTGTTCACGAGATTGGCGCTTACCAACACATTTAGCGATTCATTTTTATATAATATATATATATATATATATATATATATATATATATATACATATATAAACATTTGTCTGATCCTTCTCTAGCTGGCCCAAAAAAACGCGGCTTTTCTTTGATAAGTACCGAGAGTTCCTCTAAAAAAGCCGCCTTTGGCATGAACAGTTGGTTTATTAGGATAAATGAAAGAGATGAGGGGGTTATTCTTGCCAAATTGTGGACCGACCGTTTAAGCACTCCTGATATACAGTGTGGGTACACGTTGTTTATTACAGCATATAGCCTTTGCTTTTTATGAGCTATAGTATACTATCCTTTATGAATGATAAAGGCACTTTTGAAGGTAATTGTTTATGGAAAATATAACACAATTTGTTATATCTAGTTAAATCTAAAATTTAAATTGTATGGTTTACAATTTACATTCCATAATTCCGATAAAATCTAGTCCCCACAAAATATAGCTGAGCCACTCCAACTACAATTTCTCAAAGTTCCGAACTTTCCTGCCAACTAACTCTTGTCCAATTTGTCCCTTTGCCTTTCAAATAAAACTCCGGCCTGCAAACTTTCTAATACCGACAATACGATTTGCTATCAGACGGAACGATTTCCACTCAAGGTTCGCTATGAAAATTATCCGACATCTAAATTTCTACACACACATTGTTCTGGTAGATCTGACAAATTTTTATTATTTATTTATTTTTTTCTTTGTTTGTTTTATTTATAACTGCTTAGCACAGATAACCCTCATAGTATCAGGAAGGCCTTTTTAGAATAAAGAAATTTGAGCTTTCCTTTTTGTAGCACAGAATTCATAAATATAATATAGTAGTTACATCTACATACATATATTTTAAATATTATGACCACATAAAATAACAATAAGAAATAATTTCAATTCAAAAAAACAATTATTTATTTATTTTTCTATGTACAAAATTTAACTACGATGACTAACTTACTTGACAAATTATAACATGACCTTTATGACTAAATTGGCAACAACACATCAAAATGAAAGAAATTAGAGAAAAGGATCGTTTATATGCAGAGAAGATGTTATATATTCCATTAAAATTAAAAAAAAAAATATACTTACATATACTACCAACTTAAGGCAAACAAAATACCAAATACTAAAACCTTATTGACAGACACACAAACCATTGTAACAAAACCTATACTAATGCCATACATCATGGACAAGTTGACATAAAAGAAATTTAATATATGTTCCTTTAATATTTGTTAAAAGTTGAATCTCCTAGCAGCTAGAACTTATTATTTATTTATTGCTAGATAATGCTCCGCATCTAAAGCGATGAACAGGAGATACGGACTTCTTCGACGACTATTGGTGAACAGGAGATACGGACTTCTTCGACGACTATTGGGACCTTCATCAAAACTCACAATACAGAACAAACTCACTATATACAAAACCATCATCAGACCTATTTGGACGTACGGACTTGAACTGTGGGGAACAACCAAAAGATCAAATATACAAAGAATACAGGCATTCCAATCCAAAGTCCTACGCAAAATAGTTAATGCCCCTTTCTACGTTTCTAATAAAACCCTCCATCATGATCTGAATATCCCCTTCATCCATGAACTGGCTAAATCCCGATTCCTAACCTTCCACTCTAAACTATCTGCTCATCCCAATCCCAGAGCTCAATCCCTCTCCTCTCAATCCCACCCCGAAAACCCTCCTAGGAGGCTAAAGAGATCTTGGCCTCGTGACCAACTCTGTAATTAAAGCGGTCAACTAGGAAGTGTCAATAATGATTGGCTCCTTCCAAACTTCTATTTTATCTTTTGATTTATTATTTTTATTATTATTACTTTTATTTTATTTTCCTTTTAGCTATGATTTATTTATTTATGTACTTATTTATTTTTATGTATGTACTATTTTTTTTTTTTTCTGTATTCTCATTATGTGAATTCATAAAAATGGCGTTACTTATCACAATTAACCAATGTGCTATATAATTTGTGCAGATGTTAATAAACGCTTTATTATTAAAAAAAAAAAAAAAAAATCTAAAGCGAAGAGCATTCAATACCTTGTAGTAAGCTGATGTAGGCGCTGCATTAAACGATGCCACTCCAAAATATTAGCTCAGACAATTAGGCAAGTCTTGAGGTATGAATAGTCAAGAAAACAAGAATTGAAATTGAAAAGAAAAATGAATAGTCAAGAAAACAATAATTGAATAAATTTCTAGAAAATAAATTAAAAAAATAATTTTTAAGTTAATAAGTTAAGTTAATTTTTGAATTAGTTAATTTATTTATTTTTACCGTATCATTATTGCAAAAAAAGGTGAAATGGATTCTTCTGGTTATTGTATTGTTTTATATTTTGTCGTACATGTTAGTGTTTTTCAAATATGTGAATGTTGTATCAATATGCTGGCTGCCTTCTGAAAGTATGTCTGTCAGGTCATGAGGAATGTCCAAGTTATGCCGTAACCGACAGTCTGTTAGAATATGTTTTACTGTAAGGTCTATGTTGCAAGTCGTACATTTAGGTTTGTCAGACTTTGTCATCAGGTAACCATGAGTTATGCGTGTATGGCCGATTCTTCGCAAGGACTACTTCTTCTCGGCATGAGTTCCTGTACGATGATGTCCAGTCTGTAATATTGGGTTTAATAGTTCTTAGTTTATTGTCAGTCACAGTATGCCAATCAAGTCGCCATTTGTCTAGTATTATTCTCCTAGTATGTCTAGTAACGTTATTAAATAATGAATAAATAAATTCTATGTACAAAACTATTAATTCAAAACGTTTTCTCTAATTTTAATGTGCTTGACAAAAAAGTCAAACATGTTTAAATATGTGGATTAGTTTGAAATTGAAAAGTTTATAGAAATCTAATTCACAATAACTTAGCCTAATCATCAAATATTTATTTATATATATATATATATATATTATATATATATATATATATATATATATATATATATATATATATATATATATTTAAAAGGTTTACTGTAAAATAAAAAGGATATTTTCTTCTATTTAGCAAAGTCTGCATTTTAACAATGTTTTTACATTGTAAGAATGGATTTTATATGGATCTGTTGGTTATTGAAAATACTTTAAGAATCCTATTCGCTGAATGATAGCTAGTGGCAAATCTTGTGTATATTCCATTTGTCACAAACAAAGTGTTTGGAATCGATCAGGCTAGCAAACTACACGGCGATGTCAAGTAAATATTTAGACAATCTGAAATAGGATTGGCAGCAGTGGGACCTCCTCGGGACCGCTGGTGCCATCTAGTGTAAACCGCGGATAAAGCTAGTGTAAACACGCGTACTCCCAACAGGATGACCTCGATCGCTCCTTTAGGATTATATTTAGTACAAATATTTGTTCTGTAAAATATATTCTGAATGAAGAGATGAACCTGTCAACGCAGGCCATTTCTCAGTAGCATTAAGATACCGGAGGACTTCCGGTGTAGAGGATACTATAGCCTGGCCGGATGGTTCGTGTAGTTCGAAGTAGTGATGTCTAGTTCAGGAACTAACTAGTTAAAAGAACTATCCAGGAAAAAGAACCGTTCGGAGCGCTCTTCATTTTAGTGAACTAACGTTCTTTTACCCCCTCCTACCCCAACCATTGTCCACGCCACTCCAGAACCTAAAAAAACTAGAGGACTACGTGGATCAGAAGACACAGTTGAACTAGTTGGTTTCTGAACTACACCCTACTCCAGAACCTACACAAACTAGAGAACTTCGTGGATAGGAAGACACAGTTGAACAAGTTGGTTTCTGAACTACACCCTACTCCAGAACCTAAACAAACTAGAGAACTACGTGGATCTGAAGACACATTTGAACTAGTTAGTTTCTGAACTACACCCCACTCCAGAACCTAAACAAACGAAGGAACTACGTGGGATCGCAAGACACAGTTGAACTAGTTAGTTCCTAAACTACACCCCACTCCAGAACCTAAACAAACGAGGGAACTACGTGGAATCGGAAGATATAGTTGAACTAGTTAGTTCCTGAACTACACCCCACTCCAGAACCTAAACAAACGAGGGAATTACGTGGGATCGGAAGATATAGTTGAACTAGTTAGTTCCTGAACTACACCTTACTCCAGAACCTAAACAAACGAGGGAATTACGTGGGATCGGAAGATATAGTTGAACTAGTTAGTTCCTGAACTACACCCCACTCCAGAACCTAAACAAAGGAGGGAATTACGTGGGATCGGAAGATATAGTTGAACTAGTTAGTTCCTGAACTACACCTTACTCCAGAACCTAAACAAACGAGGGAATTACGTGGGATCGGAAGATATAGTTGAACTAGTTAGTTCCTGAACTACACCCCACTCCAGAACCTAAACAAAGGAGGGAACTACGTGGGATTGGAAGATATAGTTGAACTAGTTAGTTCCTGAACTACACCCCACTCCAGAACCTAAACAAACGAGGGAATTACGTGGGATCGGAAGATATAGTTGAACTAGTTAGTTCCTGAACTACACCCCACTCCAGAACCTAAACAAACGAGGGAACTACGTGGGATCGGAAGATATAGTTGAACTAGTTAGTTCCTGAACTACACCCCACTCCAGAACCTAAACAAACGAAGGAACTACGTGGGATCGCAAGACACAGTTGAACTAGTTAGTTCCTAAACTACACCCCACTCCAGAACCTAAACAAACGAGGGAACTACGTGGAATCGGAAGATATAGTTGAACTAGTTAGTTCCTGAACTACACCCCACTCCAGAACCTAAACAAACGAGGGAATTACGTGGGATCGGAAGATATAGTTGAACTAGTTAGTTCCTGAACTACACCTTACTCCAGAACCTAAACAAACGAGGGAATTACGTGGGATCGGAAGATATAGTTGAACTAGTTAGTTCCTGAACTACACCCCACTCCAGAACCTAAACAAAGGAGGGAATTACGTGGGATCGGAAGATATAGTTGAACTAGTTAGTTCCTGAACTACACCTTACTCCAGAACCTAAACAAACGAGGGAATTACGTGGGATCGGAAGATATAGTTGAACTAGTTAGTTCCTGAACTACACCCCACTCCAGAACCTAAACAAAGGAGGGAATTACGTGGGATCGGAAGATATAGTTGAACTAGTTAGTTCCTGAACTACACCCCACTCCTGGACCTAACAAACGAGGGAATTACGTGGGATCGGAAGATATAGTTGAACTAGTTAGTTCCTGAACTACACCCCACTCCAGAACCTAAACAAACGAGGGAATTACGTGGGATCGGAAGATATAGTTGAACTAGTTAGTTCCTGAACTACACCCCACTCCAGAACCTAAACAAAGGAGGGAATTACGTGGGATCGGAAGATATAGTTGAACTAGTTAGTTCCTGAACTACACCTTACTCCAGAACCTAAACAAACGAGGGAATTACGTGGGATCGGAAGATATAGTTGAACTAGTTAGTTCCTGAACTACACCCCACTCCAGAACCTAAACAAAGGAGGGAATTACGTGGGATCGGAAGATATAGTTGAACTAGTTAGTTCCTGAACTACACCCCACTCCTGGACCTAACAAACGAGGGAATTACGTGGGATTGGAAGATATAGTTGAACTAGTTAGTTCCTGAACTACACCCCACTCCAGAACCTAAACAAACGAGGGAATTACGTGGGATCGGAAGATATAGTTGAACTAGTTAGTTCCTGAACTACACCCCACTCCTGGACCTAACAAACGAGGGAATTACGTGGGATCGGAAGATATAGTTGAACTAGTTAGTTCCTGAACTACACCCCACTCCAGAACCTAAACAAACGAGGGAATTACGTGGGATCGGAAGATATAGTTGAACTAGTTAGTTCCTGAACTACACCCCACTCCAGAACCTAAACAAACGAGGGAACTACGTGGGATCGGAAGATATAGTTGAACTAGTTAGTTCCTGAACTACACCCCACTCCAGAACCTAAACAAACGAGGGAATTACGTGGGATCGGAAGATATAGTTGAACTAGTTAGTTCCTGAACTACACCCCACTCCTGGACCTAACAATCTGGGTAACTACGTGGGATCGGAAGACACAGTTGAACTAGTTAGTTCCTGAATAGTAAAATTATTTTTTTAATAAAATTAAGGTATAAAAATGAGAACCGTATTGGTAATAGTGTTTCCCTTGGCTAACGTTGAGAAGGTGGGTGGAGTCATTTCCGCTTAGAATACTATCAGTTTCCTGTTTTGGCGCCTTAAATCTTCTTTCACTTTGAGACGTCCTTTTATATTTTTCACGAGAGATCAAAACCTACCAATAACTGCTTATACTCCTTTACTAATGGCACTAGGGATATTAATAGAGAAAATGCTGTTTCAACTTGTAGAAATATATGGCGACTATGTCATTAGAGAGCGATAAGTCCAGCGGTGGTTTGGAAGATTTTCATCGCGAATCCGGAAGCTTGAAGACGAGCCTCCTACAGCTCGACCAACTAAGCTTGACGACAAACTCCTGCAGGCTATAGAAGAAAATCCTTATGTAAAGGTCGAAGAGCTAGCAGAAAAACTTGGATCGACACATTCTACAGTCAAACGACATTACTTATCGTATGACCTTATGTAATTGAAACAATTTATTCTAGTGCCATAAGTCCAAGCTACGTATCCCATCTGCTTGCCTAACAGTCCGGTGAACGAACAGTTATAGATGGAAATTTTTGGAACACAATTTTTGACTTCGTAACTTTGTTTGGGCTGGATAGGAGGCGAACATATCAAAAGTCCTCGCCCGTAGCCTTTGTGCCGGGGGGGGAGGGGGGTTTAGAAAGTCCCATTTTTCGGATTTTCACTTATATCTCGGAAACCCTGCGTCCTAGCGACATGACTATTCTGTAACAAATGAAAACTGATTATATTTCCTACAAGTTCTATTCTATAAAGTTTTGCGAGATATCTTTAGTTTTCGAAATATCCGCTCTTGAAAGTCTGTCATTTTGGGAAAAAACACACATTGTTATATATATCTCTTCAACGATGAACCCAAAAAATAAATGTCGGCTATAGGGTTGTAGACCATTCCATTCGCTTCAATAATATATATTACTTTACTATTTTATGTATTTTCTTTCAAACGTTATATACGCACTCACATGGTCTTAGTAAAACCATGGACAAGATCTTATCTAATTGAGTTTGAATAACTGGTCAATGGGCCCAAAATTATATATTTTGTGGTATATTATATATATAGTGAGTACTCGACGTATGTACTCACTATATTTAATGGAGTATTGAAAGGTCATTGGTCAGTTGTCGCCAGATATCACGATAAACATTAAACCTGTTTTCACGTTTGAAGGAAAATACATAAAATAGTAAAGTTACATATATTCTTGAAGAGAATGTAATGTTCTACAACCCTATAAACGGCATTTATTTTTTGGGTTTATTGTTAAAGAGTTATCCGGTCAAAAACAGCAAAAAGTGTGTTTTTCCCCAAAATGACAGACATTCAACAGCGGATATTTCGAAAACTAAAGATATCTCGAAACACTTTATAGATTGGAACGTGTAGGAAATTTAATCAGTTTTCATTTGTTACAGAATAGTCATGTCGCTAGGACGCAGGGTTTCCGAGATATAAGTGAAAATCCGAAAAATGGGACTTTCTAAACCCCCCCTCCCCCCCGGCTCAAAGGTTACGGGCGAGGACTTTTGATACGTTGACCTCCTGACTAGCCGAAACAAAGTTATGAAGTCAAAAATGTGTTCCAAACATTTCCATCTATAAATCTTAGTTACCTGGACTATTAGTCGCTAAATTTCAGATTTCACGATGAACACTGAAATGATTTTTGCGTTTGAAGGAAAATACATAAAATAGCAAAGTAGTATATATTATTGAAGGGAATCAATACTCTACAACCCTATAACAGTTATTTATTTTTTGGGTTCATCGTTGAAGAGTTATCCCGTCAAAAGGGGAAAAAATATGGCGCGAAAGTGTTTTTCGCCAAAACCGACTTTCCAGAGCGGATATTTCGAAACCTAAAGATATCTCGAAAAACTTTATAGAATAGAACCTGTAGCAAATTTAATGAGCTTTCATTTGTTATGGAATAGGCATGTCGCTAGGACGGAGGGTTTCCGAGATATAAGTGAAAACCCGAAAAATTGGATTTTCTAAACGCCCCCCCCCCCCGGCACAAAGGCTACGGGCGAGGGCTTTTGATACGTTGACCTCCTAACTAGCCGAAACAAAGTTATGAAGTGAAAAATTGTGTTCCAAAAATTTCCAATTATAGCTGTTTTTCGTTGACTGGACTGTAATAACTTCGTTCGTTTGCTAAAAATTGATTGTACCTCAATGTTCTATTCTCTTTTTTTGTTGTACCTTTCGTGAATTTATCTCATTTTTTGAAGATAACAGTATTTAAAAATGAGATATATTCATGAAAATAATGTTATCTTCGTTCATTGAAGAAGTTTTAAATCTCATTTATTGTATTTACTTGACGGAATACGTAGTGTATTTTAAATAATTTTTGTATCAATAGGAAGGACGATTGTCTGGGATCTTCAGGATGAATACTATGCTTATTCGAAACGCCACTGACGCAAGCATCAAATTTCTATCAAAGATGCTCAAGACGAATGATTGAAAGATCAAGGGTCTGAGAGTAACATTTATCCAAAACTTAGAATTATCATAACAGCCTGCTTTTTAGCATATTTTCGCGAGACCCTACAGCTGTGTACAACATGGCCGGGCATCATGAATAAATACTCCGTGAAGGCCTCGGGAATGCATAATGTATAAGGCAATATCTAATGATCGAATCTAAACCCTACTATCGAATAGCCTTCGGACAATACATCGGTTATACTTGCGACCTTATCTCTATACAATTCGCTGGACTGGGCTCAATATCTTTCTCATACAAACAAGACATTTCCTTTTACAGACCACCTTCGAAGTAGATATATCTAAAGATAGATAAATCTAAAAGTAGGTTTATCTTTTAGTAGGTTCATATATGTATTTAGTTGAGGCAGCGACTTAACAATCTCTTAGAACGTAAATTATTTACTTAACAGCTCAAAAATCATCTTGAAACTTTTGAAACACCTTAAACTGTTACATAAGTACTAAAAAAAAATTCCGACTCGCAGGAACTGCATCATCTTAACGCGGTTCCTGTTCATATCCCTATTGTCATTTGAAAAGCCTAGAATAGTAACAGATAATATTTTCCTCGGCCTTTGTTCAAAGGGCTTTACCTGGTCGGGTCCGCCAGACCCTAGAATCCTCTTCTACCGATTCTTCATCTCATACGTTTCAATGAATTGGAAAATATCAAAATTTTTCACATATTCCTGTGTTCTTTTACTATAGTAATAATTCTACAAATAAAATCAATTAAAAAATAAAATAAAAAAAACCAACAGCATGAAAGCAATTGAAAATATTCAAAAGACGTCATCGAATCTCTTTCTCTTGGCAAGCTATATTTCTTACAATGAATTGTCTTTCTTATTTTACCTAATCTGTTTTATTGTCAAATACATTATCCAACTATAAACAATTAAAAAATAACAAGGAATAAAAACAGACAAAAAGAACCGTTCGAATAAACGAAATCAATTACTTGAAAGTTTAAGCACTTATTTCTTCGATTGACATTGCTTATTCAAAAATTGTTTCAGAATATTTTTTGTAGAGAATTTATAAAGCTTTCAAATAATTTCTATCCACTTATAAAGTTCCCAAAACTTTTTATGTCTGTTCATAAAATATTTTATTCTACCCCTTCCTTAACTCCAAACGTAACCAAAAGTTTAACATGTTAGTTTTGAAGAAATTCAAACATGCAAAAATGTTTTAACTGAATCTTATTCTAAGTAACCAAACCAAAAATTTGATTTAACAACAATTTTTCCGATTTTCTCAAAAAACGGTTAAAGCTATCGCCTTAAAAATGGGTTCATTCGTTTTACTAGCCCAAGAAGCCTATAAAACGAGTACTTACAAGCATATGAGCTCAAAAGTCCGACTCGCAGGAACTGCGTCTTCTTAGCGCGGTTACGTACATCTCGAAGAAATGGAATCGATTAGCATCATAAATCACAGTAAACTGACAGTAGTCAACTTACACAGAAGCGGATAATTCTTAATCTGTATAAGTCAATACAATTATGTACTGAAAACGTACTTACTCTTTGACTACTGCTGAGAAGGCTCTATTCTAAACAACCAAAAATTCGTTGTAATTTTAAGTATCTTGTTTTAATAGCAAATTTGTTTTACTGTTATAATCAACTGTAAATATGTGCTTCATGGCGAATAAAATTCCATTCTGTCGTGGGTTAAATCTTTCTATAAAATAAGAAATAACGATAACTTCAGTTGGAGGCTATGAGGAAGGTTATATATATAGAAGAATTGAAAACAAACTATGCACACGTCATCGTGATTCGCCACAGCCATCTTGATTACCACAGTCACTCCAAACTTATTACCAATACCTTTCACCGCTTCTTAGCTTGTTTTACTACATTACTAATTTTACTGATAATTGCAATTTAAAACTAGAAACAACCAAGTAAAAAGTGAGATAAAGAAAGAGAACCATTTCAATACAACAAAACAAACACTTTTTAAGTTTAAGTGCTTATATCTCTCATTGACGATGCCCCATCGAATATTGCTTCAGAACCTTTTTTGTAGAGAATTTAGCAAGCATTCGAATGGTCACTTTCCACTTACCACGATTTCCCAACCGTTATAGAGATATTTACGAAAAATGTATGGAGATCCGAAATCTTTTCATGTCTATTAATACAATAATTTTTTTCGCATACTTCCTTAAATCCAAATATAGCCAAAATTTAAACATCTTTTTGGGATTAATTTCCAAGATTTAGAAAATATTTCAATTGAATCCCGCGATTCTAAGTACTCAAAAAAAAAATAATGACTTATAAGAACATTGATTCCATCTCAGAAACGGTTAAAGATATCACCTTCAAAATGGTTTCATTCGTTTTCTTATGTTAAGAAACCTATAAAAAAAGTACCTGCAAGCATATAAACTCAAAAACGTAAGCGTTACGATTTTGTTTGCGCGAATTTCGCCCCAAACACTATCTTCTATTGGGCGGATTTTGCTGGTTAACGAACTTGACCTTTCAAATTAGACGACAGATTTTTGTGCCAAATTTCGTCAAAATCGGACCATCTTTGAGCTTGCTAGAGAGCGAACAGACAAGCATATATATAAATATATATATATACAAATTTTACCCACCTATCGTGTATATATAAATTTTCGTGATCTATAGGGCCTGAAACGTGAAAGTTTCTAGTCGGCACTTCCGGATTGCGTCATGAGGTCAACCTCAAAAGCGGGTTCTCCCTATGGAGATAGGGAGTAACCGCGCTAAAAAAAACGTAAGCTTTACGATTTTTTTTGCGCGAATTTCGCCTCAAACGCCATCTTTCAGTGGGCGGATTCTGCTGGTTAACGAACTTGACGAACTTTCAAATTGGACGACGGATTTTTGTACCAAATTTCATCACAATCGGACCATTAGTTAAGCCAGAAATGAGCGAACAGACAATATTATATATATATAATATATATATATATATATTACATATATATAGATATATATTATATATATATAGATATATATTATATATATATATAGATATATATTATATATACATATATATATATATATATACAAATTTGAACCAACGTTATTTTCGGTCTCTAGGGGTTCTGAAACGCGAAATTTTCTAGTCGGCACTTCCGGATTGTTTCATGAGATCAACCCTATAAGTGGGGTTCCTTGCTATGAAGGGAGGGAGGAACCGCGACTCAAAATGTTTTTTCTATTATTTATATTATAACTTAGGATGAATTAATGCTTATTTATTTATTTCCTTATTTTGCATTTACATTGTATAAATTCTGTTTACATAACCGCTCAAGAAGTAATTTACAATACATACATGTTTAATTAGCGTTAATTGTTTCGAGGTTGTACAATTTGTTCACTCTGTGCTTTTGGTCGTAGATTCGATTCTCGCAAGAAGTATTAGCTTTTTTTTCGAAAAAATAAAAGGCATTAGCCTAGTTGGGGCTTCAAAGGAGTAGCATCCTCTAGATAGCTTTTTTTTCGTAAAAAAAATTGATGTTTAAGTGGACATAAATATTGAAAAAAATAATGTAACAAAATTCACTTGTAAAACGCCTGTTTTTATTCGTTTGTATGTATATATCTATATATCGTAGGAACTAAGAAAAATAAGTATGAAATGTAAATCACCATATTTGAAATGAAAAATTAGCTCTGGTAATGCAATGGTTAAAGTTTTAAAATATTTTTAATAGTATAAGCAATATTTCTTTCAAAAACGTTATTTGAAAATATTTTGTTTGCAACCCCCTAGGCTTTTTTCCTACGTAATTTTAAATAGTTGCTTCAGTCACACGTAGTAGTGATAGGTTTCCCGACATAAGTAATAAAAGCGCTTATCAAAATTTGAGATACAATGCCTGCTCAGAGCTGTGAGTGCTGAACAGTACAAACAAATGAAGCAGTTCCGACACCCCATTCAAGGAGCAGAAGCTTTGTGCCTGGGGTTATTTGTCTGAGGGCGCTGCTGACAGAGAGGTTAGGAAGGTAGTTAACCTTGCTGGCAGGCTGAGTAACCTTCCAAAGGAAAGGGCTGGGAGGTTATTGACCGGTTACAGCCTCCCCACATTCGACCAAGCCCTTTATTGGAAACTTGTATTTGCAATTTTCGTTCCAATTCCAGCGATCCCCGCCAATGGAGCAGTCTCTCTCCGCCACAGTTTAATCTATGCTTCCTCTAGTACCAGGCGTCCATATATTGGAACCACAGGAACGTAATTATACAATCAATCAGGGAATAGTTGGGATTCGGCTTAAAAAACCTTAATACGATTATTGTAAAAAATCTATATTGAGGACGTTTCGGCTTCTCTTTGGTAGCCAGAGGAAGACCAATGTTAAGTAACCATAATGGAAGTATATCTGATACTTTTACTATGTTTACTTATATACTTTCACTATGGGTACAGATATACTTTCACTATGGTCACCTAAGTGTTAACTTTGGTCTTCCTCTACCTCCCGGCACTTTCATTGCTGACGAAGTCTACCAAAGAGTAGTCGAAACGTCCAGAGTATAGATTTTTTACAAAAATCGTTTTGAGGTTTTCCTAGCCGAATCCCAACTATTCCCTGATTGCTTATCACCTCGACGGCTAACTATCTAATCTTCAGGGCTAATTATACAAATTAAGAGATTCAGTCGCGATGGATTTGCTGAAACTCTGCACATTCGGAATGTGTCAATCCTCAGGAAGGGAGCAGGAACATCATCATACACAATATCAGCCAAACATTTTACTCATCTTACTCAGAAAACTAAATTCGGGAATTCGGGGAAAAAATGTCGCTCTCAACTAGGAAAAAAGTTATTAAGAACTAAGGTTTACTGTTAAGCACGTTCAGAAAGCTAGTGTAAAAAAACGATATTTCTAAACATGCGCATGCGCAGGGATGTACAATTGGAAAATAAAGACCTCTAATTTGAAATATTGATAAATTATTTATTGAAAAATAATTGTAAATTTTAAGGGCCTCCTCACCTGTCATAACCAGTCGCATTATGGGCATTCGTGCTACGTGTTTCTGCTCGCTTCGCTCGCTCAAGAAGATATCTAAACTCTAGTCAATCGAACTAGCTAAAATTAATAGAATTCATTAATTTTAGCGAGTTGGATTGACTAGAGTTTGCGCCAGCTCTCCTAACCTGTATAACAGTGAACTTTAGTGCTTAATAACTTTTTTCCTAGTTGAGAGCGATTTTTTTTTTAACGGATTCGTGTTTAGTGCATCAAAATACGTTATATAGAAAACATGTGAAAAACATCGGTGAGTAGGCCCCTAAACCTTACCAAAAATAGCGTATTGTATATTCTTACAGTATAACATCCCTACTCGCTTCTGGATAGATTTTAGTTATTTCTGAAATTTTCAAGGAAAAATTAACGTCTGGTGTGAGCAATAACGTGAGAATAACTAATACATATTATCTTATTGCAGATATTATTTTGTTAAAAATATGCTCATTCTCACCCAGTTTCAGGTTAGCGGGCATTTTGACTTTTAGCTTCCTCCAACTTGGGGCTGTAAGTAGCAAAATAGTAGGAAAGAATTTAGATAATCTTGTAACTGTGTAAAGTACATTACTCAATTGTAGAAAATGATAAATCAATCAAACATTTAACTTTCTGTGTGAGAAGACCGAAAAGTTTGTAAAACAATCCGCTTTGGAAGCCTTGTAAGATCTCTATCCACTGGAATTGATTCTAAAAGGTAAAAACTAAGATTACATTTGTTCAGAAACTCTATCGAATATTGTTTCAGTTCACATTAAATCCGCATATTTAAGAATAAAAATCAATATCTACTATATATTTGTCAAATTACACTCACTGACTCAGCGCCCAGCCCAAACCACTCGACAGAAAAATTTGAAATTTTTCCCTAGAGACCGAAAATAACGGTGGTTAAAATTTGTATATATATATATATATATATATATATATATATATATATATATATATATGTCTGTTCGCGGATTTCCGGCGTCCCTGATGGTCCAATTTTGATGAAATTTGGTATAAAAATCCGTCGTCCAATTTGAAAGGTCAAGTTCGTTAACCAGCAAAATGCGCCCACTGGAAGATGGCGTTTGGGGCGAAATTCGCGCAAAAAAAATCGTAGCGCTTACGTTTTTGAGTTCATATGCTTGTAGGTACTCGTTTTATAGGCCTCTTGGCCAAGGAAAACGAATGAAACCATTTTCAAGGCGCTAGCTTTAACCGTTTTTGAGAAAATTGGAAAAATAGTTGTTGAATATCGTTTTTGGTTTGGATACTTATCATGGAATTCAGTTAAAACCTTTATGCATATTTGAATTTCATCAAAACTAACATGTTAAACTTTTGGTTACGTTTGGAGTTAAGGAATGGTTAGAATAAAATATTTTATGAACAGACATGAAAAGTTTTGGGAACTTCGTATAATTTCATTAATATCTCGAACGCGGTTGGGAAATCGTGATAAGTGGATAGAAATTATTTGAAAGCTTTATAAGTTCTCTACAAAAAAGATTCTGAAACAATTTTTGATTAGGTGATGTCAATCGGAGAAATAAGTGCATAAACTTTGAAGTAATTGATTTCGTTTATTCCAACGGTTCTTTTTGTCTGTTTTTATTCCTTGTTATTTTTTAATTGCTTATAGTTGGATAATGTATTTGACAATAAAACGGATTAGGTAAAATAAGAAAGACAATTCATTGTTAGAAATATAGCTTGCCAAGAGAAAGAGATTCGATGACGTCTTTTGAATATTTTCAATTGCTTTCATGCTGTTGGTTTTTTTTTTTTATTTTTTTTATTTTTTAATTGATTTTATTTGTAGAATTATTACTTAGTAAACGGACACAGGAATATGTGAAAAATTTTGATATTTTCAAATTCATTGAAACGTATGAAATTAAGTATCGGTAGAAGAGGATTCTAGGGTCTGGCGGACCCGACCAGGTAAAGCCATAAAACCCTTTGAACAAAGGCCGAGGAAAATATTATCTGTTACTATTCTAAGCTTTTCAAATGACAATAGGCATATGAACAGGAACCGCGCTATGATGATGCAGTTCCTGCGAGTCGGACTTTTTAGTTTTAAAGAGCGCACGCTCGCCTAGGCAGCATGCGTTGCTAGGACGATAACAGAACAGCTGTTACCGTACTGTATCTATTTCGTGATATTATTTTTAATTGCGGTTCATTTCAACTTTGATGGCAGTCCTTGAATTACTAGAAATAAACTGTCCCTCATAGATTTTACGCTGTGAGGGACAAAATCACAATTTTAATTGAGGTTCATTTCAACTTGTCCCCCATAGAGTACACCTGGTGACGGTCCAACCGAGGTAATAATATCCCGAGCCCTTGCACAAGCTCCCATCCCCAGTCACAGCACTTCTTGGTAATGCTCGCAAATATTAATCTCAAATGGTAGCTGAGAAACATTTTTTTTTTTTTTTAATTTTAACGTATATTTATTAATGGCTACGATTTTTAACCTGTACTGATGTAACTCCTGTTACTGGTAACCTATAGATGACGGGTTATCTATAGATTATCTGTTTGTTGACACTGGTCCGGAGCGCCCCAGTCTCAAGAAACCTTATACTTTGATTAATTATCAATTGATGAATAACATATAGTATGACGGGAACCATGCTATAATAAACTGCAAAAAAAATATATATAGTAGCGTTAATTTTGATGATACATTATTTAACGCAATAAAATAACTACGTATCTGCCGTGACGAAGCACGGGCATTCAGGTTGTATTTTAATAAAAGTTAATAGCTTTTTTTATGAATCTCATTCATAGCCGAAAGTAGCATTTACTACTATTCAGGAATCGCGTATATGGCCCCTTCGGCACTATAAGAAGTGTAGTTACCCATCAATTTGATTTATTCTCAAACTTCGTGAAAAGTATGCTATTTTTCCTCACCAAGTAATATTCTTTTTGTTCTCGAAAATAGAACACGCCAGGTACAAATAGGTACATGTTCCTATGAAAATAATTGTGGAAAAGAGTCGATTATCCACCTGCAGGAACACTTCAAATCGCTGTCGAGAAGGTAATGATCATATATCAACATCCTTGAGGAATCGTAAAGATCAAGTTCACAATCATCCAACGTTTATTCCATCTTGGTGTATTCTTAGCCATGCTTCGGCTAAACGCACTAAAATTATTTCATAACTGCGACAAGCTGGCACGAGTATGAATTCTTATTGCCTAATCATCAACATAAATACTTGTCTCAGACACAATAGCATTCGAAAATGCTATTCCTTCCTTAGACTTTAAGTTGCACTACCTCCGTTCCAATAACACCAACGAGGTAGTCCAGTAAAGATACATGAACAGAACTTTAAGAATGACACTAAAGCAACTATGTTCTTTCGCACGAAAAAAAAAACAGAGATTCTTCTAATTAGCTATTTAAGCATATTTATAATATTGATATGTTATGTAACTACGGCTTCCAATTTCGGTTCGGTCAGGCTCACAATCGGTGGCCATCATATGTAGGTTTTATCTCACTCGGGGGCTCCTTTCGCTGTGCTGCATTCTTCTGAAAGAGCATTTAAAGGAATTAATGAATTGACGGATGACACGTTTTTTTTTTTTTTTTTTTTTTTTTTTTTTTTTTTTTTTTTTTTTATAAAAGTCAATAGACTGCTTCGTGTTTACATTGAGAAAGTTTGAAGATTTTACAGACGGTTGGGCTTCTCAGAAGTATTAACCTAAGCCCAGGGGACAAGAGTCCAGACCCTACGGCTTAAGCTTGGGGGTTTACCAAGACATTCGTCACTTTCTCTCACTCCCTCTCACTCTCTCACTCTCTCTCTCTCTCTCTCTCTCTCTCTCTCTCTCTCTCTCTCTCCTCTCTCTCTCTCTCTCTCTCTCTCTCTCTCTCTCTCTCTCTCTCTCTCTCTCTCTCTCTCTCTCTCACTCACTCACTCTCGAAAATAAATAAGGACTAGACCTTGTTAAATCATAATAAATATTTTTCGTACTCTTACCTCTGAAGCTTATTTTTGCATTATCAGGCCTACGAAAATAGGGTTTTTATCTTTGGACAAGGTCACTTAAAATTGCTTTGGTCTCCTGCAGAAGTCTTAGCAGAATTGTATTTTGTCATTCTGCATAATGTAGACTAATTTAATATACAAAGCCTAAAAAAGAAAAAAAAATGTTGTAGAAGTGTTTTATCTTTCAACCTTCGCCTTTGCGGAGGAAAGAGATATGAATAATGTAAATTAATAATAATCAATTATTTCCTATGTGAAAAATGTTTGATGAATTCAAAATTGTCAAGGAGCATGGTTAATAATGATTTATATTCTCAGGACTCAGATATTTTGTTTAACCAAATCAGAACAAATAAAAAAGTGATAAAAAATGATATGGAGGGAGCTATTATAATGCGAATAAGTTATTTGTCCCGTAGGTTTGGGGATAGGGAATGGCTGTTGAAGGCAAGGGCTATTTGTTTTGGAGAGTGCTCTCCAATCCTTCTGTCGGTTGGATTGTTCCATGGATACCCTGAGAGAGAGAGAGAGAGAGAGAGAGATGCTATTGGAGTGGAGTGAGTCCGCATCGATCAGGAACCGCTCCTGTTTTTATTCCCCAACATCCCGCCAGGTAGCGCAGATTGTCTTCTAATTGCTTTAATGGCTGTTTTTCTTTCTAAAAGCTTACCAATGATTTTAATTCAGCTTTAGGAATTAACACGATGTTAATTCGAATTACAGTCAGGATTTTAGAAAGGGGCCGTCGTTCCACAGTACGGTATATGGACTAATGTTTTCGCAACCGATTCAGCTACAATACAGCTTGCTATCCAATAGTTTAGTAACTAATACACATAGTTGTTGTATACATGAAAACGTCGTATCACGTTGTTCCGATTCTTCGAAGATGATGTCTACTCTGGCGACACCTAAGGAAAAAATGAAAAAAATAAATAAACAAAAATAATAAAAATACATTAAATAAAAACTAAAACTATTTTAATAGACTAACCACAAGAGAGAAGTGCGAAAATGTCAGAAAACTATTTACATTTAGTACCAGCTTTAAGACTAACAATAATCAGCTTTAAGACAACCATCAGCAGCGTGCCTGACTTAGTGGGAGATCAAGCCAATTATGTTTTGGAGGACCTCTGTGTTATCCACAAATAATTTTTCTAGACAAAATGTGTTAAAATGTTTATTGGAGGATATGGTTGCATATGCGCAAATGAGAAGGATGCAGCACATTTATTAGTACAATAATTTGCTCTCATACCTGTTGGTGAACATCGTCGACAGTGGCCTGATAATGACGCCGAAGGTGCTCGTCCACAACACTCAATGATTCCACTGATGACGCTCTCCACCAACAGATATGACAACGGTATATTGACTAGCGTACCTAGCCCCTGAGATTATGTACAACATAGTTACCCAAGGCAGAAATAAAGGGTATCTCTCCTAATGAATGATTCGAAGATGTAACGACCATCACTTCTAAATAAAGTATGAATGGAACGATGATAATAAAGTTGTTTGAATAGACATAAAAAAAAAAAAAAAAAAAAAAAAAAAAAAAAAAAAAAAAAAAAAACAACAAGGAATCTTATAAGGAGAAGTTAGTTATGGAGGAAGAGACGTGGATAAGAGTTCGGTCCCGTGCACTCTTCCAATTTGGCATTGAACCCAGATACTTCCGTTTATTTATGCTACCGGGCTCATATCACCAAATGTATGATATAATAAAATAATCCAAAATACATCACTGTAAATAATGCCATTTTTTAACCATTGTAATAATACATTTTTTTCGCTTTCAGGTGAGTTCAGAACTACAAGGTCAATCCAAGACTGCATTGAAAGCCAATTTACAGGTATTATTAATTGTAAGAATTGGTGGATGTTCAATAATTATTATCATTATCATTATAATTAAGTATTATTATATCCTTAATTATTATAGTTATCATTAATTTATATTATCATTATATGATGTGTCTTAGTACGTAGTTAGTAATATAAGTCAGGGTTTTTGTGACATTTTTTCCCTTATAAATAATTGTTAACCTTTATTTTAATCACTGCAGTGTTAATCCTAGAAACAGTGTATTTGTGTGGTATAGAGGTACACACGTGTTATTGTATTATTTGTCTTTTATTCAATAAACATATAAAAGAAAAAAAAATTGGTGGATGGTGGAAATTGGAGTTCAGAGTAATGAAAAAGAGTCCAAAATTTGCAAAGGTATTTTATTTTTGACATAACGGCCATTTTCTATGCCGTGAAAAATTGTACTAAGACGTCGTTTCAGCTATGGCCTGACGAGCTTAAATAATTGTAGGAATGGCTGGATGGTGGGGAAATTGGTGTTATTAACGATTTAGTCCGTAGTTCGTAAAATGACTAGTGCCATATATATATATATATATATATATATATATATATATATATATAGTATAAATTTTGAACATCCTAAATGAAACATGTGGCATTAAGAATTGAAAAGTATTGATTTATTTGTTACCCATAAACTGGAGAAAATGACTTTGACCAGACATGGTACGACTATCACCACCCCTTTACTATGTTATATCACTTAAATAAAAGAAGTCATTTCGTGGAGCCTACTTGCCAACAGCTAAGTTCATCTGCTCTCCGAATGTAAAGCTCTCGCCCTGCTATGGTCTTGGGAGGTTCATCCATTAGCAAGTTAAATTGAACCCCTCGACACCAACTAGTTAGATCTCAGGGCTGGTGGACAGCGGTTCCCGCTTATCATTGTACGAATAAATAATCTCACCGGATTGGGAAAATAACACAACAGCTATAAACTAAAAAAATATATAAACCTGAATATTATTGTAAACATAGTCGGCTCTAGACAAAAAAATTCTGGGGGGGGGGGCTAATTTAGTATGGGCTTACCGCCGTGCCTGGGGGTGTAGAATCAAATTTTTATAACCAGGCACCTGTAAATCATTTAAGGCGTTTTTGATAAACTTGGAACATAAATTAATTAGAACCTATTACTTTTAATTTGCCTAAACGAATACGTCGCCACGAATTTTCATTGTGGGGGCTAAGCTCCCCGCGTTTAGCCGCCACTGATTGTAAATGTTTTCGATTCCTAATACTATTTTCCTCCTCTAATCTACGCCAATTTATCTTAACTATCTTAAATATGATATGAAGGAGTCGGGGCAAAATATTACCAAGCAACATTTTGATCAAAGCATGACTGCAGTTCCTAATGTTGGATATTATTTGCGACTATCAGTCTGTGATGCAAATTCTGCTAAAATATGACTACAAGCTCTGTATGCTACTTAATCTTATTGCCCCTAACCATTTCAACTGATAGTCCCACATAATATCCAACATACAGCAGCTACAGTTAACCCTGGATTGACACTGCCATTGACATCTACGTTATTGACACCGTGGGGTAGATTTTACCCCATACTTGGAAAATATATAAAATAAATAAATTTCAATTTTTTCTTTTGTTTTTTTATGCAAGAACAACGTATAGAGCAGGAACATCAAGAAATAAATTCAAACAGGAATAAATCTGCCGAATATTAGTTAAAATTCACAAAATAGCTGGGAAATCCTAAAACTCAATATTGTTCATATACCAAATAATCATCCTGTAAAAAATATACTATTCTGAAAATATTTTTTACGAATAATAAACTAGAATGATCAAAATCCATAAAAAAATAGGAACTTTAGAAAAATACAATGTTCTGTCCAATTGAGACTCGTTAACATTTAACACATTTTGGCGATCGGTGTGCATGACCCTTCTACACACAGAACATTGCATTTTCGTCTTCCTAAATTTTTTCTGTTACAAAATTTCCCATGTTTGTACAAGATAACGAAAGATGTTAAAGGTCCGGAGTTGATTCATCTTACAAAACAACAAGCATCAGTGTCTTCAGAGGATTTGGTATGTTGTCCAGTTGGACACTAACTGTCACATGAGCTCTCACCAGTTGGTAGTCCAAATCAAAAAGAACATCTTTTCTGGGCAGTTTTCAGGCCATTTTGTCACTTAGAAAGCCGCAACATGGAAGTAATCGACATGTGAAGATGTATCAGATGAGCGAAAAAGACATACGTTAACTACACCGTGGGGTAAAAAATACCCCATTCAGAACTCGCGACCTTCTCATGCAGCGATTAACAGAGAACTGGCGTTGTTTATATTAGGGCATACCAGATAATGCACTTCCGATTTTTTAGGAAGAAGGAGGGAGTCTTTAAGATTTACAAAATTTAAGAAACACGCCATAGAACAAAGTGTGGGGTATTTTTCACCCCACGGTGTCAATCCAGGGTTAAGTTTTGTTTTAAATGTTGCTTGGCACTATTTTGCCCCGACCCCTTGATATATCTGCATGATGCCAATATTTATATGTATGTAGAACCAAATTTGCATACATTCCTACAGTAATTGAAGCTCATTCCCTTATTTACTTTGGATATCCTCTTTCTGCGTTGGAGTCCTACCCCTTCAATCTGGAATAACTTCATTTATTAATGGAAGGAGAGATAGAAGTAAAAGATATGGTAGGATTTCGAGGAGGGGGCGTAGGCCACGTGTACGACCCACTTCCTTAACTCCCTCCTACCTACTTCCTTGCAATCTCAAAGTGCCTATCTCTTTGGGTCAGCAATATATTGCACTATAACCTTCCTGC
The DNA here is from genome assembly GCA_946811695.1 of Gonocerus acuteangulatus. Taxonomy (NCBI): domain Eukaryota; kingdom Metazoa; phylum Arthropoda; class Insecta; order Hemiptera; family Coreidae; genus Gonocerus; species Gonocerus acuteangulatus. The sequence goes on from OX328123.1 coordinate 29,919,072, forward strand.
TTACCAATGTAGATTACTACAAGGTTATCTCAGTAAGCTATCGATATATATTGGATTGGAACATGATGCAAAGAGGAACGAATTCTGGAATAACTCTGAAAAAGTGTTTCAGTGATATTTATATCCACTAGGTAAACCTGGAAGATTGATAACTGGTGGTAGTAGTGGTTCTTTTAGCACTTTCCTTAGGGTCGTTTGTAGATATTTAGGTTGCGTACATGGAATAATTTTTCTACATATCTACATACATACATATAGTATATATATATTATGATTTAATTTGATGTAAATTTTAATTTAAAAACGAAGTAAATACGACCCACGTTGGATCGCCAATTTGAAATGATTTGTTTTCTGAATTTAGTAAATAATTTATTTGATCGAAATATAATAAAATAAAAATGATTTATTTCATTTAAAATATATGAAACATGGCTAGCCATGCAAATCTTACTACTACCAAACAATACAAAATGTGTACTATGTAGCATAAACTACCTTACATCCTCAGGCACTGCTCCAGGTTATAGCCCAGTTATGGGAAAAACTAACGATCGACCGGGCGGAGAAGCCTTTTTGATTTAGATTAAGGAAATTTTTGTTCTATTAGCATTCCATATTACTACGAAGTAATAAGATATCTTGTGATATATTTAATATTTTTCCAAATATATAAAATGTCCTAAAATATATGTGTTTAATTTTTATATTTTCCCACCACGCATTTAAACTTTCACCCCGTACTATATTTAAATTGAACCCAGCTGGAGATCTCGCAACAATATACGTATATAGGATGTGGAGGGCGTCATCATCTTTTTTCAACATTCTTCATTTGAGAATTTTTGGATGTCACCCAGATAAATTTCTGAACGTTTGCATACATTGAGTGTAAAGATTTTGGGACAGTAGCTTTTGTCTTGGACTTAATCGCAAGTTCAGCGGTGATGCTGCTTAAGTTCAGCGGTGATGCTACTAATCAACTATAATATTGGTTTTACTGAACTTGCTACGTTGATCCACATTATTTATTTATTTATGTCACACTGTCAAACACTAGTTATTTTTGTCAAATGCTTTTAAGAGTACCTCCAAAAAGTTAGTTTCAAACTAGTGTTTGTGTTTCCTTAACTAATGGTAAGTTTTTATGATCCAAGTCCTGCTATTTTAGAATTTGAGAGATATTCTCGGGCATATGCTTTTATAAAATCAACAAATGTAAAATTTTCATTCATTTTTTTTTTTTTTTTTTTATGACTAAGGATTAGGGTTGAGTATAGGTTCTATTCCCGAGAGGATGTGTTAGGTCTGAAAGCGGTTTGGTGTTCAGCAGTTGTTGAGCACGGTGAAGGATTAGGGTTGAGTATAGGTTCTATTCCGGATAGGATGTGTTAGTCCTGAAAGCGGTTTGGTATTCAGCAGTTGTTGAGCACAGTTAAGGATTAGGGTTGAGTATAGGTTCTATTCCGGAGAGGATGTGTTAGGTCTGAAAGCGGTTTGGTATTCAGCAGTTGTTGAGCACGGTGAAGGATTAGGGTTGAGTATAGGTTCTATTCCGGATAGGATGTGTTAGGTCTGAAAGCGGTTTGGTATTCAGCAGTTGTTGAGCACGGTGAAGGATTAGGGTTGAGTATAGGTTCTATTCCGGAGGGGATGTGTTAGGTCTGAAAGCGGTTTGGTATTCAGCAGTTGTTGAGCACGGTGAAGGATTAGGGTTGAGTATGGGTTCTATTCCGGAGAGGATGTGTTAGGTCTGAAAGCGGTTTGGTATTCAGCAGTTGTTTAGCACGGTGAAGGATTAGGGTTGAGTATAGGTTCTATTCCGGAGAGGATGTGTTAGGTCTGAAAGCGGTTTGGTATTCAGCAGTTGTTGAGCACGGTGAAGGATTAGGGTTGAGTATAGGTTCTATTCCGGATAGGATGTGTTAGGTCTGAAAGCGGTTTGGTATTCAGCAGTTGTTGAGCACGGTTAAGGATTAGGGTTGAGTATAGGTTCTATTCCGGATAGGATGTGTTAGGTCTGAAAGCGGTTTGGTATTCACCAGTTGTTTAGCACGGTGAAGGATTAGGGTTGAGTATAGGTTCTATTCCGGATAGGATGTGTTAGTCCTGAAAGCGGTTTGGTATTCAGCAGTTGTTGAGCACGGTGAAGGATTAGGGTTGAGTATAGGTTCTATTCCGGAGGGGATGTGTTAGGTCTGAAAGCGGTTTGGTATTCAGCAGTTGTTGAGCACGGTGAAGGATTAGGGTTGAGTATAGGTTCTATTCCGGAGAGGATGTGTTAGGTCTGAAAGCGGTTTGGTATTCAGCAGTTGTTGAGCACGGTGAAGGATTAGGGTTGAGTATAGGTTCTATTCCGGAGAGGATGTGTTAGGTCTGAAAGCGGTTTGGTATTCAGCAGTTGTTTAGCACGGTGAAGGATTAGGGTTGAGTATAGGTTCTATTCCGGAGAGGATGTGTTAGGTCTGAAAGCGGTTTGGTATTCAGCAGTTGTTGAGCACGGTGAAGGATTAGGGTTGAGTATAGGTTCTATTCCGGATAGGATGTGTTAGGTCTGAAAGCGGTTTGGTATTCAGCAGTTGTTGAGCACGGTTAAGGATTAGGGTTGAGTATAGGTTCTATTCCGGATAGGATGTGTTAGGTCTGAAAGCGGTTTGGTATTGAGCAGTTGTTGAGCACGGTGAAGGATTAGGGTTGAGTATAGGTTCTATTCCGGAGGGGATGTGTTAGGTCTGAAAGCGGTTTGGCATTCAGCAGTTGTTGAGCACGGTGAAGGATTAGGGTTGAGTATAGGTTCTATTCCGGAGGGGATGTGTTAGGTCTGAAAGCGGTTTGGCATTCAGCAGTTGTTGAGCACGGTGAAGGATTAGGGTTGAGTATAGGTTCTATTCCGGAGAGGATGTGTTAGGTCTGAAAGCGGTTTGGTATTCAGCAGTTGTTGAGCACGGTGAAGGATTAGGGTTGAGTATAGGTTCTATTCCGGATAGGATGTGTTAGGTCTGAAAGCGGTTTGGTATTCAGCAGTTGTTGAGCACGGTGAAGGATTAGGGTTGAGTATAGGTTCTATTCCGGAGGGGATGTGTTAGGTCTGAAAGCGGTTTGGTATTCAGCAGTTGTTGAGCACGGTGAAGGATTAGGGTTGAGTATAGGTTCTATTCCGGAGAGGATGTGTTAGGTCTGAAAGCGGTTTGGTATTCAGCAGTTGTTGAGCACGGTGAAGGATTAGGGTTGAGTATAGGTTCTATTCCGGAGAGGATGTGTTAGGTCTGAAAGCGGTTTGGTATTCAGCAGTTGTTTAGCACGGTGAAGGATTAGGGTTGAGTATAGGTTCTATTCCGGAGAGGATGTGTTAGGTCTGAAAGCGGTTTGGTATTCAGCAGTTGTTGAGCACGGTGAAGGATTAGGGTTGAGTATAGGTTCTATTCCGGATAGGATGTGTTAGGTCTGAAAGCGGTTTGGTATTCAGCAGTTGTTGAGCACGGTTAAGGATTAGGGTTGAGTATAGGTTCTATTCCGGATAGGATGTGTTAGGTCTGAAAGCGGTTTGGTATTGAGCAGTTGTTGAGCACGGTGAAGGATTAGGGTTGAGTATAGGTTCTATTCCGGAGGGGATGTGTTAGGTCTGAAAGCGGTTTGGCATTCAGCAGTTGTTGAGCACGGTGAAGGATTAGGGTTGAGTATAGGTTCTATTCCGGAGGGGATGTGTTAGGTCTGAAAGCGGTTTGGCATTCAGCAGTTGTTGAGCACGGTGAAGGATTAGGGTTGAGTATAGGTTCTATTCCGGAGAGGATGTGTTAGGTCTGAAAGCGGTTTGGTATTCAGCAGTTGTTGAGCACGGTGAAGGATTAGGGTTGAGTACAGGTTCTATTCCGGATAGGATGTGTTAGGTCTGAAAGCGGTTTGGTATTCAGCAGTTGGTGAGCACGGTGAAGGATTAGGGTTGAGTATAGGTTCTATTCCGGAGGGGATGTGTTAGGTCTGAAAGCGGTTTGGCATTCAGCAGTTGCTGAGCACGGTGAAGGATTAGGGTTGAGTATAGGTTCTATTCCGGAGGGGATGTGTTAGGTCTGAAAGCGGTTTGGCATTCAGCAGTTGTTGAGCACGGTTAAGGATTAGGGTTGAGTATAGGTTCTATTCCGGATAGGATGTGTTAGGTCTGAAAGCGGTTTGGTATTCAGCAGTTGTTGAGCACGGTGAAGGATTAGGGTTGAGTATAGGTTCTATTCCGGAGAGGATGTGTTAGGTCTGAAAGCGGTTTGGTATTCAGCAGTTGTTGAGCACGGTTAAGGATTAGGGTTGAGTATAGGTTCTATTCCGGATAGGATGTGTTAGGTCTGAAAGCGGTTTGGTATTCAGCAGTTGTTGAGCACGGTGAAGGATTAGGGTTGAGTATAGGTTCTATTCCGGATAGGATGTGTTAGGTCTGAAAGCGGTTTGGTATTTAGCAGTTGTTGAGCACGGTGAAGGATTAGGGTTGAGCATAGGTTCTATTCCGGAGGGGATGTGTTAGGTCTGAAAGCGGTTTGGCATTCAGCAGTTGTTGAGCACGGTGAAGGATTAGGGTTGAGTATAGGTTCTATTCCGGAGGGGATGTGTTAGGTCTGAAAGCGGTTTGGCATTCAGCAGTTGTTGAGCACGGTTAAGGATTAGGGTTGAGTATAGGTTCTATTCCGGATAGGATGTGTTAGGTCTGAAAGCGGTTTGGTATTCAGCAGTTGTTGAGCACGGTTAAGGATTAGGGTTGAGTATAGGTTCTATTCCGGAGAGTATGTGTTAGGTCTGAAAGCGGTTTGGTATTCAGCAGTTGTTGAGCACGGTGAAGGATTAGGGTTGAGTATAGGTTCTATTCCGGAGGGGATGTGTTAGGTCTGAAAGCGGTTTGGCTTTCAGCAGTTGTTGAGCACGGTTAAGGATTAGGGTTGAGTATAGGTTCTATTCCGGATAGGATGTGTTAGGTCTGAAAGCGGTTTGGTATTCAGCAGTTGTTGAGCACGGTTAAGGATTAGGGTTGAGTATAGGTTCTATTCCGGAGAGTATGTGTTAGGTCTGAAAGCGGTTTGGTATTCAGCAGTTGTTGAGCACGGTTAAGGATTAGGGTTGAGTATAGGTTCTATTCCGGATAGGATGTGTTAGGTCTGAAAGCGGTTTGGCATTCAGCAGTTGTTGAGCACGGTGAAGGATTAGGGTTGAGTATAGGTTCTATTCCGGAGAGGATGTATTAGGTCTGAAAGCTGTTTGGCATTCAGCAGTTGTTGAGCACGGTGAAGGATTAGGGTTGAGTATAGGTTCTATTCCGGATAGGATGTGTTAGGTCTGAAAGCGGTTTGGTATTCAGCAGTTGTTTAGCACGGTGAAGGATTAGGGTTGAGTATAGGTTTTATTCCGGATAGGATGTGTTAGGTCTGAAAGCGGTTTGGTATTCAGCAGTTGTTTAGCACGGTGAAGGATTAGGGTTGAGTATAGGTTCTATTCCGGAGGGGAAGTGTTAGGTCTGAAAGCGGTTTGGCATTCAGCAGTTGTTGAGCACGGTGAAGGATTAGGGTTGAGTATAGGTTCTATTCCGGATAGGATGTGTTAGGTCTGAAAGCGGTTTGGTATTCAACAGTTGTTTAGCACGGTGAAGGATTAGGGTTGAGTATAGGTTCTATTCCGGAGGGGATGTGTTAGGTCTGAAAGCGGTTTGGCATTCAGCAGTTGTTGAGCACGGTGAAGGATTAGGGTTGAGTACAGGTTCTATTCCGGAGGGGATGTGTTAGGTCTGAAAGCGGTTTGGCATTCAGCAGTTGTTGAGCACGGTGAAGGATTAGGGTTGAGTATAGGTTCTATTCCGGATAGGATGTGTTAGGTCGAAAAGCGGTTTGGTATTCAGCAGTTGTTGAGCACGGTGAAGGATTAGGGTTGAGTATAGGTTCTATTCCGGAGGGGATGTGTTAGGTCTGAAAGCGGTTTGGCATTCAGCAGTTGTTGAGCACGGTGAAGGATTAGGGTTGAGTATAGGTTCTATTCCGGAGAGGATGTGTTAGGTCTGAAAGCGGTTTGGTATTCAGCAGTTGTTGAGCACGGTGAAGGATTAGGGTTGAGTATAGGTTCTATTCCGGATAGGATGTGTTAGGTCTGAAAGCGGTTTGGTATTCAGCAGTTGTTGAGCACGGTGAAGGATTAGGGTTGAGTATAGGTTCTATTCCGGAGGGGATGTGTTAGGTCTGAAAGCGGTTTGGTATTCAGCAGTTGTTGAGCACGGTGAAGGATTAGGGTTGAGTATAGGTTCTATTCCGGAGAGGATGTGTTAGGTCTGAAAGCGGTTTGGTATTCAGCAGTTGTTGAGCACGGTGAAGGATTAGGGTTGAGTATAGGTTCTATTCCGGAGAGGATGTGTTAGGTCTGAAAGCGGTTTGGTATTCAGCAGTTGTTTAGCACGGTGAAGGATTAGGGTTGAGTATAGGTTCTATTCCGGAGAGGATGTGTTAGGTCTGAAAGCGGTTTGGTATTCAGCAGTTGTTGAGCACGGTGAAGGATTAGGGTTGAGTATAGGTTCTATTCCGGATAGGATGTGTTAGGTCTGAAAGCGGTTTGGTATTCAGCAGTTGTTGAGCACGGTTAAGGATTAGGGTTGAGTATAGGTTCTATTCCGGATAGGATGTGTTAGGTCTGAAAGCGGTTTGGTATTGAGCAGTTGTTGAGCACGGTGAAGGATTAGGGTTGAGTATAGGTTCTATTCCGGAGGGGATGTGTTAGGTCTGAAAGCGGTTTGGCATTCAGCAGTTGTTGAGCACGGTGAAGGATTAGGGTTGAGTATAGGTTCTATTCCGGAGAGGATGTGTTAGGTCTGAAAGCGGTTTGGTATTCAGCAGTTGTTGAGCACGGTGAAGGATTAGGGTTGAGTACAGGTTCTATTCCGGATAGGATGTGTTAGGTCTGAAAGCGGTTTGGTATTCAGCAGTTGGTGAGCACGGTGAAGGATTAGGGTTGAGTATAGGTTCTATTCCGGAGGGGATGTGTTAGGTCTGAAAGCGGTTTGGCATTCAGCAGTTGCTGAGCACGGTGAAGGATTAGGGTTGAGTATAGGTTCTATTCTGGAGGGGATGTGTTAGGTCTGAAAGCGGTTTGGCATTCAGCAGTTGTTGAGCACGGTTAAGGATTAGGGTTGAGTATAGGTTCTATTCCGGATAGGATGTGTTAGGTCTGAAAGCGGTTTGGTATTCAGCAGTTGTTGAGCACGGTGAAGGATTAGGGTTGAGTATAGGTTCTATTCCGGAGAGGATGTGTTAGGTCTGAAAGCGGTTTGGTATTCAGCAGTTGTTGAGCACGGTTAAGGATTAGGGTTGAGTATAGGTTCTATTCCGGATAGGATGTGTTAGGTCTGAAAGCGGTTTGGTATTCAGCAGTTGTTGAGCACGGTGAAGGATTAGGGTTGAGTATAGGTTCTATTCCGGATAGGATGTGTTAGGTCTGAAAGCGGTTTGGTATTTAGCAGTTGTTGAGCACGGTGAAGGATTAGGGTTGAGCATAGGTTCTATTCCGGAGGGGATGTGTTAGGTCTGAAAGCGGTTTGGCATTCAGCAGTTGTTGAGCACGGTGAAGAATTAGGGTTGAGTATAGGTTCTATTCCGGAGGGGATGTGTTAGGTCTGAAAGCGGTTTGGCATTCAGCAGTTGTTGAGCACGGTTAAGGATTAGGGTTGAGTATAGGTTCTATTCCGGATAGGATGTGTTAGGTCTGAAAGCGGTTTGGTATTCAGCAGTTGTTGAGCACGGTTAAGGATTAGGGTTGAGTATAGGTTCTATTCCGGAGAGTATGTGTTAGGTCTGAAAGCGGTTTGGTATTCAGCAGTTGTTGAGCACGGTGAAGGATTAGGGTTGAGTATAGGTTCTATTCCGGAGGGGATGTGTTAGGTCTGAAAGCGGTTTGGCATTCAGCAGTTGTTGAGCACGGTTAAGGATTAGGGTTGAGTATAGGTTCTATTCCGGATAGGATGTGTTAGGTCTGAAAGCGGTTTGGTATTCAGCAGTTGTTGAGCACGGTTAAGGATTAGGGTTGAGTATAGGTTCTATTCCGGAGAGTATGTGTTAGGTCTGAAAGCGGTTTGGTATTCAGCAGTTGTTGAGCACGGTTAAGGATTAGGGTTGAGTATAGGTTCTATTCCGGATAGGATGTGTTAGGTCTGAAAGCGGTTTGGCATTCAGCAGTTGTTGAGCACGGTGAAGGATTAGGGTTGAGTATAGGTTCTATTCCGGAGAGGATGTATTAGGTCTGAAAGCTGTTTGGCATTCAGCAGTTGTTGAGCACGGTGAAGGATTAGGGTTGAGTATAGGTTCTATTCCGGATAGGATGTGTTAGGTCTGAAAGCGGTTTGGTATTCAGCAGTTGTTTAGCACGGTGAAGGATTAGGGTTGAGTATAGGTTCTATTCCGGAGGGGATGTGTTAGGTCTGAAAGCGGTTTGGCATTCAGCAGTTGTTGAGCACGGTGAAGGATTAGGGTTGAGTATAGGTTCTATTCCGGATAGGATGTGTTAGGTCTGAAAGCGGTTTGGTATTCAACAGTTGTTTAGCACGGTGAAGGATTAGGGTTGAGTATAGGTTCTATTCCGGAGGGGATGTGTTAGGTCTGAAAGCGGTTTGGTATTCAACAGTTGTTTAGCACGGTGAAGGATTAGGGTTGAGTATAGGTTCTATTCCGGAGGGGATGTGTTAGGTCTGAAATCGGTTTGGCATTTAGCAGTTGTTGAGCACGGTGAAGGATTAGGGTTGAGTATAGGTTCTATTCCGGAGGGGATGTGTTAGGTCTGAAAGCGGTTTGGCATTCAGCAGTTGTTGAGCACGGTGAAGGATTAGGGTTGAGTATAGGTTCTATTCAGGATAGGATGTGTTAGGTCGAAAAGCGGTTTGGTATTCAGCAGTTGTTGAGCACGGTGAAGGATTAGGGTTGAGTATAGATTCTATTCCGGATAGGATGTGTTAGGTCTGAAAGCGGTTTGGTATTCAACAGTTGTTTAGCACGGTGAAGGATTAGGGTTGAGTATAGGTTCTATTCCGGAGGGGATGTGTTAGGTCTGAAAGCGGTTTGGCATTCAGCAGTTGTTGAGCACGGTGAAGGATTAGGGTTGAGTATAGGTTCTATTCCGGAGAGGATGTATTAGGTCTGAAAGCGGTTTGGTATTCAGCAGTTGTTGAGCACGGTGAAGGATTAGGGTTGAGTATAGGTTCTATTCCGGATAGGATGTGTTAGGTCTGAAAGCGTTTTGGTATTCAGCAGTTGTTGAGCACGGTGAAGGATTAGGGTTGAGTATAGGTTCTATTCCGGAGAGGATGTGTTAGGTCTGAAAGCGGTTTGGTATTGAGCAGTTGTTGAGCACGGTGAAGGATTAGGGTTGAGTATAGGTTCTATTCCGGAGGGGATGTGTTAGGTCTGAAAGCGGTTTGGCATTCAGCAGTTGTTGAGCACGGTGAAGGATTAGGGTTGAGTATAGGTTCTATTCCGGATAGGATGTGTTAGGTCTGAAAGCGGTTTGGTATTCAGCAGTTGTTGAGCACGGTGAAGGATTAGGGTTGAGTATAGGTTCTATTCCGGATAGGATGTGCTAGGTCTGAAAGCGGTTTGGTATTCAGCAGTTGTTAAGCACGGTGAAGGATTAGGGTTGAGTATAGGTTCTATTCCGGATAGGATGTGTTAGGTCTGAAAGCGGTTTGGTATTCAGCAGTTGTTGAGCACGGTGAAGGATTAGGGTTGAGTATAGGTTCTATTCCGGATAGGATGTGTTAGGTCTGAAAGCGGTTTGGTATTCAGCAGTTGTTGAGCACGGTGAAGGATTAGGGTTGAGTATAGGTTCTATTCCGGAGGGGATGTGTTAGGTCTGAAAGCGGTTTGGCATTCAGCAGTTGTTGAGCACGGTGAAGGATTAGGGTTGAGTATAGGTTCTATTCCGGAGGGGATGTGTTAGGTCTGAAAGCGGTTTGGCATTCAGCAGTTGTTGAGCACGGTTAAGGATTAGGGTTGAGTATAGGTTCTATTCCGGATAGGATGTGTTAGGTCTGAAAGCGGTTTGGTATTCAGCAGTTGTTGAGCACGGTGAAGGATTAGGGTTGAGTATAGGTTCTATTCCGGAGAGGATGTGGTAGGTCTGAAAGCGGTTTGGTATTCAGCAGTTGTTGAGCACGGTTAAGGATTAGGGTTGAGTATAGGTTCTATTCCGGATAGGATGTGTTAGGTCTGAAAGCGGTTTGGTATTCAGCAGTTGTTGAGCACGGTGAAGGATTAGGGTTGAGTATAGGTTCTATTCCGGATAGGATGTGTTAGGTCTGAAAGCGGTTTGGTATTCAGCAGTTGTTGAGCACGGTTAAGGATTAGGGTTGAGTATAGGTTCTATTCCGGATAGGATGTGTTAGGTCTGAAAGCGGTTTGGTATTGAGCAGTTGTTGAGCACGGTGAAGGATTAGGGTTGAGTATAGGTTCTATTCCGGAGGGGATGTGTTAGGTCTGAAAGCGGTTTGGCATTCAGCAGTTGTTGAGCACGGTGAAGGATTAGGGTTGAGTATAGGTTCTATTCCGGAGGGGATGTGTTAGGTCTGAAAGCGGTTTGGCATTCAGCAGTTGTTGAGCACGGTGAAGGATTAGGGTTGAGTATAGGTTCTATTCCGGAGAGGATGTGTTAGGTCTGAAAGCGGTTTGGTATTCAGCAGTTGTTGAGCACGGTGAAGGATTAGGGTTGAGTACAGGTTCTATTCCGGATAGGATGTGTTAGGTCTGAAAGCGGTTTGGTATTCAGCAGTTGGTGAGCACGGTGAAGGATTAGGGTTGAGTATAGGTTCTATTCCGGAGGGGATGTGTTAGGTCTGAAAGCGGTTTGGCATTCAGCAGTTGCTGAGCACGGTGAAGGATTAGGGTTGAGTATAGGTTCTATTCCGGAGGGGATGTGTTAGGTCTGAAAGCGGTTTGGCATTCAGCAGTTGTTGAGCACGGTTAAGGATTAGGGTTGAGTATAGGTTCTATTCCGGAGGGGATGTGTTAGGTCTGAAAGCGGTTTGGCATTCAGCAGTTGTTGAGCACGGTGAAGGATTAGGGTTGAGTATAGGTTCTATTCCGGAGGGGATGTGTTAGGTCTGAAAGCGGTTTGGCATTCAGCAGTTGTTGAGCACGGTTAAGGATTAGGGTTGAGTATAGGTTCTATTCCGGATAGGATGTGTTAGGTCTGAAAGCGGTTTGGTATTCAGCAGTTGTTGAGCACGGTTAAGGATTAGGGTTGAGTATAGGTTCTATTCCGGAGAGTATGTGTTAGGTCTGAAAGCGGTTTGGTATTCAGCAGTTGTTGAGCACGGTGAAGGATTAGGGTTGAGTATAGGTTCTATTCCGGAGGGGATGTGTTAGGTCTGAAAGCGGTTTGGCATTCAGCAGTTGTTGAGCACGGTTAAGGATTAGGGTTGAGTATAGGTTCTATTCCGGATAGGATGTGTTAGGTCTGAAAGCGGTTTGGTATTCAGCAGTTGTTGAGCACGGTTAAGGATTAGGGTTGAGTATAGGTTCTATTCCGGAGAGTATGTGTTAGGTCTGAAAGCGGTTTGGTATTCAGCAGTTGTTGAGCACGGTTAAGGATTAGGGTTGAGTATAGGTTCTATTCCGGATAGGATGTGTTAGGTCTGAAAGCGGTTCGGCATTCAGCAGTTGTTGAGCACGGTGAAGGATTAGGGTTGAGTATAGGTTCTATTCCGGATAGGATGTGCTAGGTCTGAAAGCGGTTTGGTATTCAGCAGTTGTTGAGCACGGCGAAGGATTAGGGTTGAGTATAGGTTCTATTCCGGATAGGATGTGTTAGGTCTGAAAGCGGTTTGGTATTCAGCAGTTGTTGAGCACGGTGAAGGATTAGGGTTGAGTATAGGTTCTATTCCGGATAGGATGTGTTAGGTCTGAAAGCGGTTTGGTATTCAGCAGTTGTTGAGCACGGTGAAGGATTAGGGTTGAGTATAGGTTCTATTCCGGAGGGGATGTGTTAGGTCTGAAAGCGGTTTGGCATTCAGCAGTTGTTGAGCACGGTGAAGGATTAGGGTTGAGTATAGGTTCTATTCCGGAGGGGATGTGTTAGGTCTGAAAGCGGTTTGGCATTCAGCAGTTGTTGAGCACGGTTAAGGATTAGGGTTGAGTATAGGTTCTATTCCGGATAGGATGTGTTAGGTCTGAAAGCGGTTTGGTATTCAGCAGTTGTTGAGCACGGTGAAGGATTAGGGTTGAGTATAGGTTCTATTCCGGAGAGGATGTGGTAGGTCTGAAAGCGGTTTGGTATTCAGCAGTTGTTGAGCACGGTTAAGGATTAGGGTTGAGTATAGGTTCTATTCCGGATAGGATGTGTTAGGTCTGAAAGCGGTTTGGTATTCAGCAGTTGTTGAGCACGGTGAAGGATTAGGGTTGAGTATAGGTTCTATTCCGGATAGGATGTGTTAGGTCTGAAAGCGGTTTGGTATTCAGCAGTTGTTGAGCACGGTGAAGGATTAGGGTTGAGTATAGGTTCTATTCCGGAGGGGATGTGTTAGGTCTGAAAGCGGTTTGGCATTCAGCAGTTGTTGAGCACGGTGAAGGATTAGGGTTGAGTATAGGTTCTATTCCGGAGGGGATGTGTTAGGTCTGAAAGCGGTTTGGCATTCAGCAGTTGTTGAGCACGGTGAAGGATTAGGGTTGAGTATAGGTTCTATTCCGGAGAGGATGTGTTAGGTCTGAAAGCGGTTTGGTATTCAGCAGTTGTTGAGCACGGTTAAGGATTAGGGTTGAGTATAGGTTCTATTCCGGAGAGTATGTGTTAGGTCTGAAAGCGGTTTGGTATTCAGCAGTTGTTGAGCACGGTTAAGGATTAGGGTTGAGTATAGGTTCTATTCCGGATAGGATGTGTTAGGTCTGAAAGCGGTTTGGCATTCAGCAGTTGTTGAGCACGGTGAAGGATTAGGGTTGAGTATAGGTTCTATTCCGGATAGGATGTGTTAGGTCTGAAAGCGGTTTGGTATTCAGCAGTTGTTGAGCACGATTAAGGATTAGGGTTGAGTATAGGTTCTATTCCGGATAGGATGTGTTAGGTCTGAAAGCGGTTTGGTATTCAGCAGTTGTTGAGCACGGTTAAGGATTAGGGTTGAGTATAGGTTCTATTCCGGATAGGATGTGTTAGGTCTGAAAGCGGTTTGGCATTCAGCAGTTGTTGAGCACGGTGAAGGATTAGGGTTGAGTATAGGTTCTATTCCGGATAGGATGTGTTAGGTCTGAAAGCGGTTTGGTATTCAGCAGTTGTTGAGCACGGTTAAGGATTAGGGTTGAGTATAGGTTCTATTCCGGAGAGGATGTGTTAGGTCTGAAAGCGGTTTGGTATTCAGCAGTTGTTGAGCACAGTTAAGGATTAGGGTTGAGTATAGGTTCTATTCCGGATAGGATGTGTTAGGTCTGAAAGCGGTTTGGCATTTAGCAGTTTTTGAGCACGGTGAAGGATTAGGGTTGAGTATAGGTTCTATTCCGGATAGGATGTGTTAGGTCTGAAAGCGGTTTGGCATTCAGCAGTTGTTGAGCACGGTGAAGGATTAGGGTTGAGTATAGGTTCTATTCCGGAGAGGATGTGTTAGGTCCGAAAGCGGTTGGGTATTCAGCAGTTGTTGAGCACGGTGAAGGATTAGGGTTGAGTATAGGTTCTATTCCGGAGAGGATGTGTTAGGTCTGAAAGCGGTTTGGTATTCAGCAGTTGTTTAGCACGGTGAAGGATTAGGGTTGAGTATAGGTTCTATTCCGGAGGGGATGTGTTAGGTCTGAAAGCGGTTTGGCATTCAGCAGTTGTTGAGCACGGTGAAGGATTAGGGTTGAGTATAGATTCTATTCCGGATAGGATGTGTTAGGTCTGAAAGCGGTTTGGCATTCAGCAGTTGTTGAGCACGGTGAAGGATTAGGGTTGAGTATAGGTTCTATTCCGGAGAGGATGTGTTAGGTCCGAAAGCGGTTGGGTATTCAGCAGTTGTTGAGCACGGTGAAGGATTAGGGTTGAGTATAGGTTCTATTCCGGAGAGGATGTGTTAGGTCTGAAAGCGGTTTGGTATTCAGCAGTTGTTTATCACGGTGAAGGATTAGGGTTGAGTATAGGTTCTATTCCGGAGGGGATGTGTTAGGTCTGAAAGCGGTTTGGCATTCAGCAGTTGTTGAGCACGGTGAAGGATTAGGGTTGAGTATAGGTTCTATTCCGGATAGGATGTGTTAGGTCTGAAAGCGGTTTGGTATTCAGCAGTTGTTGAGCACGGTTAAGGATTAGGGTTGAGTATAGGTTCTATTCCGGATAGGATGTGTTAGGTCTGAAAGCGGTTTGGTATTCAGCAGTTGTTGAGCACGGTTTAGGATTAGGGTTGAGTATAGGTTCTATTCCGGATAGGATGTGTTAGGTCTGAAAGCGGTTTGGCATTCAGCAGTTGTTGAGCACGGTGAAGGATTAGGGTTGAGTATAGGTTCTATTCCGGATAGGATGTGTTAGGTCTGAAAGCGGTTTGGTATTCAGCAGTTGTTGAGCACGGTTAAGGATTAGGGTTGAGTATAGGTTCTATTCCGGAGAGGATGTGTTAGGTCTGAAAGCGGTTTGGTATTCAGCAGTTGTTGAGCACGGTTAAGGATTAGGGTTGAGTATAGGTTCTATTCCGGATAGGATGTGTTAGGTCTGAAAGCGGTTTGGCATTCAGCAGTTGTTGAGCACGGTGAAGGATTAGGGTTGAGTATAGGTTCTATTCCCGAGAGGATGTGTTAGGTCTGAAAGCGGTTTGGTGTTCAGCAGTTGTTGAGCACGGTGAAGGATTAGGGTTGAGTATAGGTTCTATTCCGGATAGGATGTGTTAGTCCTGAAAGCGGTTTGGTATTCAGCAGTTGTTGAGCACAGTTAAGGATTAGGGTTGAGTATAGGTTCTATTCCGGAGAGGATGTGTTAGGTCTGAAAGCGGTTTGGTATTCAGCAGTTGTTGAGCACGGTGAAGGATTAGGGTTGAGTATAGGTTCTATTCCGGATAGGATGTGTTAGGTCTGAAAGCGGTTTGGTATTCAGCAGTTGTTGAGCACGGTGAAGGATTAGGGTTGAGTATAGGTTCTATTCCGGATAGGATGTGTTAGGTCTGAAAGCGGTTTGGTATTCAGCAGTTGTTGAGCACGGTTAAGGATTAGGGTTGAGTATAGGTTCTATTCCGGACAGGATGTGTTAGGTCTGAAAGCGGTTTGGTATTCACCAGTTGTTTAGCACGGTGCAGGATTAGGGTTGAGTATAGGTTCTATTCCGGATAGGATGTGTTAGTCCTGAAAGCGGTTTGGTATTCAGCAGTTGTTGAGCACAGTTAAGGATTAGGGTTGAGTATAGGTTCTATTCCGGAGAGGATGTGTTAGGTCTGAAAGCGGTTTGGTATTCAGCAGTTGTTGAGCACGGTGAAGGATTAGGGTTGAGTATAGGTTCTATTCCGGATAGGATGTGTTAGGTCTGAAAGCGGTTTGGTATTCAGCAGTTGTTGAGCACGGTGAAGGATTAGGGTTGAGTATAGGTTCTATTCCGGAGGGGATGTGTTAGGTCTGAAAGCGGTTTGGTATTCAGCAGTTGTTGAGCACGGTGAAGGATTAGGGTTGAGTATAGGTTCTATTCCGGAGAGGATGTGTTAGGTCTGAAAGCGGTTTGGTATTCAGCAGTTGTTGAGCACGGTGAAGGATTAGGGTTGAGTATAGGTTCTATTCCGGAGAGGATGTGTTAGGTCTGAAAGCGGTTTGGTATTCAGCAGTTGTTTATCACGGTGAAGGATTAGGGTTGAGTATAGGTTCTATTCCGGAGAGGATGTGTTAGGTCTGAAAGCGGTTTGGTATTCAGCAGTTGTTGAGCACGGTGAAGGATTAGGGTTGAGTATAGGTTCTATTCCGGAGGGGATGTGTTAGGTCTGAAAGCGGTTTGGCATTCAGCAGTTGTTGAGCACGGTGAAGGATTAGGGTTGAGTATAGGTTCTATTCCGGAGAGGATGTGTTAGGTCTGAAAGCGGTTTGGTATTCAGCAGTTGTTGAGCACGGTGAAGGATTAGGGTTGAGTATAGGTTCTATTCCGGATAGGATGTGTTAGGTCTGAAAGCGGTTTGGTATTCAGCAGTTGTTGAGCACGGTGAAGGATTAGGGTTGAGTATAGGTTCTATTCCGGAGGGGATGTGTTAGGTCTGAAAGCGGTTTGGTATTCAGCAGTTGTTGAGCACGGTGAAGGATTAGGGTTGAGTATAGGTTCTATTCCGGAGAGGATGTGTTAGGTCTGAAAGCGGTTTGGTATTCAGCAGTTGTTGAGCACGGTGAAGGATTAGGGTTGAGTATAGGTTCTATTCCGGAGAGGATGTGTTAGGTCTGAAAGCGGTTTGGTATTCAGCAGTTGTTTAGCACGGTGAAGGATTAGGATTGAGTATAGGTTCTATTCCGGAGAGGATGTGTTAGGTCTGAAAGCGGTTTGGTATTCAGCAGTTGTTGAGCACGGTGAAGGATTAGGGTTGAGTATAGGTTCTATTCCGGATAGGATGTGTTAGGTCTGAAAGCGATTTGGTATTCAGCAGTTGTTGAGCACGGTTAAGGATTAGGGTTGAGTATAGGTTCTATTCCGGATAGGATGTGTTAGGTCTGAAAGCGGTTTGGTATTGAGCAGTTGTTGAGCACGGTGAAGGATTAGGGTTGAGTATAGGTTCTATTCCGGAGGGGATGTGTTAGGTCTGAAAGCGGTTTGGCATTCAGCAGTTGTTGAGCACGGTGAAGGATTAGGGTTGAGTATAGGTTCTATTCCGGAGGGGATGTGTTAGGTCTGAAAGCGGTTTGGCATTCAGCAGTTGTTGAGCACGGTGAAGGATTAGGGTTGAGTATAGGTTCTATTCCGGAGAGGATGTGTTAGGTCTGAAAGCGGTTTGGTATTCAGCAGTTGTTGAGCACGGTGAAGGATTAGGGTTGAGTATAGGTTCTATTCCGGATAGGATGTGTTAGGTCTGAAAGCGGTTTGGTATTCAGCAGTTGGTGAGCACGGTGAAGGATTAGGGTTGAGTATAGGTTCTATTCCGGAGGGGATGTGTTAGGTCTGAAAGCGGTTTGGCATTCAGCAGTTGCTGAGCACGGTGAAGGATTAGGGTTGAGTATAGGTTCTATTCCGGAGGGGATGTGTTAGGTCTGAAAGCGGTTTGGCATTCAGCAGTTGTTGAGCACGGTTAAGGATTAGGGTTGAGTATAGGTTCTATTCCGGATAGGATGTGTTAGGTCTGAAAGCGGTTTGGTATTCAGCAGTTGTTGAGCACGGTGAAGGATTAGGGTTGAGTATAGGTTCTATTCCGGAGAGGATGTGTTAGGTCTGAAAGCGGTTTGGTATTCAGCAGTTGTTGAGCACGGTTAAGGATTAGGGTTGAGTATAGGTTCTATTCCGGATAGGATGTGTTAGGTCTGAAAGCGGTTTGGTATTCAGCAGTTGTTGAGCACGGTGAAGGATTAGGGTTGAGTATAGGTTCTATTCCGGATAGGATGTGTTAGGTCTGAAAGCGATTTGGTATTTAGCAGTTGTTGAGCACGGTGAAGGATTAGGGTTGAGTATAGGTTCTATTCCGGAGGGGATGTGTTAGGTCTGAAAGCGGTTTGGCATTCAGCAGTTGTTGAGCACGGTGAAGGATTAGGGTTGAGTATAGGTTCTATTCCGGAGGGGATGTGTTAGGTCTGAAAGCGGTTTGGCATTCAGCAGTTGTTGAGCACGGTTAAGGATTAGGGTTGAGTATAGGTTCTATTCCGGATAGGATGTGTTAGGTCTGAAAGCGGTTTGGTATTCAGCAGTTGTTGAGCACGGTTAAGGATTAGGGTTGAGTATAGGTTCTATTCCGGAGAGTATGTGTTAGGTCTGAAAGCGGTTTGGTATTCAGCAGTTGTTGAGCACGGTGAAGGATTAGGGTTGAGTATAGGTTCTATTCCGGAGGGGATGTGTTAGGTCTGAAAGCGGTTTGGCATTCAGCAGTTGTTGAGCACGGTTAAGGATTAGGGTTGAGTATAGGTTCTATTCCGGATAGGATGTGTTAGGTCTGAAAGCGGTTTGGTATTCAGCAGTTGTTGAGCACGGTTAAGGATTAGGGTTGAGTATAGGTTCTATTCCGGAGAGTATGTGTTAGGTCTGGAAGCGGTTTGGTATTCAGCAGTTGTTGAGCACGGTTAAGGATTAGGGTTGAGTATAGGTTCTATTCCGGAGAGTATGTGTTAGGTCTGAAAGCGGTTTGGTATTCAGCAGTTGTTGAGCACGGTTAAGGATTAGGGTTGAGTATAGGTTCTATTCCGGATAGGATGTGTTAGGTCTGAAAGCGGTTTGGCATTCGGCAGTTGTTGAGCACGGTGAAGGATTAGGGTTGAGTATAGGTTCTATTCCGGAGAGGATGTATTAGGTCTGAAAGCGGTTTGGCATTCAGCAGTTGTTGAGCACGGTGAAGGATTAGGGTTGAGTATAGGTTCTATTCCGGATAGGATGTGTTAGGTCTGAAAGCGGTTTGGTATTCAGCAGTTGTTTAGCACGGTGAAGGATTAGGGTTGAGTATAGGTTCTATTCCGGATAGGATGTGTTAGGTCTGAAAGCGGTTTGGTATTCAGCAGTTGTTTAGCACGGTGAAGGATTAGGGTTGAGTATAGGTTCTATTCCGGAGGGGATGTGTTAGGTCTGAAAGCGGTTTGGCATTCAGCAGTTGTTGAGCACGGTGAAGGATTAGGGTTGAGTATAGGTTCTATTCCGGATAGGATGTGTTAGGTCTGAAAGCGGTTTGGTATTCAGCAGTTGTTGAGCACGGTGAAGGATTAGGGTTGAGTATAGGTTCTATTCCGGATAGGATGTGTTAGGTCTGAAAGCGGTTTGGTATTCAACAGTTGTTTAGCACGGTGAAGGATTAGGGTTGAGTATAGGTTCTATTCCGGAGGGGATGTGTTAGGTCTGAAAGCGGTTTGGCATTCAGCAGTTGTTGAGCACGGTGAAGGATTAGGGTTGAGTATAGGTTCTATTCCGGAGGGAATGTGTTAGGTCTGAAAGCGGTTTGCAGTCAGCAGTTGTTGAGCACGGTGAAGGATTAGGGTTGAGTATAGGTTCTATTCCGGATAGGATGTGTTAGGTCTGAAAGCGGTTTGGTATTCAGCAGTTGTTGAGCACGGCGAAGGATTAGGGTTGAGTATAGGTTCTATTCCGGATAGGATGTGTTAGGTCTGAAAGCGGTTTGGTATTCAACAGTTGTTTAGCACGGTGAAGGATTAGGGTTGAGTATAGGTTCTATTCCGGAGGGGATGTGTTAGGTCTGAAAGCGGTTTGGCATTCAGCAGTTGTTGAGCACGGTGAAGGATTAGGGTTGAGTATAGGTTCTATTCCGGAGAGGATGTGTTAGGTCTGAAAGCGGTTTGGTATTCAGCAGTTGTTGAGCACGGTGAAGGATTAGGGTTGAGTATAGGTTCTATTCCGGATAGGATGTGTTAGGTCTGAAAGCGTTTTGGTATTCAGCAGTTGTTGAGCACGGTGAAGGATTAGGGTTGAGTATAGGTTCTATTCCGGAGAGGATGTGTTAGGTCTGAAAGCGGTTTGGTATTGAGCAGTTGTTGAGCACGGTGAAGGATTAGGGTTGAGTATAGGTTCTATTCCGGAGGGGATGTGTTAGGTCTGAAAGCGGTTTGGCATTCAGCAGTTGTTGAGCACGGTGAAGGATTAGGGTTGAGTATAGGTTCTATTCCGGAGGGGATGTGTTAGGTCTGAAAGCGGTTTGGCATTCAGCAGTTGTTGAGCACGGTGAAGGATTAGGGTTGAGTATAGGTTCTATTCCGGAGGGGATGTGTTAGGTCTGAAAGCGGTTTGGCATTCAGCAGTTGTTGAGCACGGTTAAGGATTAGGGTTGAGTATAGGTTCTATTCCGGATAGGATGTGTTAGGTCTGAAAGCGGTTTGGTATTCAGCAGTTGTTGAGCACGGTGAAGGATTAGGGTTGAGTATAGGTTCTATTCCGGAGAGGATGTGTTAGGTCTGAAAGCGGTTTGGTATTCAGCAGTTGTTGAGCACGGTTAAGGATTAGGGTTGAGTATAGGTTCTATTCCGGATAGGATGTGTTAGGTCTGAAAGCGGTTTGGTATTCAGCAGTTGTTGAGCACGGTGAAGGATTAGGGTTGAGTATAGGATCTATTCCGGATAGGATGTGTTAGGTCTGAAAGCGGTTTGGTATTCAGCAGTTGTTGAGCACGGTTAAGGATTAGGGTTGAGTATAGGTTCTATTCCGGATAGGATGTGTTAGGTCTGAAAGCGGTTTGGTATTCAGCAGTTGTTGAGCACGGTTAAGGATTAGGGTTGAGTATAGGTTCTATTCCGGATAGGATGTGTTAGGTCTGAAAGCGGTTTGGCATTCAGCAGTTGTTGAGCACGGTGAAGGATTAGGGTTGAGTATAGGTTCTATTCCGGATAGGATGTGTTAGGTCTGAAAGCGGTTTGGTATTCAGCAGTTGTTGAGCACGGTTAAGGATTAGGGTTGAGTATAGGTTCTATTCCGGAGAGGATGTGTTAGGTCTGAAAGCGGTTTGGTATTCAGCAGTTGTTGAGCACAGTTAAGGATTAGGGTTGAGTATAGGTTCTATTCCGGATAGGATGTGTTAGGTCTGAAAGCGGTTTGGCATTTAGCAGTTTTTGAGCACGGTGAAGGATTAGGGTTGAGTATAGTTTCTATTCCGGATAGGATGTGTTAGGTCTGAAAGCGGTTTGGCATTCAGCAGTTGTTGAGCACGGTGAAGGATTAGGGTTGAGTATAGGTTCTATTCCGGAGAGGATGTGTTAGGTCCGAAAGCGGTTGGGTATTCAGCAGTTGTTGAGCACGGTGAAGGATTAGGGTTGAGTATAGGTTCTATTCCGGAGAGGATGTGTTAGGTCTGAAAGCGGTTTGGTATTCAGCAGTTGTTTAGCACGGTGAAGGATTAGGGTTGAGTATAGGTTCTATTCCGGAGGGGATGTGTTAGGTCTGAAAGCGGTTTGGCATTCAGCAGTTGTTGAGCACGGTGAAGGATTAGGGTTGAGTATAGATTCTATTCCGGATAGGATGTGTTAGGTCTGAAAGCGGTTTGGCATTCAGCAGTTGTTGAGCACGGTGAAGGATTAGGGTTGAGTATAGGTTCTATTCCGGAGAGGATGTGTTAGGTCCGAAAGCGGTTGGGTATTCAGCAGTTGTTGAGCACGGTGAAGGATTAGGGTTGAGTATAGGTTCTATTCCGGAGAGGATGTGTTAGGTCTGAAAGCGGTTTGGTATTCAGCAGTTGTTTAGCACGGTGAAGGATTAGGGTTGAGTATAGGTTCTATTCCGGAGAGGATGTGTTAGGTCTGAAAGCGGTTTGGTATTCAGCAGTTGTTGAGCACGGTGAAGGATTAGGGTTGAGTATAGGTTCTATTCCGGATAGGATGTGTTAGGTCTGAAAGCGATTTGGTATTCAGCAGTTGTTGAGCACGGTTAAGGATTAGGGTTGAGTATAGGTTCTATTCCGGATAGGATGTGTTAGGTCTGAAAGCGGTTTGGTATTGAGCAGTTGTTGAGCACGGTGAAGGATTAGGGTTGAGTATAGGTTCTATTCCGGAGGGGATGTGTTAGGTCTGAAAGCGGTTTGGCATTCAGCAGTTGTTGAGCACGGTGAAGGATTAGGGTTGAGTATAGGTTCTATTCCGGAGAGGATGTGTTAGGTCTGAAAGCGGTTTGGTATTCAGCAGTTGTTGAGCACGGTGAAGGATTAGGGTTGAGTATAGGTTCTATTCCGGAGAGGATGTGTTAGGTCTGAAAGCGGTTTGGTATTCAGCAGTTGTTTAGCACGGTGAAGGATTAGGGTTGAGTATAGGTTCTATTCCGGAGAGGATGTGTTAGGTCTGAAAGCGGTTTGGCATTCAGCAGTTGTTGAGCACGGTGAAGGATTAGGGTTGAGTATAGGTTCTATTCCGGAGAGGATGTGTTAGGTCTGAAAGCGGTTTGGTATTCAGCAGTTGTTGAGCACGGTGAAGGATTAGGGTTGAGTATAGGTTCTATTCCGGATAGGATGTGTTAGGTCTGAAAGCGGTTTGGTATTCAGCAGTTGTTGAGCACGGTGAAGGATTAGGGTTGAGTATAGGTTCTATTCCGGATAGGATGTGTTAGGTCTTAAAGCGGTTTGGCATTCAGCAGTTGTTGAGCACAGTTAAGGATTAGGGTTGAGTATAGGTTCTATTCCGGATAGGATGTGTTAGGTCTGAAAGCGGTTTGGTATTCAGCAGTTGTTGAGCACGATGAAGGATTAGGGTTGAGTATAGGTTCTATTCCGGATAGGATGTGTTAGGTCTGAAAGCGGTTTGGCATTCAGCAGTTGTTGAGCACGGTGAAGGATTAGGGTTGAGTATAGGTTCTATTCCGGATAGTATGTGTTAGGTCTGAAAGCGGTTTGGTATTCAGCAGTTGTTGAGCACGGTGAAGGGTTAGGGTTGAGTATAGGTTCTATTCCGGATAGGATGTGATAGGTCTGAAAGCGGTTTGGCATTCAGCAGTTGTTGAGCACGGTGAAGTATTAGGGTTGAGTATAGGTTCTATTCCGGATAGGATGTGTTAGGTCTGAAAGCGGTTTGGCATTCAGGAGTTGTTGAGCACGGTGAAGGATTAGGGTTGAGTATAGGTTCTATTCCGGATAGGATGTGTTAGGTCTGAAAGCGGTTTGGCATTCAGCAGTTGTTGAGCACGGTTAAGGATTAGGGTTGAGTATAGGTTCTATTCCGGATAGGATGTGTTAGGTCTGAAAGCGGTTTGGTATTCAGCAGTTGTTGAGCACGGTGAAGGATTAGGGTTGAGTATAGGTTCTATTCCGGATAGGATGTGTTAGGTCTGAAAGCGGTTTGGCATTCAGCAGTTGTTGAGCACGGTGAAGGATTAGGGTTGAGTATAGGTTCTATTCCGGAGAGGATGTGTTAGGTCTGAAAGCGGTTTGGTATTCAGCAGTTGTTTAGCACGGTGAAGGATTAGGGTTGAGTATAGGTTCTATTCCGGAGAGGATGTGTTAGGTCTGAAAGCGGTTTGGTATTCAGCAGTTGTTGAGCACGGTGAAGGGTTAGGGTTGAGTATAGGTTCTATTCCGGATAGGATGTGATAGGTCTGAAAGCGGTTTGGCATTCAGCAGTTGTTGAGCACGGTGAAGTATTAGGGTTGAGTATAGGTTCTATTCCGGATAGGATGTGTTAGGTCTGAAAGCGGTTTGGCATTCAGGAGTTGTTGAGCACGGTGAAGGATTAGGGTTGAGTATAGGTTCTATTCCGGATAGGATGTGTTAGGTCTGAAAGCGGTTTGGCATTCAGCAGTTGTTGAGCACGGTTAAGGATTAGGGTTGAGTATAGGTTCTATTCCGGATAGGATGTGTTAGGTCTGAAAGCGGTTTGGTATTCAGCAGTTGTTGAGCACGGTGAAGGATTAGGGTTGAGTATAGGTTCTATTCCGGATAGGATGTGTTAGGTCTGAAAGCGGTTTGGCATTCAGCAGTTGTTGAGCACGGTGAAGGATTAGGGTTGAGTATAGGTTCTATTCCGGAGAGGATGTGTTAGGTCTGAAAGCGGTTTGGTATTCAGCAGTTGTTTAGCACGGTGAAGGATTAGGGTTGAGTATAGGTTCTATTCCGGAGAGGATGTGTTAGGTCTGAAAGCGGTTTGGTATTCAGCAGTTGTTGAGCACGGTGAAGGATTAGGGTTGAGTATAGGTTCTATTCCGGAGAGGATGTGTTAGGTCTGAAAGCGGTTTGGTATTCACCAGTTGTTTAGCACGGTGAAGGATTAGGGTTGAGTATAGGTTCTATTCCGGAGAGGATGTGTTAGGTCTGAAAGCGGTTTGGTATTCAGCAGTTGTTGAGCACGGTGAAGGATTAGGGTTGAGTATAGGTTCTATTCCGGAGAGGATGTGTTAGGTCTGAAAGCGGTTTGGTATTCAGCAGTTGTTTAGCACGGTGAAGGATTAGGGTTGAGTATAGGTTCTATTCCGGAGAGGATGTGTTAGGTCTGAAAGCGGTTTGGTATTCAGCAGTTGTTTAGCACGGTGAAGGATTAGGGTTGAGTATAGGTTCTATTCCGGAGATGATGTGTTAGGTCTGAAAGCGGTTTGGTATTCAGCAGTTGTTGAGCACGGTGAAGGATTAGGGTTGAGTATAGGTTCTATTCCGGAGAGGATGTGTTAGGTCTGAAAGCGGTTTAGTATTCAGCAGTTGTTTAGCACGGTGAAGGATTAGGGTTGAGTATAGGTTCTATTCCGGAGAGGATGTGTTAGGTCTGAAAGCGGTTTGGTATTCAGCAGTTGTTGAGCACGGTGAAGGATTAGGGTTGAGTATAGGTTCTATTCCGGAGAGGATGTGTTAGGTCTGAAAGCGGTTTGGTATTCAGCAGTTGTTTAGCACGGTGAAGGATTAGGGTTGAGTATAGGTTCTATTCCGGAGAGGATGTGTTAGGTCTGAAAGCGGTTTGGTATTCAGCTGTTGTTTAGCACGGTGAAGGATTAGGGTTGAATATAGGTTCTATTCCGGAGAGGATGTGTTAGGTCTGAAAGCGGTTTGGTATTCAGCAGTTGTTGAGCACGGTGAAGGATTAGGGTTGAGTATAGGTTCTATTCCGGATAGGATGTGTTAGGTCTGAAAGCGGTTTGGTATTCAGCAGTTGTTGAGCACGGTGAAGGATTAGGGTTGACTATAGGTTCTATTCCGGAGGGGATGTGTTAGGTCTGAAAGCGGTTTGGTATTCAGCAGTTGATTAGCACGGTGAAGGATTAGGGTTGAGTATAGGTTCTATTCCCGAGGGGATGTGTTAGGTCTGAAAGCGGTTTGGTATTCAGCAGTTGTTTAGCACGGTGAAGGATTAGGGTTGAGTATAGGTTCTATTCCGGATAGGATGTGTTAGGTCTGAAAGCGGTTTGGTATTCAGCAGTTGTTTAGCACGGTGAAGGATTAGGGTTGAGTATAGGTTCTATTCCGGAGGGGATGTGTTAGGTCTGAAAGCGGTTTGGTATTCAGCAGTTGTTTAGCACGGTGAAGGATTAGGGTTGAGTATAGGTTCTATTCCGGAGAGGATGTGTTAGGTCTGAAAGCGGATTGGTATTGAGCAGTTGTTGAGCACGGTGAAGGATTAGGGTTGAGTATAGGTTCTATTCCGGATAGGATGTGTTAGGTCTGAAAGCGGTTTGGTATTCAGCAGTTGTTGAGCACGGTGAAGGATTAGGGTTGAGTATAGGTTCTATTCCGGATAGGAAATGTTAGGTCTGAAAGCGGTTTGGCATTCAGGAGTTGTTGAGCACGGTGAAGGATTAGGGTTGAGTATAGGTTCTATTCCGGATAGGATGTGTTAGGTCTGAAAGCGGTTTGGTATTCAGCAGTTGTTTAGCACGGTGAAGGATTAGGGTTGAGTATAGGTTCTATTCCGGAGGGGATGTGTTAGGTCTGAAAGCGGTTTGGTATTCAGCAGTTGTTGAGCACGGTGAAGGATTAGGGTTGAGTATAGGTTCTATTCCGGATAGGATGTGTTAGGTCAGAAAGCGGTTTGGTATTCAGCAGTTGTTGAGCACGGTGAAGGATTAGGGTTGAGTATAGGTTCTATTCCGGATAGGATGTGTTAGGTCTGAAAGCGGTTTGGTATTCAGCAATTGTTGAGCACGGTGAAGGATTAGGGTTGAGTATAGGTTCTATTCCGGATAGGATGTGTTAGGTCTGAAAGCGGTTTGGTATTCAGCAGTTGTTGAGCACGGTGAAGGATTAGGGTTGAGTATAGGTTCTATTCCGGAGAGGATGTGTTAGGTCTGAAAGCGGTTTGGTATTCAGCAGTTGTTGAGCACGGTGAAGGATTAGGGTTGAGTATAGGTTCTATTCCGGATAGGATGTGTTAGGTCTGAAAGCGGTTTGGTATTCAGCAGTTGTTGAGCACGGTGAAGGATTAGGGTTGAGTATAGGTTCTATTCCGGATAGGATGTGTTAGGTCTGAAAGCGGTTTGGCATTCAGCAGTTGTCGAGCACGGTGAAGGATTAGGGTTGAGTATAGGTTCTATTCCGGATAGGATGTGTTAGGTCTGAAAGCGGTTTGGCATTCAGCAGTTGTTGAGCGCGGTTAAGGATTAGGGTTGAGTATAGGTTCTATTCCGGAGGGAATGTGTTAGGTCTGAAAGCGGTTTGGCATTCAGGAGTTGTTGAGCACGGTGAAGGATTAGGGTTGAGTATAGGTTCTATTCCGGAGAGGATGTGTTAGGTCTGAAAGCGGTTTGGTATTCAGCAGTTGTTGAGCACGGTTAAGGTTTAGGGTTGAGTATAGGTTCTATTCCGGATAGGATGTGTTAGGTCTGAAAGCGGTTTGGCATTCAGCAGTTGTTGAGCACGGTGAAGGATTAGGGTTGAGTATAGGTTCTATTCCGGATAGGATGTGTTCGGTCTGAAAGCGGTTTGGCATTCAGGAGTTGTTGAGCACGGTGAAGGATTAGGGTGGAGTATAGGTTCTATTCCGGATAGGATGTGTTAGGTCTGAAAGCGGTTTGGCATTCAGCAGTTGTTGAGCACGGTTAAGGATTAGGGTTGAGTATAGGTTCTATTTCGGATAGGATGTGTTAGGTCTGAAAGCGGTTTGGTATTCAGCAGTTGTTGAGCACGGTGAAGGATTAGGGTTGAGTATAGGTTCTATTCCGGATAGGATGTGTTAGGTCTGAAAGCGGTTTGGCATTCAGCAGTTGTTGAGCACGGTGAAGGATTAGGGTTGAGTATAGGTTCTATTCCGGATAGGATGCGTTAGGTCTGAAAGCGGTTTGGTATTCAGCAGTTGTTGAGCACGGTGAAGGATTAGGGTTGAGTATAGGTTCTATTCCGGATAGGATGTGTTAGGTCTGAAAGCGGTTTGGCATTCAGCAGTTGTTGAGCACGGTGAAGTATTAGGGTTGAGTATAGGTTCTATTCCGGATAGTATGTGTTAGGTCTGAAAGCGGTTTGGCATTCAGGAGTTGTTGAGCACGGTGAAGGATTAGGGTTGAGTATAGGTTCTATTCCGGATAGGATGTGTTAGGTCTGAAAGCGGTTTGGCATTCAGCAGTTGTTGAGCACGGTGAAGGATTAGGGTTGAGTATAGGTTCTATTCCGGAGAGGATGTGTTAGGTCTGAAAGCGGTTTGGTATTCAGCAGTTGTTTAGCACGGTGAAGGATTGGGGTTTAGTATAGGTTCTATTCCGGAGAGGATGTGTTAGGTCTGAAAGCGGTTTGGTATTCAGCAGTTGTTGAGCACGGTGAAGGATTAGGGTTGAGTATAGGTTCTATTCCGGAGAGGATGTGTTAGGTCTGAAAGCGGTTTGGTATTCACCAGTTGTTTAGCACGGTGAAGGATTAGGGTTGAGTATAGGTTCTATTCCGGAGAGGATGTGTTAGGTCTGAAAGCGGTTTGGTATTCAGCAGTTGTTGAGCACGGTGAAGGATTAGGGTTGAGTATAGGTTCTATTCCGGAGAGGATGTGTTAGGTCTGAAAGCGGTTTGGTATTCAGCAGTTGTTTAGCACGGTGAAGGATTAGGGTTGAGTATAGGTTCTATTCCGGAGAGGATGTGTTAGGTCTGAAAGCGGTTTGGTATTCAGCAGTTGTTTAGCACGGTGAAGGATTAGGGTTGAGTATAGGTTCTATTCCGGAGATGATGTGTTAGGTCTGAAAGCGGTTTGGTATTCAGCAGTTGTTGAGCACGGTGAAGGATTAGGGTTGAGTATAGGTTCTATTCCAGAGAGGATGTGTTAGGTCTGAAAGCGGTTTAGTATTCAGCAGTTGTTTAGCACGGTGAAGGATTAGGGTTGAGTATAGGTTCTATTCCGGAGAGGATGTGTTAGGTCTGAAAGCGGTTTGGTATTCAGCAGTTGTTGAGCGCGGTGAAGGATTAGGGTTGAGTATAGGTTCTATTCCGGAGAGGATGTGTTAGGTCTGAAAGCGGTTTGGTATTCAGCAGTTGTTTAGCACGGTGAAGGATTAGGGTTGAGTATAGGTTCTATTCCGGAGAGGATGTGTTAGGTCTGAAAGCGGTTTGGTATTCAGCTGTTGTTTAGCACGGTGAAGGATTAGGGTTGAATATAGGTTCTATTCCGGAGAGGATGTGTTAGGTCTGAAAGCGGTTTGGTATTCAGCAGTTGTTGAGCACGGTGAAGGATTAGGGTTGAGTATAGGTTCTATTCCGGATAGGATGTGTTAGGTCTGAAAGCGGTTTGGTATTCAGCAGTTGTTGAGCACGGTGAAGGATTAGGGTTGAGTATAGGTTCTATTCCGGATAGGATGTGTTAGGTCTGAAAGCGGTTTGGTATTTAGCAGTTGTCGAGCACGGTGAAGGATTAGGGTTGAGTATAGGTTCTATTCCGGAGAGGATGTGTTAGGTCTGAAAGGGGTTTGGTATTCAGCAGTTGTTGAGCACGGTGAAGGATTAGGGTTGAGTATAGGTTCTATTCCGGAGAGGATGTGTTAGGTCTGAAAGCGGTTTGGTATTCAGCAGTTGTTGAGCACGGTGAAGGATTAGGGTTGAGTATAGGTTCTATTCCGGATAGGATGTGTTAGTCCTGAAAGCGGTTTGGTATTCAGGAGTTGTTGAGCACGGTGAAGGATTAGGGTTGAGTATAGGTTCTATTCCGGATAGGATGTGTTAGGTCTGAAAACGGTTTGGTATTCAGCAGATGTCGAGCACGGTGAAGGATTAGGGTTGAGTATAGGTTCTATTCCGGATAGGATGTGTTAGGTCTGAAAGCGGTTTGGTATTCAGCAGTTGTTGAGGCCGGTGAAGGATTAGGGTTGAGTATAGGTTCTATTCCGGATAGGATGTGTTAGTCCTGAAAGCGGTTTGGTATTCAGGAGTTGTTGAGCACGGTGAAGGATTAGGGTTGATTATAGGTTCTATTCCGGAGGGGATGTGTTAGGTCTGAAAGCGGTTTGGTATTCAGCAGTTGTTTAGCACGGTGAAGGATTAGGGTTGAGTATAGGTTCTATTCCGGAGAGGATGTGTTAGGTCTGAAAGCGGTTTGGTATTCAGCAGTTGTTGAGCACGGTGAAGGATTAGGGTTGAGTATAGGTTCTATTCCGGATAGGATGTGTTATGTCTGAAAGCGGTTTGGTATTCAGCAGTTGTTGAGCACGGTGAAGGATTAGGGTTGAGTATAGGTTCTATTCCGGAGAGGATGTGTTAGGTCTGAAAGCGGTTTGGCATTCAGGAGTTGTTGAGCACGGTGAAGGATTAGGGTTGAGTATAGGTTCTATTCCGGATAGGATGTGTTAGGTCTGAAAGCGGTTTGGTATTCAGCAGTTGTCGAGCACGGTGAAGGATTAGGGTTGAGTATAGGTTCTATTCCGGAGAGGATGTGTTAGGTCTGAAAGCGGTTTGGTATTCAGGAGTTGTTGAGCACGGTGAAGGATTAGGGTTGAGTATAGGTTCTATTCCGGATAGGATGTGTTAGGTCTGAAAGCGGTTTGGTATTCAGCAGTTGTTGAGCACGGTGAAGGATCAGGGTTGAGTATAGGTTCTATTCCGGAGAGGATGTGTTAGGTCTGAAAGCGGTTTGGTATTCAGCAGTTGTTGAGCACGGTGAAGGATTAGGGTTGAGTATAGGTTCTATTTCGGATAGGATGTGTTAGGTCTGAAAGCGGTTTGGTATTCAGCAGTTGTTGAGCACGGTGAAGGATTAGGGTTGAGTATAGGTTCTATTCCGGAGGGGATGTGTTAGGTCTGAAAGCGGTTTGGTATTCAGCAGTTGTTGAGCACGGTGAAGGATTAGGGTTGAGTATAGGTTCTATTTCGGATAGGATGTGTTAGGTCTGAAAGCGGTTTGGTATTCAGCAGTTGTTGAGCACGGTGAAGGATTAGGGTTGAGTATAGGTTCTATTCCGGAGGGGATGTGTTAGGTCTGAAAGCGGTTTGGTATTCAGCAGTTGTTGAGCACGGTGAAGGATTAGGGTTGAGTATAGGTTCTATTCCGGAGGGGATGTGTTAGGTCTGAAAGCGGTTTGGTATTCAGCAGTTGTTGAGCACGGTGAAGGATTAGGGTTGAGTATAGGTTCTATTCCGGAGAGGATGTGTTAGGTCTGAAAGCGGTTTGGCATTCAGCAGTTGTTGAGCACGGTTTAGGATTAGGGTTGAGTATAGGTTCTATTCCGGATAGGATGTGTTAGGTCTGAAAGCGGTTTGGTATTCAGCAGTTGTCGAGCACGGTGAAGGATTAGGGTTGAGTATAGGTTCTATTCCGGAGAGGATGTGTTAGGTCTGAAAGGGGTTTGGTATTCAGCAGTTGTTGAGCACGGTGAAGGATTAGGGTTGAGTATAGGTTCTATTCCGGAGAGGATGTGTTAGGTCTGAAAGCGGTTTGGTATTCAGCAGTTGTTGAGCACGGTGAAGGATTAGGGTTGAGTATAGGTTCTATTCCGGATAGGATGTGTTAGTCCTGAAAGCGGTTTGGTATTCAGGAGTTGTTGAGCACGGTGAAGGATTAGGGTTGAGTATAGGTTCTATTCCGGATAGGATGTGTTAGGTCTGAAAAGGTTTGGTATTCAGCAGATGTCGAGCACGGTGAAGGATTAGGGTTGAGTATAGGTTCTATTCCGGATAGGATGTGTTAGGTCTGAAAGCGGTTTGGTATTCAGCAGTTGTTGAGGCCGGTGAAGGATTAGGGTTGAGTATAGGTTCTATTCCGGATCGGATGTGTTAGTCCTGAAAGCGGTTTGGTATTCAGCAGTTGTTGAGCACGGTGAAGGATTAGGGTTGAGTATAGGTTCTATTCCGGAGGGGATGTGTTAGGTCTGAAAGCGGTTTGGTATTCAGCAGTTGTTTAGCACGGTGAAGGATTAGGGTTGAGTATAGGTTCTATTCCGGAGAGGATGTGTTAGGTCTGAAAGCGGTTTGGTATTCAGCAGTTGTTGAGCACGGTGAAGGATTAGGGTTGAGTATAGGTTCTATTCCGGATAGGATGTGTTATGTCTGAAAGCGGTTTGGTATTCAGCAGTTGTTGAGCACGGTGAAGGATTAGGGTTGAGTATAGGTTCTATTCCGGAGAGGATGTGTTAGGTCTGAAAGCGGTTTGGCATTCAGGAGTTGTTGAGCACGGTGAAGGATTAGGGTTGAGTATAGGTTCTATTCCGGATAGGATGTGTTAGGTCTGAAAGCGGTTTGGTATTCAGCAGTTGTCGAGCACGGTGAAGGATTAGGGTTGAGTATAGGTTCTATTCCGGAGAGGATGTGTTAGGTCTGAAAGCGGTTTGGCATTCAGCAGTTGTTGAGCACGGTTAAGGATTAGGGTTGAGTATAGGTTCTATTTCGGATAGGATGTGTTAGGTCTGAAAGCGGTTTGGTATTCAGCAGTTGTTGAGCACGGTGAAGGATTAGGGTTGAGTATAGGTTCTATTCCGGATAGGATGTGTTAGGTCTGAAAGCGGTTTGGCATTCAGCAGTTGTTGAGCACGGTGAAGGATTAGGGTTGAGTATAGGTTCTATTCCGGATAGGATGCGTTAGGTCTGAAAGCGGTTTGGTATTCAGCAGTTGTTGAGCACGGTGAAGGATTAGGGTTGAGTATAGGTTCTATTCCGGATAGGATGTGTTAGGTCTGAAAGCGGTTTGGCATTCAGCAGTTGTTGAGCACGGTGAAGTATTAGGGTTGAGTATAGGTTCTATTCCGGATAGGATGTGTTAGGTCTGAAAGCGGTTTGGCATTCAGGAGTTGTTGAGCACGGTGAAGGATTAGGGTTGAGTATAGGTTCTATTCCGGATAGGATGTGTTAGGTCTGAAAGCGGTTTGGCATTCAGCAGTTGTTGAGCACGGTGAAGGATTAGGGTTGAGTATAGGTTCTATTCCGGAGAGGATGTGTTAGGTCTGAAAGCGGTTTGGTATTCAGCAGTTGTTTAGCACGGTGAAGGATTAGGGTTGAGTATAGGTTCTATTCCGGAGAGGATGTGTTAGGTCTGAAAGCGGTTTGGTATTCAGCAGTTGTTGAGCACGGTGAAGGATTAGGGTTGAGTATAGGTTCTATTCCGGAGAGGATGTGTTAGGTCTGAAAGCGGTTTGGTATTCACCAGTTGTTTAGCACGGTGAAGGATTAGGGTTGAGTATAGGTTCTATTCCGGAGAGGATGTGTTAGGTCTGAAAGCGGTTTGGTATTCAGCAGTTGTTGAGCACGGTGAAGGATTAGGGTTGAGTATAGGTTCTATTCCGGAGAGGATGTGTTAGGTCTGAAAGCGGTTTGGTATTCAGCAGTTGTTTAGCACGGTGAAGGATTAGGGTTGAGTATAGGTTCTATTCCGGAGAGGATGTGTTAGGTCTGAAAGCGGTTTGGTATTCAGCAGTTGTTTAGCACGGTGAAGGATTAGGGTTGAGTATAGGTTCTATTCCGGAGATGATGTGTTAGGTCTGAAAGCGGTTTGGTATTCAGCAGTTGTTGAGCACGGTGAAGGATTAGGGTTGAGTATAGGTTCTATTCCAGAGAGGATGTGTTAGGTCTGAAAGCGGTTTAGTATTCAGCAGTTGTTTAGCACGGTGAAGGATTAGGGTTGAGTATAGGTTCTATTCCGGAGAGGATGTGTTAGGTCTGAAAGCGGTTTGGTATTCAGCAGTTGTTGAGCGCGGTGAAGGATTAGGGTTGAGTATAGGTTCTATTCCGGAGAGGATGTGTTAGGTCTGAAAGCGGTTTGGTATTCAGCAGTTGTTTAGCACGGTGAAGGATTAGGGTTGAGTATAGGTTCTATTCCGGAGAGGATGTGTTAGGTCTGAAAGCGGTTTGGTATTCAGCTGTTGTTTAGCACGGTGAAGGATTAGGGTTGAATATAGGTTCTATTCCGGAGAGGATGTGTTAGGTCTGAAAGCGGTTTGGTATTCAGCAGTTGTTGAGCACGGTGAAGGATTAGGGTTGAGTATAGGTTCTATTCCGGATAGGATGTGTTAGGTCTGAAAGCGGTTTGGTATTCAGCAGTTGTTGAGCACGGTGAAGGATTAGGGTTGAGTATAGGTTCTATTCCGGATAGGATGTGTTAGGTCTGAAAGCGGTTTTGTATTCAGCAGTTGTCGAGCACGGTGAAGGATTAGGGTTGAGTATAGGTTCTATTCCGGAGAGGATGTGTTAGGTCTGAAAGGGGTTTGGTATTCAGCAGTTGTTGAGCACGGTGAAGGATTAGGGTTGAGTATAGGTTCTATTCCGGAGAGGATGTGTTAGGTCTGAAAGCGGTTTGGTATTCAGCAGTTGTTGAGCACGGTGAAGGATTAGGGTTGAGTATAGGTTCTATTCCGGATAGGATGTGTTAGTCCTGAAAGCGGTTTGGTATTCAGGAGTTGTTGAGCACGGTGAAGGATTAGCGTTGAGTATAGGTTCTATTCCGGATAGGATGTGTTAGGTCTGAAAACGGTTTGGTATTCAGCAGATGTCGAGCACGGTGAAGGATTAGGGTTGAGTATAGGTTCTATTCCGGATAGGATGTGTTAGGTCTGAAAGCGGTTTGGTATTCAGCAGTTGTTGAGGCCGGTGAAGGATTAGGGTTGAGTATAGGTTCTATTCCGGATAGGATGTGTTAGTCCTGAAAGCGGTTTGGTATTCAGGAGTTGTTGAGCACGGTGAAGGATTAGGGTTGATTATAGGTTCTATTCCGGAGGGGATGTGTTAGGTCTGAAAGCGGTTTGGTATTCAGCAGTTGTTGAGCACGGTGAAGGATTAGGGTTGAGTATAGGTTCTATTCCGGATAGGATGTGTTATGTCTGAAAGCGGTTTGGTATTCAGCAGTTGTTGAGCACGGTGAAGGATTAGGGTTGAGTATAGGTTCTATTCCGGAGAGGATGTGTTAGGTCTGAAAGCGGTTTGGCATTCAGGAGTTGTTGAGCACGGTGAAGGATTAGGGTTGAGTATAGGTTCTATTCCGGATAGGATGTGTTAGGTCTGAAAGCGGTTTGGTATTCAGCAGTTGTCGAGCACGGTGAAGGATTAGGGTTGAGTATAGGTTCTATTCCGGAGAGGATGTGTTAGGTCTGAAAGCGGTTTGGTATTCAGGAGTTGTTGAGCACGGTGAAGGATTAGGGTTGAGTATAGGTTCTATTCCGGATAGGATGTGTTAGGTCTGAAAGCGGTTTGGTATTCAGCAGTTGTTGAGCACGGTGAAGGATCAGGGTTGAGTATAGGTTCTATTCCGGAGAGGATGTGTTAGGTCTGAAAGCGGTTTGGTATTCAGCAGTTGTTGAGCACGGTGAAGGATTAGGGTTGAGTATAGGTTCTATTTCGGATAGGATGTGTTAGGTCTGAAAGCGGTTTGGTATTCAGCAGTTGTTGAGCACGGTGAAGGATTAGGGTTGAGTATAGGTTCTATTCCGGAGGGGATGTGTTAGGTCTGAAAGCGGTTTGGTATTCAGCAGTTGTTGAGCACGGTGAAGGATTAGGGTTGAGTATAGGTTCTATTTCGGATAGGATGTGTTAGGTCTGAAAGCGGTTTGGTATTCAGCAGTTGTTGAGCACGGTGAAGGATTAGGGTTGAGTATAGGTTCTATTCCGGAGGGGATGTGTTAGGTCTGAAAGCGGTTTGGTATTCAGCAGTTGTTGAGCACGGTGAAGGATTAGGGTTGAGTATAGGTTCTATTCCGGAGGGGATGTGTTAGGTCTGAAAGCGGTTTGGTATTCAGCAGTTGTTGAGCACGGTGAAGGATTAGGGTTGAGTATAGGTTCTATTCCGGAGAGGATGTGTTAGGTCTGAAAGCGGTTTGGCATTCAGCAGTTGTTGAGCACGGTTTAGGATTAGGGTTGAGTATAGGTTCTATTCCGGATAGGATGTGTTAGGTCTGAAAGCTGTTTGGTATTCAGCAGTTGTCGAGCACGGTGAAGGATTAGGGTTGAGTATAGGTTCTATTCCGGAGAGGATGTGTTAGGTCTGAAAGGGGTTTGGTATTCAGCAGTTGTTGAGCACGGTGAAGGATTAGGGTTGAGTATAGGTTCTATTCCGGAGAGGATGTGTTAGGTCTGAAAGCGGTTTGGTATTCAGCAGTTGTTGAGCACGGTGAAGGATTAGGGTTGAGTATAGGTTCTATTCCGGATAGGATGTGTTAGTCCTGAAAGCGGTTTGGTATTCAGGAGTTGTTGAGCACGGTGAAGGATTAGGGTTGAGTATAGGTTCTATTCCGGATAGGATGTGTTAGGTCTGAAAACG
Organism: Gonocerus acuteangulatus; assembly: GCA_946811695.1. Lineage (NCBI taxonomy): Eukaryota > Metazoa > Arthropoda > Insecta > Hemiptera > Coreidae > Gonocerus > Gonocerus acuteangulatus. Next base: position 29,954,207 of record OX328123.1, read on the forward strand.
GTTTGGTATTCAGCAGATGTCGAGCACGGTGAAGGATTAGGGTTGAGTATAGGTTCTATTCCGGATAGGATGTGTTAGGTCTGAAAGCGGTTTGGTATTCAGCAGTTGTTGAGGCCGGTGAAGGATTAGGGTTGAGTATAGGTTCTATTCCGGATAGGATGTGTTAGTCCTGAAAGCGGTTTGGTATTCAGCAGTTGTTGAGCACGGTGAAGGATTAGGGTTGAGTATAGGTTCTATTCCGGAGGGGATGTGTTAGGTCTGAAAGCGGTTTGGTATTCAGCAGTTGTTTAGCACGGTGAAGGATTAGGGTTGAGTATAGGTTCTATTCCGGAGAGGATGTGTTAGGTCTGAAAGCGGTTTGGTATTCAGCAGTTGTTGAGCACGGTGAAGGATTAGGGTTGAGTATAGGTTCTATTCCGGATAGGATGTGTTATGTCTGAAAGCGGTTTGGTATTCAGCAGTTGTTGAGCACGGTGAAGGATTAGGGTTGAGTATAGGTTCTATTCCGGAGAGGATGTGTTAGGTCTGAAAGCGGTTTGGCATTCAGGAGTTGTTGAGCACGGTGAAGGATTAGGGTTGAGTATAGGTTCTATTCCGGATAGGATGTGTTAGGTCTGAAAGCGGTTTGGTATTCAGCAGTTGTCGAGCACGGTGAAGGATTAGGGTTGAGTATAGGTTCTATTCCGGAGAGGATGTGTTAGGTCTGAAAGCGGTTTGGTATTCAGGAGTTGTTGAGCACGGTGAAGGATTAGGGTTGAGTATAGGTTCTATTCCGGATAGGATGTGTTAGGTCTGAAAGCGGTTTGGTATTCAGCAGTTGTTGAGCACGGTGAAGGATCAGGGTTGAGTATAGGTTCTATTCCGGAGAGGATGTGTTAGGTCTGAAAGCGGTTTGGTATTCAGCAGTTGTTGAGCACGGTGAAGGATTAGGGTTGAGTATAGGTTCTATTTCGGATAGGATGTGTTAGGTCTGAAAGCGGTTTGGTATTCAGCAGTTGTTGAGCACGGTGAAGGATTAGGGTTGAGTTTAGGTTCTATTCCGGAGGGGATGTGTTAGGTCTGAAAGCGGTTTGGTATTCAGCAGTTGTTGAGCACGGTGAAGGATTAGGGTTGAGTATAGGTTCTATTTCGGATAGGATGTGTTAGGTCTGAAAGCGGTTTGGTATTCAGCAGTTGTTGAGCACGGTGAAGGATTAGGGTTGAGTATAGGTTCTATTCCGGAGGGGATGTGTTAGGTCTGAAAGCGGTTTGGTATTCAGCAGTTGTTGAGCACGGTGAAGGATTAGGGTTGAGTATAGGTTCTATTCCGGAGGGGATGTGTTAGGTCTGAAAGCGGTTTGGTATTCAGCAGTTGTTGAGCACGGTGAAGGATTAGGGTTGAGTATAGGTTCTATTCCGGAGAGGATGTGTTAGGTCTGAAAGCGGTTTGGCATTCAGCAGTTGTTGAGCACGGTTTAGGATTAGGGTTGAGTGTAGGTTCTATTCCGGAGAGGATGTGTTAGGTCTGAAAGCGGTTTGGCATTCAGCAGTTGTTGAGCACGGTTTAGGATTAGGGTTGAGTATAGGTTCTATTCCGGAGAGGATGTGTTAGGTCTGAAAGCGGTTTGATATTCAGCAGTTGTCGAGCACGGTAAAGCAGTCATTGATGAATTTAGTAGGTGACTGGAAGTAGAGAGAAGACATTGCTTTTTCCTTCTGCCACAAGATTAGCGCTTTGCGTTTTGCCCTAAAGTTTTGCGACCTAACCACAGAAAGCACAAGAAATGTCATACCTAAAAATAAAATTTCTCTTTGAACGACTGAAGCTAACTTCTTTATTATCATCCATATCGAACAAGGTGTCAAGATAGCCCAATCTAGGCCCACCGTAGGCGGACAGTTCCGCGCATCCCTATTGTCTTCAAACCAAGGCAATTTCCTTGCCACTACATCGTAGGAATCTACATAGATTGTTGTCAAGGTGTGACAGCTGGCAGATATCTCTGCAGATTGTCTTCTCAATGTACACTATCGTTGGGCGCTCAATCTTCTGGTAATTTCATTGTAAAAAAATATTAAACTTAGCTGAGAATCACGCAGCGACTTTACAATGGAATAAAAAGATGCAAAAATATTTAATAAATTCAAATTAATACCTCTGTTCTTTAGTAAAATTAGTCTTCAGGTTCTGGTTCCTTAGATTCCTTTTCTGGAGCATAAAAATAAATACAGCTTATTGGAACGACGAACAAGAAACCGCTGTAAGTGCCACGTCAGAACTGAGGATCCATTGAGTCTAAACATAAATATCGATTATCCAGAGAAAGATTAATTACAGCACTAAAAACTATGAAATCATTATTGTCTGTAATTTATCTCGAGCCATTTTACTGACAGACAGCAATAATAAAGGATTTTTTAATTCAGTAACTAATCATTCTCTGAATAATCGATTATTATTGATTAGGGATGTTATCCTTACTATCGATATTTGAATCAACTCACTGCTAACAACTGATTGATACAATGTAGAAGACTCACAGTTATTACAGAGTAGTGGTTCACCTGTAATAAAAATCGACTGGCATATATAATTACACATTGTATATGCCCTGTTTACATAAAATATATTGTTATTAGATGATATGTGTATAATTATGACTGAGCGAATCGTCTCAGTCACAGGTACTCATAAACGACAATAAATGAATTTTGCTTCTTTTCAATAAAATAGCACAACAAAAAGATGTTCGACTCTCAGGAACTTCTTCATCTTTGCATTTTTCCATATGGTCCTTGTTCCTGTGTTATGATTTGAGAAGCTTAGAATAGAATATTTTAATATTTTTCTCTCAAATGTTTCGCTGTTTTTTTTTGTTTATGTTTGTGTTTGTGATTGAACGAATTTATATACCCCCTGGAAAAAAATCTCGAATAAAAGGAAGGTCTTATTGTGTCCATTACAAGAAACATACAGTGTCGATTTACAGTGCATATAACTCATCCCTCAACTTCTACTTGGTCATAGGAAACGGAGTATTACAAATATAATAAAATACGTCCGACTCAGGAACTGCATCATTTTAGCGCGGCTTTATTCTAGTGTCATTTGCAAAGCTTGAAATAGAAACAATTATTAATTTGGTAATACCTTTCGTGAAATACTTCTATGGCCACAGCTACGTGACATGTGACAAGGCTACCATTATCTGACGTGACTCCCCGGCCTACTTAACGTTCGCTCTAGACAAACACTATTACAAAAAAGTTTCTCATTTTCTTGACTTATTTTACTATATTACTAACTAGCTGACTACCCGCGCTTCACCACGGCCGATAAGCAGTTTTTATGTTGCGTTAAATAAGGTATGATCAAAATTAACGCCTCTACATAATTTTCTACAGCTTATTATTGCATGGCCTTTAGAGTTACCCAGGAAACACCATGTGGAGGTAACCGTGCTTGTTTCCGTTGGGGGAGTACAAAAACAAAATACAACAACCTCTTAAAAAGTTAAGTAAAAACAGAAAAATAGACGTTGAAAAGAATAAAACTAACAACTTTGAAGAAGCTTTAAGCGCTTATTTCTTCGATTGACATCGTCCCACCGAATATTGCAACTGAATCTTTTTTGTAGAGAATTTAGTAATCATTCGAAAAGCCGCATTCTACTTATTACAATTTCCTAACCGTTTTCGAGATATTTTAGAAAATATACTGAGATCCAAAAACTTTGTATCACTATTAATACTTTTTTCCCCATATACTTCTTACCTCCGAACGATACCAAAGTTTAAATATCTTACTTAGATTAGATGAATGTCAAATACCTGGTACAAGTTTCAAGTGAACGAATCATTTTTTCTGAATACCTAAACAGAAAATTAGTTTGGAAAAGTATTTCTGACAATTTTCCTCGTAAACGGTTACAGAAATCGCTTTAAAAATGGTTTTATTCATCATATGAACTCGAAAATGTAAGCGTTCCGATTTTTTCGTGCAAATTTTGCATCAAAAAGCATATTCCAGTAAACGGATTCAGCTGGTTAATGAACTTGACCCTTCAAATGAGAAGATCTTTGTACCAAATGTCATCAAAATCAGACCATTTTTGAGTCAATGAGGAACTTTTTAATAATTCAATCCCCCCTAAAAGTACTTAAACATTTGAATATCAAAAAAACCTTTCTAAGCGAGTGTTTACATTCAAAACGGATTGTCCGTGCAAAATTTCAAATTTTTGAGTCAGGTGGTTCGGGATATTATTACCTCGGATGGGTCATCACCAGGGCGTAAACTCTATGAGGGGCAAAATCACAGTTTATTTCTATTTATTCAAGGTCTACCATCATAGTTGAAATTAACCTCAATTAAAAATAATACTATGAAATAGATAATGTAAGGTAACAGCTGTTCTTTATCGTTCTAGCAACGCATGCTGCCTACGCTTGCCTGCTCTAACCAACTAAAATTTTAATACCCTCTAAAAATACTTAAAAATTCGAATATGAAAAATCCTTTCTTAGCGAGTGCCTACGTTATATAGGGAGTGCCCATGCAAAATTTCAAAATTTTCTGTCGTGTGGTTTGGGCTCGGCGATGATAGGTCAGTGAGTGAGTGGTATTTGACAAATATTTAGTAGATTTTACACATAAATGAAATTTAAAATAAGAGAGTAAAACCCCCTTCAAAAGAGAAAAGCTAACAATTTCGAAGGTTCAAGCACTTATTTCTCAGATTGACATTAACCTAACCAAAATGACATCAGAGCCTTTTAGCGCGGTTCCTCCCTCCCCCATAGGGAGGAACCCCGCTTATAAGGTTGATACAATGAAACAATCCGGAAGTGCCGACAAGAAAATTTCGCGTTTCAGAACCCCTAGAGACCGAAAATAACGGTGGTTCAAATTTGTATATATATATATATATATATATATATATATATATATATATATGTATATATTTATATATATATATATATATATATATATATATATATATATATATTTGTCTGTTCGCTCTCTAGCTCGAAGACGAATGGTCCGATTTTGATGAAATTTGGTACAAAAATCAGTCGTCCAATATGAAAGGTCAAGTTCGTTAACCAGCAAAATCCGCCCACTGGAAGATGGAGTTTGGGGCGAAATTCGCGCAGAAAAAATCGTAACGCTTACGTTTTTGAGTTCATAAGCTTGTACGTACTCTTTTTATAGGCTTCTTGGGCTAGGAAAACGAATGAAACCATTTTGAAGGCGATAGCTTTAACCGTTTTCGAGAAAATTGGAAAAATAGTTTTTGAATACCGTTTTTGGTTTGGGTACTTAGAATCATGGGATTCAGTTGAAACATTTTCTGCATGTTCTACTTTCATTAAAACTAATATGTTGAAATTTTGGTTACGTTTGGAGTTAAGGAAGGGTTAGAATAAAATATTTTATTAACAGACATAAAAAGTTTTGGTAACTTTGTATATTTTCCTTAATATCTCGAAAAAGGTTAAGAATTTGGTAAACGAAAGAATACCATTAGAAAGCTTACTAAATGCTCTACAAAAAAGGTTCTGATGAAAGTTTTGATTAGGCGATGTCGATCGGAGAAATAAGTGCTTAAAACATTAAAGTAATTGATTTTACTTATTCGAACTGTTCTTTTTGTCTGTTTTTATTCCTTGTTATTTTTTAATTGCTTATAGTTGGATAATGTATTTTACAATAAAACAGATTAGGCAAAATAAGAAAAACAATTCATTGTTAGAAATATAGCTTGCCAAGAGAAAAAGATTCGTTGACGTATTTTGAATATTTTCAATTGCCTTTATGCTGTTGGTTTTTAGCGCGGTTCCTCCCTCCCCCATAGGGAGGAACCCCGCTTATAGGGTTGATACAATGAAACAATCCGGAAGTGCCGACTAGAAAATTTCGCGTTTCAGAACCCCTAGAGACCGAAAATAACGGTGGTTCAAATTTGTATATATATATATATGTATATATTTATATATATATATATATATATATATATATATATATATATTTGTCTGTTCGCTCTCTAGCTAGAAGACGAATGGTCCGATTTTGATGAAATTTGGTACAAAAATCCTTCGTCCAATTTGAAAGGTCAAGTTCGTTAACCAGCAAAATCCGACTACTGGAAGATGGCGTTTGGGGCGAAATTCGCGCAAAAAAAATCGTAACGCTTACGTTTTTGAGTTCATAAGCTTGTACGTACTCTTTTTATAGGCTTCTTGGGCTAGGAAAACGAATGAAACCATTTTGAAGGCGATAGCTTTAACCGTTTTCGAGAAAATTGGAAAAATAGTTTTTGAATACCGTTTTTGGTTTGGGTACTTAGAATCATGGGATTCAGTTGAAACATTTTCTGCATGTTCTACTTTCATTAAAACTAATATGTTGAAATTTTGGTTACGTTTGGAGTTAAGGAAGGGTTAGAATAAAATATTTTATTAACAGACATAAAAAGTTTTGGTAACTTTGTATATTTTCCTTAATATCTCGAAAAAGGTTAAGAATTTGGTAAACGAAAGAATACCATTAGAAAGCTTACTAAATGCTCTACAAAAAAGGTTCTGATGAAAGTTTTGATTAGGCGATGTCGATCGGAGAAATAAGTGCTTAAAACATTAAAGTAATTGATTTTACTTATTCGAACTGTTCTTTTTGTCTGTTTTTATTCCTTGTTATTTTTTAATTGCTTATAGTTGGATAATGTATTTTACAATAAAACAGATTAGGCAAAATAAGAAAAACAATTCATTGTTAGAAATATAGCTTGCCAAGAGAAAAAGATTCGTTGACGTATTTTGAATATTTTCAATTGCCTTTATGCTGTTGGTTTTTAGCGCGGTTCCTCCCTCCCCCATAGGGAGGAACCCCGCTTATAGGGTTGATACAATGAAACAATCCGGAAGTGCCGACTAGAAAATTTCGCGTTTCAGAACCCCTAGAGACCGAAAATAACGGTGGTTCAAATTTGTATATATATATATATGTATATATTTATATATATATATATATATATATATATATATATATATATATATATTTGTCTGTTCGCTCTCTAGCTAGAAGACGAATGGTCCGATTTTGATGAAATTTGGTACAAAAATCCTTCGTCCAATTTGAAAGGTCAAGTTCGTTAACCAGCAAAATCCGACTACTGGAAGATGGCGTTTGGGGCGAAATTCGCGCAAAAAAAATCGTAACGCTTACGTTTTTGAGTTCATAAGCTTCTAAGTACTCGTTTTATATGATTCCTGGGCTAGGAAAACGAATGAAACCATTTTCAAGGCGATAGCTTTAACCGTTTTCGAGAAAATTGGAAAAATAATTTTTGAATACCGTTTTTGGTTTGGGTACTTAGAATCATGGGATTCAGTTGAAACATTTTCTGCAGGTTCTACTTTCTTCAAAACTAATATGTTGAAATTTTGGTTACGTTTGGAGTTAAGGAAGGGTTAGAATAAAATATTTTATTAACAGACTTAAAAAGTTTTGGTAACTTTGTATATTTTCCTTAATATCTCGAAAAAGGTTGAGAATCTTGGTAAACGAAAGAATACCATTAGAAAGCTTACTAAATGCTCTACAAAAAAGGTTCTGATGAAAGTTTTGATTAGGCGATGTCAATCGGAGAAATAAGTGGTTAAAACATTAAAGTAATTGATTTTGCTTATTCGAACTGTTCTTTTTGTCTGTTTTTATTCCTTGTTATTTTTTAATTGCTTGTAGTTGGATAATGTATTTTACAATAAAACAGATTAGGTAAAATAAGAAAAACAATTCATTGTTAGAAATATAGCTTGCCAAGAGAAAAAGATTCGTTGACGTCTTTTGAATATTTTCAATTGCCTTTATGCTGTTGGTTTTTTTATTTTATTTTTTAATTGATTTTATCTGTAGAATTATTACTATAGTAAAAGAACACAGGAATGTGTGAAAATATTTGATATTTTCCAATTCATTGAAACGTATGAAATGAAGTATCGGTAGAAGAGGATTCTAGAGTCTTGCGGACCTGACCCCAGGTATAGCCAGCCATAAAACTCTTTGAACAAAGGCCGAGGAAAATATTATCTGTTTCTATTCTATGCTTTTCAAATGAGAATAGGGATATGAACAGGAACCGGGGTCTCCCGTGGTCTAATGGCTAGCGCCTTGGATTCATAAGCGGGAGATGGTGGGTTCGATTCCCAACCTCCGGCAGGAATTTTATCATCCCACGGCTCGCTGGTGAAATTCCTCGCTACACCCTGGATGTCGGCGCTAATGACCTAGATGTAGATGTGCCGTAAAACTGGAACCGCGCTAAGATGACGCAGTTCCTGCGAGTCGGACTTTTTTTTATTTTATTTTTTAATTGATTTTATCTGTAGAATTATTACTATAGTAAAAGAACACAGGAATGTGTGAAAATATTTGATATTTTCCAATTCATTGAAACGTATGAAATGAAGTATCGGTAGAAGAGGATTCTAGGGTCTTGCGGACCTGACCCCAGGTATAGCCAGCCATAAAACCCTTTGAACAAAGGCCGAGGAAAATAGTATCTGTTTCTATTCTATGCTTTTCAAATGAGAATAGGGATATGAACAGGAACCGGGGTCTCCCGTGGTCTAATGGCTAGCGCCTTGGATTCATAAGCGGGAGATGGTGGGTTCGATTCCCAACCTCCGGCAGGAATTTTATCATCCCACGGCTCGCTGGTGAAATTCCTCGCTACACCCTGGATGTCGGCGCTAATGACCTAGATGTAGATGTGCCGTAAAAAAAAAAAAAAAAAAAAAAAAAAAAAAAAAAAAAAAAAAAAAAAAAAAAAAACCTGGAACCGCGCTAAGATGACGCAGTTCCTGCGAGTCGGACTTTTTTGTAGAGAAGTTAGTAAGCTTTCCAATGGTCACCTTCCACCTTCATTGTCCAATCGTTTTCGAGACAGAAATATACTAAGATCCCAAACCTTTTCGTGTCTATTAATAAACAATTTTTTCGCATGCTTCCTAAACTCCAATCGAAACCAAAATGTTAGTTTACATGAATTTCAAACACGCAGAAAATATTTCAATTAAATCCCACGAGTACCCAAACCGAAATTACAGAAGTTACAAAAATATTCTTTCCACTTCTCTTCAAAAACAGTTACAGATATCGTCTATCGATATTTGTCGAAATCTATAGGTTCTGAAACGCAAAATTTTCTAGTTGGCACTTGTTTTGGAAGAATTAAAACTTCTATCTTTTGGGGACATTCATATCCCTATATAAAACTTATAATATAAAGAATTTAAATTTTGTTATTTAATTGTTATTCATAAATTGTAGAAACTGACTTTGATTTTTATCACACAAGGTAGTAAGTATACTTATTGTTGTTCACTTCACTGGCTTGGTAGATATTGATGGCACTGTCTATAAGGACATCTTGGTGGAGAGGAAGGATGATTGGTGCTGGATAAGGATTGGGCTATAGGATTAGGATCATTGATTAATTTACTATGGAAGGATGAGAAACAGGTAGGGATTAATTCTTGAACAAAAGGGGTTATTAGGCCATTATAGAGGGCGAAATTTGTAACATTATACGGAGCATTAATATTTGTGCTTAGGATCTAGATAAAGAAGAAGTTAGGCTAAAAGCCATTGAGTGATACTAGGATTTCCATGGGTTGAGTAGCTATAGGAGCACTAAATAGCGAGTCGAGTGTCGTTAGCAGCCTTGGAAATGTCCCCTTTCTACTGGAAAGGTGCTCCTTGGAAAAGACAGGCTCTAGTGAAAAGATTCTGAGGCCTTGAGAAAAGGACAGATTTTCCTTTCAAAGAATTCTGCAAAACCCTGCTTTATTCAAGGAGCAGTCCTTTCAAGGCGGGCGCCACCTTTTTCTTACTTGTGATATTTCAACCTCATTTTATTATTTATCTCAACCCATGAATATACTGAACAATTATAACTGCTGTCTTATTATTCAAGATTTTATATTAGATCGTTTTGCTTCAACATGTCGGTAAGAGTGTAAAAATTAAATATGTGCACAGTCTGTTAAACGTATTAGACACAGAAACAGTAATAACTAGGGAATGCATCTTCATGTAAAATAAAATTCAAAATATGTACATACATATTTAATTAAACTTAATGAAATATGAAGTAAAAAATTGAAAATATGTGTCAAAAAATATCAAAAACACTATAAAATATTCAAAAGAAAAGCATAAATAATTAGTAAGATCTCTGTTATTATAAATGGAAAGAAAAAGTTAAAAATATGTAGAACAAAATGACTAAAACTCTATAATAATAATATCAAAATATGTATCTATGGGAAAATATGGATTTTTGACAAAATATGTAAAATAATAACCTGTTTAAATGCTTTAAAATCACTTAAAACGTGCAGAATTCCATCAAAAATTTCAATTTAAGAATCAGAAAAAAATATGTAAATACAATAACAACCGTTCCCTAGTTATAACGCACACTATTTGTTTCTTAACCTCTGCAAATATTTATTCCACTGTATTGTCAAGTAACACATGGATCACAGTATATCGAGTTCACTGGACACTTAAGTCTACACTGTACCCATTCTAGACAACACATCATAGAACCCACGGACGTTTGTCGTTTCAAGTACATCACGCAAAGCGGCATACAGAATATATTGTCTCAAAGAGGTTTGAGATGAATAAGGGAAGTTGCTACAAAAATTGAGATGTGTGTGTTTATCATTGCCTTACTTGCATCAACATTTTTCTTTGGGATATATGATTTCTATTATTGTAAAAGTTGTAGGAATAAAGTCGATTTCTCAGACGGAAATTTGATCGCTAGTTGAGGAAAATCTAGATAGGGATTTATAACTGAAAAATCCCACTCGCAGAAACTGGAAATCTTAGCGCGTTTACGTTCTTATCCCTATTGTCAATGGGATGGCTTCGAATTGAAACAAATCCGCTACAGTCCGCCAATCAGAAGCTGCATAATTAAGCATACTCCTCAGAAGGTGCGTAGTATAACTGCATTCCTGAATAATTTGCTTAACCCCTTCAAGCCCATTGTCCAGCCGGCTGGACATAACTTCTTTACTTTGTATCATACTGCCTATGGTCGATAGATGTTTACTACCACTTCGGTTTGAAGCTCTATGCATTAGCCTTCCACTTGACATCTAATTTAAATTGATTCCATTCGATTTTGAAAGGTTATGTATAAAATCTTCTCTGTTCCACCCTGGGCAGTCATGGACTCTAAGTCTTAGTAACTTTTCCTTACATATTTTGTCCAAATTGTTTCTGTTTATTTATTTATTTATTTTTTTTACGGCGCATCAACATCTAGGGCCATTGGCGCCACGTTTCTGTTTATTGCTTAAAACTGCTCCAAATGTAATGTACATGACCTTTTTAAACGTTGGAAGTTCAATTTTATCAATAAAGTTTGTAATAAGGTGTTTCTGAATTTTTGAAAATACATGTCCAGTATACTGTACATGGGAAGTCAACCCTCATTGATGTAACAATATTTTTTATCTATATGTCAAATATTTTATTGTTATATTTTGTTTTTATGTTGCCAGAATTGTTTTTTTGAGTAACATAATAATGAGTAACTTTTTCTGAATGGTATGGGCTAAAAGGTGCCCAAACCATTCAAAAATATCATCGGTTCATTCACACGATTTTCAAAAATTTATTCTTATTAGTTTTTTTTTCAAATAAATTATCTCTTTTTGAGACTAGACTATGAAAATATTTTATTTTCATTATAACTGCGCGCTGACAACATTTTCCTGTCTAAAATTCGAATCTATTTTTACAATACCTCATTATATTTGAACTTTTACAATAATATTTACTAAATTTTTCAAATTTATTTTTTCCGAATTAATTTCTTTTAAATTGATAATAAATTACTGCTTTAATTATCTATTTTTTTTAATATTTCCAAATTTTGAATATTTTTTTTTCATCCACAAATCATATTGCTTGACAACCGATGACCAGTATACTGGACATTACATAACTCCTGTCAGGTTAACCATAAAATTCTGAAAAAAAATCTGCAATCTTTACAATAGCAATACACAACTATGACAGGAAAATAAAAAATTTTTATCGAGAAATACAAATTCGGATCTGAAGGGGTTAAAATTCACCAAAATATGAATATTTTTGCTCTTTGATATTTGCCTCAATAATATTTTTATTTTCTTCAGGGTATGCGTGGTACTTGATAAAAGTTCATGGCTAGCAGCCATATACACATAAACGTTCATGTTTTTGTTTGTTGATCCGCAGAAACCTGCACCACTGTTCGGCACCCCTAATTATAGCAGTAACAACCAATGCGGCCTATTTCAAAATGAACATACTACTGGGTAAACCAAAACTACTAAAAAACCGATTTAGTTTAGAAATAAATCTTTCTCTTTATTTGTCCAAGACGTTTATCGAGTTTCGTTACAATACAACAAACATTACGCCCGGTATGGGCAAACTCGGGAATAATTTTGAGGTTGACAGGATCAGGTTAACACCATTTGAAATGTAGAATTACTTCTACATGAAATAAAATTAAATTTCAACAGCTAAGAATAGAAACATGACCAGGGATCGAGTGAAACTTGCAGGGATAAAAAGTGGCAGAAGAGTCAGGAAGTGGTAAATAGTCCTAATAGGTAGAATCGAGGAAGTTTTGAAGAATTCTTTTGTGTGGGCAACCTCAATGGCTACTACATTCCTTGGAATATTGTTAAAAGTTATTATTTTTACTGATATCGAATATGGATAAGAAATTTAGGTAAATTGTCGCTGAGCTACAATTTAATGTACAAATTTGGAAGAATAATCTTAGTCTAGGAGTATAACATTTGTCTTCATAGTGCTTCCGGAATAATAATGCAAATGTTTTCTTACTGATTATTCTTTTTTAATAACTTTTACTAAAATGGGTTTATCATTTTACATATGTGTGTTTATTTTTATAAGAAAATGAATATTAAAATCAACTGTTAACTTGGCAGAAGTTGAATCAATAAAAACTATATGAAAAAGTAACATAACTTTATTGCAGTACTGGTTTCATGCTAGGAAAGAGGCGCCTATTCAGGAACTGAAACTACAGTATGTTCAAGCTTATTTCTAGATCCCTTCTTCCTCATTATATTTATTTTTTCTTTCTCTTCAGTACATGAAAAAGAAATGAAAAAGGCAGACTAAAAAAATAAATCTCTGTAGATTGAAATACTGATGGCAGCCTTATTGTAGTAGATGGAGCCTTCGGCTCTCTAAGGGTGAACAATGGACTGTCTTTTCTCGAGTGGATTTGGCGGGAGATTGTCCTTATCAGCAGCTTATCACTCCGAGCCTCTGACAGCACTGATTGCAGTCTCTCCCCTTCAACTCTCTCTGATGTATGTCACACAGATCATTCTGTAACGCCATGCGTCTACTTCTCGGGCGTCCACGCTGTCTGACGGTTTCAGTCGCCTAATACCATCATTTTGCGTTTTTTTTTTTTTTGTTTTTTTTTTTTACCTTTTAGTTCAATAATCTGAGAATACAATAAACAATTTTTGGACGGCTATTTTGATAGGATAATAAAACACCTAATACAATGATATCAACAAGAAAAGCGAGACTTTAGGTACTGCAATACACAAGAAACTCTGCCTCATCCCTCATTCTTAAGGACAACATTCTTACAATCACGCTACTCATTTACTTATCGTTTATTACTAAAAACATTTTACAATACAAAAAAATCGACCAATTAAAAACTGGGAAGCAGGGACAAAAAACCGTACAAAAGAAACCAATACCTTTGAAGTTTTAGCACCTTTTTCTCCGAATGAGATCGCTTTATCAAATATTGCTATAGGAGCCGTTTTTTTTTTTTTTTTTTTTTTTTTTTTTTTTTTTTTTTTTTTAAAAGAATTTTAGTAAACTCTCGAATATAGGCCCAAACATACCACGGTTTGAACTGTTGTCGAGATATTTAAGAAAATCTCACAATGGGTGTCTGTTAATGAAACATATTTCTATTACTTCCTCAACGCCAAACGTCACCAAAATGTGTATATTGTTGTTTAGATTAACGTATTTTTTTGGAGTGAAAATAAAAGACTATTCTGAACAATTATAGTTTTTATCAATGCCAAATAAATAAAAATTATTTAATGGAGCATTTAGGTGATTGTAATAGGGGCTCACTGCCAAAGGTGACTAAGCCACAATTGAAGGGCTCATTGTCAAATGTGACCAACCCACAATTGAAGGGCTCAGTGCCAAAGGTGACTAACCCACAATTGAAGGGCTCAGTGACAAAGGTGACCAGCCCACGATTAGAAATAACTGAGAAAATTGGGCTTAAAAATACGTAGCATTTGAAAAAAATTAGTGTTGGCAGAAATGATTTTAATTGGACCAATTTTTATCTTACAATCTGTTCCTGATTGTAATTTTTTTTCTTAACAAATAAATGAAGAAAAAATGTTGGTGAGGTTGTGGACCCTAGAATGGTGCGTTGCAAAAGTAGAACGCACGAGGCTTGTAGTCCTGGACTATAGAGATCGTAATCTTCTAACAAGGAGTTTTGGTCCTTCCAACCCTGCATGCAAAGTAGGTATATTTCACTAAACCAACTCTTATCTTAACATTTCATCCACCAAGCTGTGATTCATTCACTAAATGGAATAACATTTAGGCTTATTTTGGATGAGGTTGAACAAATGGCTCCCCAAGTAAATAACTCTAGTATTTAAAAATTGTGAATTTAATAAGTTTTATTTTGTCAAGGCGTAGAAACCTCTGGGCGATCAGCGCATGATCATATGCATGTGCTCACATTTTTAAAGTGCAAACGGCTCGTGGTTTTCCACTGCTGTCACCAATCCAAGTACTTCAGCGACCTACCGGTGTATTCTAAAGGGCTGTGGCCACTGGATAATTTAATAAATATTTTTCGTAAGAAACCTATCTGTTACATAGTCTTGACAATGTTGAATTCTTACGGCGGCATCTAAACCAAGGTCTTTGACTGCATAAGGATATGTGTAAATAGTTGACGAGACGTGTATCTATCTATTTCACATTAAAGAAATCAATACACGCAACGTTTACCTGTTCGTCGATTATTCTCTAAGTGATTAAACAGAATTATGATAATGGATGGGTTTTTAATTATGCTTCTGTGGTAATTCATATTGATTTGCGGTTCATCAATTCATAAGCCGCGAATACTCTATCAATTCCATTGAACATTGAATTCCAAGTTTCGTGTGCTCAATATTCCAGTTTCGTGTGTGTATTTGATAGTTTTATGAATTGCTGAAACATCTTCACCAACGTAAAACTGATTCTAGAAACGATATAGCCAGGCAAGAATGGTGAATCCTATAAGATAATTAAGACTGATATATTTCAGTTAATTTGTGTGGTTGAAAAGATCTGTCGATTTATTTTAGTAATAGACCGAGAGCTGGCAACGCACTTTTTGATGTGTTTTATGCATCCTGAAATTTTGCAATTATGTACCTCATGGGTAGATAAGAAGGTAAATATGTGTTTCCTGGGCATACCTTGGAACACCAGGTACTACGCATAGGGGAAAGGTGCAAAACAATATTGCCCAAAAGTAGAGTTTTATTCAGAAGCCAACTATTATTAATGAAAAAAATGGCAAATTAAGGCAATTTTCGAATTAATAATAAATAAGGCAGGCACTTTTAAGGGGGTTAAAATGATAATAATAAAAAAAAAAACCAAGTACCTAGTTTTTATTTTTAATATTAAATGAAGTGCTTTATTCACGCTGCGATTTAAACAGCGTCTTCAGTAAACATATTTGAAATTAATTACAAAAGGACAGGCACTTTTGTGTGGTATAATAATCAGGAAACATAAAAATAAATGTTTTGGGATTTTCTTGCATCCCTTATAGGATGTTCAACCACACCATTTCCGTGGACTTGTTCAATTTGACCAAACAATTCGTTGAATCTTTTCTTAATGAAATTCATGCGATCAAGTAGATATTACGGGCGCATTGTGTATGCTTACAATATTCCAACTAGACAAAGCGGAAAATGGTTGAATATGAGGATCCAAAGCCACCAACGAGGTTAGAAGACCCAACAACAAAAGGCCACCACTTAAGAATGAATCCAGAACAAGAGAGAATTGAGTAATTGTTAGAAAGAGGCCTTCTCTGCCAGCAATTAACTCCTAACCTTACTTCTTTAGGGACAATCTCTTGAGAACAATAATACCTTTCTCTCAAGAGGTCGTGTTCACGAGTAGCGAAATTATCCTCTCCATGGGGAGTACACGCTCATACAGATTCGGCAGCTACCGTAGTAACATGCAAATTCTGAATCCACTATAATGCAGAAGTTCTGCATTATAGTCGAAGAGTCCAAAAAAAAAGGTTGTCTCTTCGAGAATTGTTGACGATAACTCAATAAAAGTATAAAATTGTAAAAAATGTCGAGTATTATATTTATAATAGCACTCATAAGGAGAAAAAAAGAACAAATAAATGCAACACAAAAAAGTCCGACGCGCAGGAAATGCATCATCTTAGCACGCTTCCGTTCGTATCCCTAATGCCATTAGTAAAGGAATAGATGCAGTTATTGGTAGGGTTTGACCCTTCCTAAAAAATATAAAATAATATCTCAAAGAGAAGGAAGCTTAAGGTGCCACAACAGGAAACTGATAGTATCCTAAGCGGAAATGACTCTCACGCCTTCTCAAAGTTCCCTCTTGGAAAACTCCAGTATATAATATGTTTCTCACTTTTTTACCTTGTTTTACTAAAATACTCATTTTACTGTTAAATGTAATAAAAAAAAAAAAAAAAAAAAAAAAAAAAAAAAAAAAAAAAAAAAAAAAAAAAAAAAAAAAAAATCTAAACTTTAAATAAATAGAGACAAAATCCCGATCATTCGAAAACCAACAATTCCGAAGTTTTATGCATTTATTTCTCCGATTGATCTCGCCCCATTAAAATTACATCAGAACCCTTTTTGTAGAGAATTTATTAAGATTTCGAATGGTGACGTTCTTCTAGCCACGAATTCCCAACCGATTTAGAGATATAGCAAATATGCCATATCTAGGAATACAATTTTTTATTTATTTACTACTTCCTTAACTCCAAACGTAACAAACATTTAAATATCTTAGATTAAATGAATGTCAAACGTCTGGAACAAGTTTCAACTGAATCGTCGTTTCTGAATACCCAAACTGAAAATTAGTTCGGAAAAGTAGTTTTATCAATATTTCTCGTAAAAGGTTACAGATACCGTTATGAAAACAGTTTCATTCGTTTTCGTACATTAAGGAACCTTGAAAACGGGCACCTGCAAGCATATGAACTCGAAAACTTGGGTGTTACGATTTTTAGTAATGGGCTAATGTTCGCAGATCCTATAAGTAACTTTTCTAATTTTCCTTACTCTGTACAGTAACCATGAGTCGGTCTTTTATCAAACACTTCCTGTACTAACAAAATTATAAATTACTGTAACAAATGGTTATAGGAACTGATAGAGACCAAGCAGAATAAGTTATCAATTATGTATTACATTTTATTCAATTATTGTATCGTAAATATCGTAGCGTCTAGGTATAGGGGAATAGTCTGGCAGCTGAGATACAAGCCCGGAGGCGGTTATCAGCCAACCCTTAATCCTCTTGTGGATCACCACTATCTCTTCTATGGTTTACCCTCGAGCCTAGAGAGTTCGCCACCTCACGGTGCAATCTTCTAATGAGGGCAGCACCTTACGGGCCCAGGACAGAAAAGGCGCCGATTTGCGAGCTGCCCGCCCTAAGTCAGTCCAGCCTTGAGTCCCTGAGGAACAGCACGTGCTTGAGGCCCTTAGGCGCATTTTTTTCTCTTGCTGCATCCATCCTCTGGAGGTACACCTTCTTCGAAGCCCCGTCAAGCTCCAATTTTCAACCTGGCGTCAGCGGCTACAGGGAAGGCGCAGCATCAACCAGATAAGCGAGACTATAACGTTTTTCTTTACCCTCAGCGGCCACTATTCGCCCGACCATCTACTATTCATGCTTGTATTTTCATTATTTTCATTCGCACAGAAGATAATATTTTTTGTTTTATTTTCAAATCTAACATACTAACCAGTGCCTGCTCCACAAGGAGATATTTTTTTTCTTATGCTTTCAAATAAATAATTAATTTTTTTTTCTATCATTCTATATAGTTGTTCATTTAGCCTCAATAATAGGCACCTATATGTTCAGCACTATTTCCTCATCAACCTCTTCTATATATATATATACATTTCATCAGCAATTTGGTGCTGAGCATGAACAGGAACATTTGATTTAATACATTTATAAAAAGTACGTCACGCAGGAGCTCCATAACTAAGCACTTTCCTCAGAATTGGATAGTGTCGAGTGCATTCCTCAATAATTTGCTTAAAATAACCTATATAGATAAATAAAATAAAAACATAAATTGTTCTACTCTTTTGCATTTTTTATGAGCAATTGTTTCAATTATTAATTTTCTAAATGATTTCCTTCTATAGTTTTGTTTATGCGTGGTACTACACTACGTACTAAATAAACAAAGCTTCACATTTTCATCTATTGATCTTGATAAGTTTCGCGAACCTACATTTGGCGGAAGTATTCAATTCAAACATAGTACAAAGTAACACCTCCCCCCCCCCTTCTTATTAGATGCCCAGGGCGTCTAAAGAGTTTCGTTACAATACAACAGAAATTACGAACGGTATAAGGAAATTAGTAATTTCTATCCGGAGTAAACCCTCTCTTCTAGTCAACCGATTTAGTTTATTTTTATAACAATTTTTTCTCTTCAGTTGACCACAACGAATACCGAGTTTCGTTCAAATATAACAAATGTTATGGCTGGTATTGGCAAATAACTACTTTTGCTCCGGAGTAAACCCCCCCTCCATATAAACCGATTTTGTTGGTTAACGAACTCGTTCAATAGTTTGATCGAAGAATACTACATACCAAGTTTCATGGTGAAAAACAAAAACCCTGGCCTGTATCGTGTTAACGGACAGATATATAACTATACTAGCTGAATACCCGTGCTTCGTCACGGCAGATAAGTAGTTATTTTATTGCATTAAATAATGTTTCATTAAAATTACGTTACTATACAATTCTGTGCAGTTTATTATAGCACGGTTCCCGTCATACTATATTTTATTCAATGGGCGTTAAAATTTAAAAGTTTATGTTTCCAAGAAGTCATTTGGTAACACCCAAGGTTATAGGCGAGAAGGCATTGCAAGGGTTCCGGATATTATTACCTCGCCTGGAAAACCTAAGGATATGCCATACATCACGGTTTGACTGGGACTGTCCCGGTATTTTGCAATTGTTTCGGTGTCCCGCCCGATTTTATCAATGTCCCGGAAAAGGCTGTAAGATGTAAAAAGTAATAAATTCATGTTTATAAGAATCTTTTTTAAATCGGTTACTTTTACTACTGCTATTTTTACTACTGCTCACAGTGTCAAAGAAATGAGAAGTAATCTAACTGTAAAACGCTGGAACTACCTGCACAGCGCTGCCAGCTGCCAGATACTACTATTTGGCTGAGAGATTGTTTTAAGAAAATCAAGTAGCAAAAAAAGTTCCGTTCTTATTTTTAAGGTTTGGGTAGGCTAACAGTTTAGGATTCCCCCTTCCCGTTAGTTGCTAGGCTTAAAACTCACCAACCATTTTGCTGTTAATTTGTACACTTTTTATTCCCCCCCAAACTCTCCAAAAATATGGCAAGCCTATCTGACGGGGACAGGCAGAAAAGAAACGCAATTAAAACTCTATGAGGGACAGTTAATTTCTAGTAATTCAAGGTCTGCCATCATAGTTGAAATTAACCTCAATTAGAAATAAAACTATGAAATAGATAATGTACGGTAACAGTTGTGCTTTATCGTCCTAGCAACGCAGGCCCTAAAAATGCTTAAAAATACGAATATCAAAAAATCCTTTCTTAGCGAGCGCCTACGTTATATAGGGAGTGTCCATGCAAAATTTCAAAATTTTCTGTCGAGCGGTTTGGGCTGGGCGTTGATAGATGAGTGAGTGAGTGAGTGGTATTTGACAAATATATAGTAGATATATAACTATATATATATATATATATATATATATATATATATACTAGCTGACCCGGCAAACTTCGTACCGCCTAACAGTCGATTCTTTAATTATTATTTTTTTTAATACTTACTCTGCTATTTGGGACACCGGGTCAGCTAGTAAGATAAAAAAGAAAAGAAAAAAGAAACTTAAGTCAACAATTACAAAAATTATAATTTTTTCATACAACCAATATTTCCATTGACATTTCAAAATAATGATAATTCATAATGATTGATTTTTTGTAAACTATGAAAATCTTAATTGTTTAATTACATTTTTTTAATAAAATAAAATTAAAATTACATTTTTATAAGATCAACAACATTTTCGATATAAATAAAAAAAAGTATACTTACAACACAAAATCCGTTGTTATTGGAAGCTCGTGTCACGTGTTGAGTACTTTTGAGGTTATAAAATCACTTGATTAACTAATCGTGCAAAATACACTCAAAATTGATAATTTAATTATTATTGATAAAATAGGAATGATTAAAAGTTAATATGAGCGTTACACTGAGATAGCAAAATAATAATTGTCAACGTTACTACTACACTTGATGCATAAACAATAATGATGGCCGACAACTGTGTAGGGAGTGAGAAAGAAAGGAGACCGGCTTCGTTCTCATCCCTACTCCGTGCTGTTTACTGGGTTAGAAGTGACACCTGTAGTAATTAAATAATTTTATTTAAATAATTAAATAAGGGTTGATCGTAGAAGGGTGAAAATTGAGGATTGTATGTATTTTTGTATGTTGTATCATAAAAAAATAGAAATTAAAAATTTTGCCTAAAAAATATAAAAAAAAAATTAGGGGTGGACTACCCCTAACATTTAGGGGGATGAAAAATAGATGTTGGCCGATTCTCATAGATACTGGATAAGCACAAAAAATTTCATCAAAATCGGTCAAGCCGTTTCGGAGGAGTATGGCAACGAAAACTGTGACACGAGAATTTTATATATTAGATAACTATATATATATATATATATAACTATATATATATATATATATATATATATATATATATATATATATATATAAATTTGAACGGGGGTCATTAACGGTGTCTACTAGGTAGGATCGATAAAGATTCGAAAAATTTTTCCAAAAATTCCGTCATGAGTGCAACCTCAATCGCTACTTTCCTTCGGAGGAAAGTGCTAAAATGAAACTTTTCTGCAATCAACGAAAAATATATTTCTGTTTACCGTTGATAAGAACAATGGAGGATACTGATGTCTAGAAATCTAAAAGACGAATGACTTAGAATTCCATAGGAAGTACTTAAAGATAAACCCTGTAGTCCCCCTTCCCCTCTATCATTGAATGGGGAGATTGAGTTTTGGCGCCATCAGTATTCCCGCCAATTCTGTGTTTTGGCGAGAGTCCAATTCGCCCCATAACTCTTTAGGACCAACCCCACTTCTGACAAGAACTTATCTCATCCATCAGCAATTACTGTTTTTCTACTCCTGGTGAGCCATGTTCCACTCCAGGATATGGTCAATAAATATCTGGAGAACTGCTGATATTTTAGTATACGCCCATGATAAATCGTTGAAAAGCTGATACGTAAAGACAGCATCTTCATACTAAAACAAAGTACTAGAATGCTTCCGTATAATGTTTTGGCTTGATACAGATAGATGATGGCTAGATAAGAATTCTGTATTTTTTTTAAAACAACAGGGGTCTGGTTACATTATAGAAAAAACAAATTCTCAGTTACCCAGAAATTAACAGTAAATTAGATAAAATTATGGAAGTATAAATTACTAGCCACGGTGAAGCGGAAGAGCCTGAACATTGAGTCCTTATCAATGTGAACTTTTCTTCATCAAACAGGTCAGACTTGTTGATTGGGTCTTCGAGGAGTTCGAGTAGAATACCCTCCCAGGTTTAAGGAGGTTGCATATTATATATATATATATATATATATATATATATATATATATATATATATATATATATATGTGTATCTAGAGCAGGTTTGGCTCAGTGGAAAAAACGCAAAAATCAGGAAAAATATATAATACAAACAGACACAAGTAGCTTTAGAATGTTTTGTGTATTTTATTAGTTTCACGAATTTAACCTAAAAATATAACTATAAATAAAGAACAAACAAAAGCAGAAAAAAAAACGAATACAAATATTATTAGTAAAGTCTTAAATAATAAAATAAAACATAAGTAAATATGTACATAAATTATAAAAATAAAATAATAATACTGGAGCGGAAGAGGATGAGAGATTGGAGCAATGAAGATACAATATTCAGCGGGGATGAGATTATAATTAAATAGTTTAAAATAAAAAAATAAACAATTAAATAAATGGGGGCTATAAAAGGACATGAATGGAAAATAAATGTATAAACAAAACAAAAAAAAAAATATACAAAAAAAAAAAAAAAGAAGAGAAGAAAGGAAGAACGAAAGAAAATTATAGTGAAGAGATAGTCGACCGTTGATATATAGGAGTCGATGATCGGGTAAAGGTCATATGTTAAATAAAACTACATTTTATAACTAAAATTAGTGATATTTATTTGCCAACGTTTCGGCTTGAATTACAATCCATCTTTAGGCCTAAGGAGGAGAGAGAGTACAGGTCCGTATCGTGCAAGCTACATTTCTGAGTCATATCATGCATATATGCACTCAGAAATGTAGCTTTCACGATACGCACCTGTTCTCTGTATACTCAATAGCCCTGAGGATGCCTTGTAATTCAAGCAGAAACGTTCGCAAATAAATGTTACTCATTTTAGTTATAAAATGTAGTTTTACTTAACATATGACCGAACACCGATCATCTACACCAGTGTTGGGCATTATTGGAATAAATTATTATTCGAATGAGCATTCGAATAAGTTTTTAGTGAATGATGAATAATTCACTGAATTATCTTATTCACACGGTACATCATGAATTATTCACAGAATTATTCATTAATCATTATTCGCTATTCATTATTCTTTATTATTTATTTCTAGTTGGTCTACTGAATAATCCTACTCAAACACACACATATATATATACGTATTTCTGGCTGCCAACATTATAATAAATCTATCGTTATTCACTAAAACATGTTTATTCTGAATGATCATTCGAATAATTTGTGAATAAAACATAAACTTCATTCACAGAACAACGAATTATGAATGAAAGTAATTATTCTTCATTCATGAATGAAATAATACATTTATTCATTAATCATTATTCATCATTCTGAATAATTTTTGCCCAGCACTGATCTACACCTTCTAAGTGTATTTTATACTAGCTGACTACCCGTGCTTCACCACGGCCGATAAGTAGATTTGATATTCCGTTAAATAAGGTATGATCAAAATTAACGCTACTACATAATATTGTACAGCTTATTATTGCACGGACTTTAGAGTTACCCAGGAAACACCATGTGGAGGTAACCGTGCTTGTTTCCGTTGGGGAGTAAAGTTAGGTAAACAGAGACAAATACACGTTGAAAAGAATAAAACTAATAACTTTGAAGTTTTAAGCACTTATCTCTTCGATTGACATCGCCCCACCGAAAATTACAACAGAACCTTTTTTTGTACAGAAAACTTTGTATCACGATTAATACATTTTTTTCCATATACTTCTTACCTCCAAAAAATACCAAATTTTAAATAGCTTAGATTAGATGAATGTCAAATATCTGGTACAAGTTTCAAGTGAACCAATCATCGTTTCTGAATACCCAAACAGAAAATTAGTTTGGAAAAGTATTTCTAGCAATTTGTGTCGTAAAAGGTGGCAAAAATCGCTTGAAAATGGTTTCATTCGTTTTCCTATGTTACTGAACCAATACAACAAATACCTGCAAGCATATGGACTCGAAAATGTAAGCGTTCCGGTTTATTCACGCACATTTTGCTCCCAAAACCATGTTCCAGTAAACGGATTCAGCTGGTTATTGAACTTGACCTTTCAAATGAGAAGAAAGATTTTTGTACCAAATGTAATCAAAATCGGACCATTTTTGAGCCGATGAGGGCCTTCTTAATAATTCAAGCCCCCCCCCCCCCTAAAAGCACTTAAACATTTGAATATAAAAAAAAACTTTCTTAGCGAGTGTTTACATTCTAAACGGATTCCGGACTGCGGAAGGACCAGAACGTAAACTCTATGAGGGACAAAATAAGAGTTTATTTCTAGTAATTCAAGCTCTGACATCATAGTTGAAATTAACCTCAATTAAAAACAATACTATGAAATAGATAATGTAGCAACGCATGCTTGCCTGCTCTAACCAACTCAAACTTTAAACCCCCCTAAAAATACTTAAAAATTCGAATATCAAAAAATCCTTTCTTAGTGAGTGCCTACGTTATATAGGGAGTGTATATGCAAAATTTTCTGTCAAGGGGTTTGGGCTGGGTGATGATAGGTCAGTGAGTGAGTGAGTCAGTGAGTGAGTGAGTGGTATTTGACAAATATATAGTAGATTAAACCGATTAAAGATTATGGACAATTCGTTTAATTTTTTAAATAAATACATTTATTCTGATCTTTGAGAAGAGAGGCTCATTTACTTGTAACCTTAATAAAAGAAAGAACCTTAAAAAAGAAAGAGAACAGAAATGGAAAGCTCAGAAATGAAAAGCTTGGAGGGATAGAAGAAAACAATCAGTCCACCCCCACCCACATTTTAGGCTTGCCTTCGATTCCTCTCACTGACGGCTGGGGGTTGACAACTTTTTAAAGGGAGATTATGCCTGATTCGAGAGGAAATTCATTATTTTATTTATTTATTTAACTTATAAGGTCCATTATAATTAACTCAGAAATTTATGACAGGTTATCTATAGGTCACTACTCTTTTCTAGCCAGGATAGGGCTGATGCCTTTTCTTTTTTCTAAATAAAAGTTTTATCCATAACTACTGACGCCTTAACACTCCGTGCAAATTTACTTGACCAAAAAAAAAATGAGTCGTATCAGTCCACAAGGGCCCAAAGGGGCAGATACTGTAGAGGAATCTGATTCTTGACCATACGTCACACTAGGGAGATAGGGTGGTCAGTACTATGCTCTGGTCGCCTGATTTTTTCCTTTTGCAGGTACCCATTAGTAAATTAATTAAAGGCTGGGTGAGCCTAGGGACGATCTGGGACCACATATCCAACCTTCAAACAACAACTTGTATTTGTGTTTATATATATATATATATATATATATATATATATATATATATATATATATATACATAAATATACATATATAAAACCGATATAAAATTGTCTAATGCCCAAAAACTAAAAGTGAATGAGAGCTGACGGAATAGTATCTGGTTGGAACCAGGAAGGAACTGGATTCTATGAAACTCTTTCCGTTCACGCCCACCTTTATCTAGGGCAGCACTTACACACGAGGTCAACTCCACACACTTACACAGGAGGGTAACTCCACACACTTACACACGGCTACACGTTTGTTTGTTTTAGTCTTCATACATAACTCCAGAGTGCCACCTCTATCTAGGGCAGCACTTACACACGAGGTCAACTCCACACACTTACACATGAGGGTAACTCCACACACTTACACACGGCTACACGTTTGTTTGTTTTAGTCTTCATACATAACTCCAGAGTGCCACCTCTATCTAGGGCAGCACTTACACACGAGGTCAACTCCACACACTTACACAGGAGGGTAACTCCACACACTTACACACGGCTACACGTTTGTTTGTTTTAGTCTTCATACATAACTCCAGAGTGCCACCTCTATCTAGGGCAGCACTTACACACGAGGTCAACTCCACACACTTACACAGGAGGGTAACTCCACACACTTACACACGGCTACACGTTTGTTTGTTTTAGTCTTCATACATAACTCCAGAGTGCCACCTCTATCTAGGGCAGCACTTACACACGAGGTCAACTCCACACACTTACACAGGAGGGTAACTCCACACACTTACACACGGCTACACGTTTGTTTGTTTTAGTCTTCATACATAACTCCAGAGTGCCACCTCTATCTAGGGTAGCACTTACACACGAGGGCAACTCCACACACTTACACAGGAGGGTAACTCCACACACTTACACACGGCTACACGTTTGTTTGTTTTAGTCTTCATACATAACTCCAGAGTGCCACCTCTATCTAGGGTAGCACTTACACACGAGGGCAACTCCACACACTTACACAGGAGGGTAACTCCACACACTTACACACGGCTACACGTTTGTTTGTTTTAGTCTTCATACATAACTCCAGAGTGCCACCTCTATCTAGGGCAGCACTTACACACGAGGTCAACTCCACACACTTACACAGGAGGGTAACTCCACACACTTACACACGGCTACGCGTTTGTGTGTTTTAGTCTTCATACATAACTCCAGAGTGCCACCTCTATCTAGGGCAGCACTTACACACGAGGTCAACTCCACACACTTACACAGGAGGGTAACTCCACACACTTACACACGGCTACACGTTTGTGTGTTTTTGTCTTCATACATAACTCCAGAGTGCCACCTCTATCTAGGGCAGCACTTACACACGAGGGCAACTCCACACACTTACACAGGAGGGTAACTCCACACACTTACACACGGCTACACGTTTGTGTGTTTTAGTCTTCATACATAACTCCAGAGTGCCACCTCTATCTAGGGCAGCACTTGGCACGGTCAACTCCACACACTTACACACGGCTACGCGTTTGTGTGTTTTAGTCTTCATACATAACTCCAGAGTGCCAATCGCCTAGTTATTCTTTGATCAATTTCATTGATGGTATTATAATACTTTACAAAACTGTTAGTTTCATCCATCGAGGAAGCTGTAACGAATTAGTAGTTTTGCGGATTACGTCCAGGCAGTTACGATAATTTTTTTGGCCGATTCCCTGGTTTTTTGTTCTTTTCTAGCCAATGGCTAGAACGCTCTCTATTATCGTGTAATATCAATTTTTCGTCACACGTTTCTATTTGAGGGAGAAATGGAATATTCTTGTAACTTAGTCTGTAACAGTTTTTTTCATCAACGGTGTAAGGACGCCCGCCAACGTCTTTGCTGGTGAGAGCTTTTTAGAAACAAGGATTTTTTTTTAAATTAACAATGCGCTTTGAATTCATTTATTATACATTGCTAAGTGCAACCAATGTTTCGAACACTAACAAAGGAGGGGGAAAGGAGTTTTGCTGCACTTCGTCCAAGTTTAAATTCAATTAAATAGAAATAAATTTGACAAAACTAGGTCTTAGGCGTTTTGTCTTAACCCATTAAATCCCAAGCCTATTTCTACTGTTTTTTTTCTTCTAAAATTCGTCGTTATTTTTTACTCGTAGGCACTTAAAAGAATGTATAAAACCCATAAACAAAAAATCACCTTTTTATAGTTTAGCAGAAAAAAACACACACAACTTAAGGCGAATCAGAAAATACCATGATTCTATTATTATATCGATATTTATTCATTTTTTTTATATAATATTTGATTACTCTAAACGATATTTTATATAACTTTGAGCTTGAGTTGAAAACATAATTAAATTTTTTAAAAGAAAGATAAATTTACGTTGTGGAGCTCCGTAAATAAATATAAATGAACTTATACCAGAAACTCTCATAGATACTTGTCTTCTAATCACTGGTATTTATAACAAAGTATATGTAGGTCCGAAAGAACTTTTGATCAATGATTTCGGTCCAGGGTATAGGGGCTACTCCGTACTAAAGCAATTTTACAGGACCGGGCGTCCCGGAGCGTTAAATTGATCACAAAAGGAAGAAAACGAGATAACTTCGATTTAAAATTATAAATTTCCCTTAGCATTATGGATTATTTTATACAATTTTCTCATCAATTTAATACACTGCAAATTTTTAACGATACATCTTATTGTAACCACGTTTATTGAAGAATTAGATCTTTTTGCGAAGGCCACATCCAGTTACTTTTGAAGTAGCAGAAGTGATTTTAACAGTGATTCAGCGCATGCGCATAACTCCTTTGTCTTCCTATTGGAGGATTCCGATGAGCAATCGTATTGGTTCTTGCTGGGAGTAAAGTAACCTTCAATAGTGAATTAGCGTTTTTTATGAAAAACCTCTGCTTATGTTAGTGAGAAAAATGAGTCTTTACAATTAGTTCGCGATGTTCCTGACAAAGAAAGAGAGATTGGTTTCTTACTCGCAAAACTTAATAGAATTCTATTAATTTTAACGAATTTGATTGACTAGAGTCGCTAAAATTAATAGATTAATATATTATTAATATATATTATTATATATTAATTAATTCTATTAATTTTGAGTTGGATTGACTAGAGTTTTAAAATCTTCTTGAAAGAGCGTAGCGAGCGGAAACGCATAGCAAGTATGCCCATAATGCTAAATAATTGTAAAATGTCCAAAAATAGAGAGAGAGAGAAAACAGGAATAAAATATGTGTGTTTACAAATATCATTGTTTATGTTATCCTTCATAACCTGCAAAACAGTTAACTTTAATGCTTAATAACTTTTTTCATAGCTGAGAGCATTGATTTTGATCATATTAACCTTTTTATTAATAAATATCGCTTTCCATTATCTAATATGGATTATAACCGTAGATAACGAGTCAAGTAGTAATAGATAACCAGCAAAGAACCTATTAGGTAATCAGTAAGCTTATCAGCGAGAAGGAGTAACTGCTAGAAATCACTACTGCTGGTCTTCGCAAAAAGACTCGAAGAATTTGTAACACTTGAAGCAGAAAGTGAACAAGGATTTTCTCCATGATATATTCGTACCTGTGATATATTTAATCCTCGAGCCTAATATATCCGTCAGGGAGTATGGTATAATACACGCCTGTAAAACTCTAACTCCAGACTACCTGAGCAATATCCCTCGAAGTTGGCTGGAATCCAGAAAGCAGACACCACTCATTACCTCCTCATATCCTCCAAGAGATATATAGCCTCATACTAGTAAGCTCTACCCTCACAAATCCCATCCTACCTCATACACCCTCGTGTACGATACTATGTCTGAAATAAATAAGACAGAATTGGAAAGGAGTCTGAAGAAGGACTAAAAATGTAAATTGGAGTCATAGTTCATCAGTTTTTTTGGGAGATATTTTTTCTCGACTTAGAGAAACTCTTTTAAAACGAGAATCTAATATCCTATGCCTTCCATTTTACAATAATATGTGGGTTTTTGGTACTTTCCGAACAATTGTAGCTCTCGAAGTTGCACTCGTGAAAGAAATTATGAGAAATGCCTTCAAATCTACACCTACCCTACCGATATATATCAGCTCATTCCATAAGTAATGTCGGTTTTTAATATTCTTTTTGTTTACATTGCTTTCTTTTCAATCATGGGCGTATATAAAGGGGGGGGGGCTGCAGCCTCCCGAAATTTTGTTTTGGTGAGAACATCCCATGTAAAGAAAGCCTATAACAACGAAAAATGTCTTCTACATTTACCCTGGTCTACTAGGTGTCCAGGGGACCTTAAAATTCGCCATTTTACTCTAAAATATTTAAAAATTTCCCAACACCCCAAATGCCTGTTCTACCAGCCCCCCCCCCCCCCCCGAAATCATTTTCTATATACGCTAGTGTTTTCAATACATTTATATTATATATTATAGCATGAAATATAGTTCTATTTATCATGCTTCATACTGTACCGAAATTTCATTTGAAATGGATCTCCCAAGACACCACTTTTGCTATTGTATGCCTTGGGAATTCGATAAAGGAGACAATGCTGCTTCAACTTATAGAAAACTAGAAAATATCTAGGCCCAGAAATATAAACCAAAAATGTTGTTTTGAGCGACAAGTGCAGCGGTGGTTTGAACGATTTCGAGCGACAAACCGCTAGCATTAAGACGAGCTTCGTATAGGTCGACCAATAGAGCTTGACGTAGAGTTCGTGTGGACTGTAAATTGGTCTGTTTGGAGAGGAAGAAGCAAACCCCGGAACCAAATAATAAAATGATGAGACGAAGATAGTGCACACTTATCTATGGTCACCTAAAAGCTATCGTGGTCTTCCTCCATCGTCATGGGCATATATAGAAAATAATTTCGAGGGGGCTGGGAAAATTTCGGGGGGAGGCTGAGACCATTACCAGGGTATGAAATACTAACAATTTAGAAATCGGAAGAGTTTTAGTCAACTAAAACGCTATTACACCCAAAATAAAATATTTTTTATGAACTAAGTTATCTTATTTGATTTATTTTAAGGGTTTTATGACACATTTTTACCGACCAAATCAAAATTTCGGGGGGGGGGGGGGGCTAGAGCCCTGTACCCCCCCCCCCCCTTATAAACCTGCCTCACCTGAGGGATATGGTCTTTATTCTCGCAGAAATCGCGTAGATATTTAAAAACAACTTTCTCGAATAGCTTACATTTATGAGGTAGGAAACTGGTCGGTTTGTAGTTCTCGTGTTGATTTGAGTAGACTAAAAAACTATGGCGTATTTCTTGAGTCTGATAAAGTATTTTCAGTACTTAGTGAATGGGGAAGGTACATAATTTAAATGGTTCAGACCTGGGGACGTAGTTCGCTTGAGAATGTCGTTCAACTTCCAAGTTAAGGTCCATATAAAGTTTCTTTCAGGGATCATGCGAAGAGTTGTCTTGAGTGTGAACGGACTGAGGGCTTCTTAGTGACGGGGATCTTTACCAATTCACAGTGATATTTGGGCGAGCAAAGAAGTATATCGAATGTTCCTGCAGAGATTCTTCTCAGATAGACGTTTTCTCCTGTCTCATTAAGAAGGAGAATTAGTTGGCAAGGAAATTAATTATGTAATTATATCGAGAACGGGGTTCTTTGTAGAGTACGGGGCGCGTATTGCTCTGGGTGACTGGATTGGGGCAAGTATGTGATTGGGCGAGACTCTGATGCTGAGGAGAGGATCTATTGTGTAGGCGTTTGCTTTGGTGCACTGCTCTTGACGCATAGGAAGAGGGGAGGGGGTTGCCAACAATACCTTTTCGGGCGCCTGATGGCTTCACACAATGAGTAGGTAAGCTGAGAACTTTTTTTTTTTTTTTTTTTTTTTTTTTTTTTTTTTTTTTTTTTTTTTTTTTTTTTTTTTTTAATTTGTGTTTTTAGACATATGTCAACCACATGGGTCATGGATGTCTCAGTTAGAAGACTCGTTTGATCTTATATACGTCAATTGGCATATAATTTCAATATGACTATTGATATATGTTGATATGATAAGTTTATTGAGGAAAGAAAGTGATATTGACCAAAAGTGCTACTTGAAGATGGATTGAGAAGATCGATATAGATTGAAGATAGATAGGAGGAGATTGAAACATATATATATATATATATATATATATATATATATATATATACACATATATATATATATATATATATATACACATATATATACATATATATATACACACATATATATATATATATATATACACACACACATACATACATACACACAAATATTTATAAATTAAATATGTCGGATTAACTTAGTTCTTTCTAGGAAAACAAATAATTTAGTTAAGTGATTCGAGTTATTTCCCAGAAGTTCCCTTAGGTCAGTGGGCAAATCTAACTGTTCTCTTTCTTTTATGTAGCCCCTGCATTCGGTGAGGATATGTTTTACGGTTAGATGTACGCCGCAGTACTGACATATCGTTGGTGGTTCCTTTGCCATAAGATAGCCATGCGTCAGTCTTGAGTGTCCTATTCGTAGCCTGGTCAATATCACTTCCTCTCGTCTTCTGTCGCGTATGCTGCTACTCCATGCATCTACGTCTTCTTTTATTTCACGGAGCTTTTCCCCTAACTCCATCCTATTCCATTCTTGGAACCATTTATCTTTTAGTGGTAGTTTCACGGCTGCTAATACATCGTTTACAGGAACTTGACAGCAAACTTGTCCTTCTTTTGTTGCTTCTTTTGCTGCTTTGTCAACTTTTATGTTTTCAATTATTCCACAATGCCCAGGAATCCATATAAACAGAGTTTTTATGTTATTTATTCTG
The DNA here is from genome assembly GCA_946811695.1 of Gonocerus acuteangulatus. NCBI lineage: Eukaryota > Metazoa > Arthropoda > Insecta > Hemiptera > Coreidae > Gonocerus > Gonocerus acuteangulatus. The sequence continues at coordinate 29,986,411 of OX328123.1, forward strand.
AACTCATTTATTTTGTTTTGTATATCTATGACCAGGGAGTTGTCTGGGTAGAGATTGCAGATTGCTAGAATTGATGATAAAGAATCTGTACAAATTACGATTTGTTGAGTGGTTGGGATAATAAAATTTAGAGCCTTTTTTATAGCTAGTAATTCAGCTGTAAAGCTTGAACAAATAGAAGGGAGTGAAAATTTGTATATTCTTTGTTCCGACAGTATAGCCGATCCTACTCCTTCCACTGTTTTTGATCCATCAGTGAAGACAAAGTTACTAGGCACTGTTTGACTTTTAATTTTATAGAATTCATTTTCATAGATTAAAGGCGGGGTTTCTTTTTTTAAATATTTTGTAAGGCTGATATTAACGTGTGGAGGATGTAATAGCCATGGTGGATGATTTGATAAGGTTATGGGCTGTAGTTTAATATTATTTAAATGATTCCTGTTTAAGAAAACGTTGGCTCTGGCAGGGAACGGTACTTTTGAAGTATTGTTATCATAAAGATCAGAATAATGCTGAATCCAGTTTATGCTGGAGAAGTAATCATTCAAAGGGTGTGTTAGCCGGCCTTTGATTCTGAAATAATAGGAAATGGTAAGCTGTAATCTTCTATGGTTTAGCGGTGGTTCGCCGGCCTCTATAAGAACGCTTGGAGCTGGACTTGATCGGAAGGCTCCCGTCGCTAGTCGCAACCCAGAATGATGGATCGGATCGAGGATCTGAAGGGTCCTTGGACTAGCTGATCCATACACTGTGCAACCATAATCTAGCTTGGATCTTATCAAGCTCCGGTACAGCATGAGCATGCTTGTTCTGTCAGCTCCCCAAGAAGTATTACACAAAACTTTTAATACGTTCAGAGATCTTTTGCACTCAGTCTTTAAGGATCTTACGTGGGGAACCCATGATAAAGTCCGGTCAAATGTTAGACCCAAGTATTTTATTGTATCTGATTCCATTATTTCTCGGTTATCTATTTTGAATGGTGGAGTAAAATTTGGTCTTCTAGGACTGAAAACAATACTTTTAGATTTATTAATTGAAATTTTGAAGCCGTGTGACGTTAGCCAGTTATTTATGCGGTATAGACTTTCTTGGAGGAAAGTATGTAGTGTGTCTGAGAACTTTAAGCGGGGAAAGGGCTTAAAATAATAATTTGGTCGAAAGTACTATTTTCGATAAATTGAAGACATAACCTCGATCGTGGTTTAAACTTACTGCAACGTTCGCATTTTCTACTTACAAACCGTTCCTGACTAAAGCCATGTTAGTAGAAAAGTTCATTCTAACCATTAGAGTGTTAAATACTCTTATGAAGGAAGACGAGTTCCCCGAACACGTCTCACAAGTTAAAAGATGACCAATAAAATGTTAAACATTCTACATTCAGCGATCTGAGTAAACAGAAATGGATTCTGGGCAGCCATCCCTCGAACCGGAACATCTTGGGTGTCATCCACATTCTTGTCATTCAAGAAAAGTCCATCGGTCTATATTTTTCAAAGATTACATGATAAGGATTAATATTGGTGCATAACATTTGGATAGCGTTTTCCATTTGGGGTTTTATTCTCAGCGATTTGAACCCTTTGTCAAATCTTGAAGTTTTACAACAGAAAACAGACGTGGCTCAGGATCCATTTCTTCCCAATTTCTTTTAACCTCTTTTCATCAAACCCTATTTCTTAGAGACTGATTGGCTCTTTCTAAGAAAGTAGGCGATACGACAATGTATTTTCTGCATATAACTGAATAATGTTTATGAAAAACAAAATTGTCACTGATAACGTTACAAAACGTTAAATATTTTAGTAGAAAAGTTCATTTTAACCATTAGAGTGTTAAATACTCTTATGAAGGAAGACGAGTTCCCCGAACACGTCTCACAAGTTAAAAGATGACCAATAAAATGTTAAAAATTCTACATTCAGCGATCTGAGTAAACAGAAATGGATTCTGGACAGCCATCCCTCGAACCGGAACATCTTGGGTGTCATCCACATTCTTGTCATTCAAGAAGCTGTGACGGCCTCTTTCTACTCATTACACTGCTAATATCATCACAGTCACATAGTCATTGATCAGTATCCCGCTATTACCACGTCCAACGCAGCCTTACAATGAGAAGCTGTGACGGCCTCTTTCTACTCATTACACTGCTAATATCATCACATTCACATAGTCATTGATCAGTATCCCGCTATTACCACGTCCAACGCAGCCTTACAATGAGAAGCTGTGACGGCCTCTTTCTACTCATTACACTGCTAATATCATCACATTCACATAGTCATTGATCAGTATCCCGCTATTACCACGTCCAACGCAGCCTTACAATGAGAAGCTGTGACGGCCTCTTTCTACTCATTACACTGCTAATATCATCACATTCACATAGTCATTGATCAGTATCCCGCTATTACCACGTCCAACGCAGCCTTACAATGAGAAGTTGCGGTCGTGAAGTTGCCAATTTCAATGGATTTTATTTGTCCGTGATCCTTGGTCTAAAATAATTGACACCTGGGTAATTCATTCTAGTGAGTTTAGGTAGACTAAATACTAAGAATGCTTATTTTAAACTGTTCAAATTGCCCAGCATAAGTATTATAAGGAATCACAATACAATGATGCACGTTTAGGTTTTAATAATATTTTTGAATATTTTCTTTTTAACTTAGTCACTGGGTGATTTAATATCCACCTACCTTTCGGCATATATCACCAGCAGTGTGGGTTTTTAAACCACAAATGCTCTCCGGCGCTACAGCCGGCTTTCCAGGTGGCACATGATGCACGTTTTAATTTGAATTATGTACTACCCGAGAAAATTTTTGGTTTGAGAACCCGCACCGCTGGAAATATATGCTGGAAAGTAGGAGCACATTTTGGATATTTTTTTATTTTTTTTATTTTTTTTTTTTTTTTATGGCGCATCGACATAATTCTTGGCCATTAGCGCCGGAATTTTGGATATATTCAAATGTATTATCCTAAAACTACAATATATTTTTTTTCTATGCGATAGACGGAGTGCATGGAGCGAAGCTTTGAGAACTTATAAAATTCTGGTGGTGATTTAAAGTTTTTTTTTTTTTTTATCTGTAATAATAATTAAAAAAAAAAACTTAAGCTTTTTGTAACTATTCCTTGAGCTTAAGACTAAAAGTCTCTCTAGTTTACAAGGTTTTAATTTCTATCAGAAAGCGGTGAATATTATAACTCATTATATTTTATCACTGTCTTAGATTATCTATTATTTACTGATTGCAAGAACAATGTTAAAATCAGATGTAATACTTATTATAAGTTTGACAACAATTTTCATACTACAACTGGCAAGAATACAATGGCTAATGAAGGTTCGATGTTAGCCATTATCCTGACGAGATAATAGGGAATTCAGAAAGCGATTCCTAAGAGTAATAGTATCTGTAATCAAGTGCTGATAATCACCATGGAGATTGCTCGCTATTATTTTTTGGTTGTGTCACAGGCTGATGCAAAATATATCCTTTGTATTATTGTTATGTCATTGAAAATTAAAAAGAACTATAGCAGACAATCAAATTATTATGCTTATAGTGGCGGAAATCTTTGTTTTCCTTAAATTAATTTTTATTTCGAGATATTTCCAACAAATAGAAATTGTTTTTTTTTTCTTTCCAGTTATGGACATTAAAAAATGTCCAAACCATTCTAACAGAATGGAGCTTTACTGCTTGCTGAGATAATGAGCTCGTTCGATAGCTTAAAATATTTGGTTGCATCGACTGATTTATATGAGATCAATCCATTAGTCAAGTTGATAACTCCAGTGTTTCTAGCGGAATCTAATTTGTAGAGATTCTTCAACTCAATGGTCAAGTCTGGTTGTTTTCGCAGCTCATCGCCATATTGTTTCCGAATATTCTCATCATTCGGCATCTGTTTTGCTTGTCGATGATGAGAATATCAGTTTCATTTTGGTGAACAGTTCGATCCGCAATCATAGCTTCGTTCCTGTAGATTTTAATTCTCTTAATTTTCCAGTAGTCTTTGTAGATTATTTGCTTTCGCTACGAAACTTTGTATGTAGCATTCCCTTTGCGAACGAATGTATGAGTTCGTTAACCAGCTTCATGGTTCCATATGGAAAAGGCAAAAACCTCCAAAAGTCCATCGGTCTATATTTCTCAAAGATTACATGATAAGGATTAATATTGGTGCATAACATTTGGATAGCGTTTTCCATTTGGGGTTTTATTCTCAGCGATTTGAACCCTTTGTCAAATCTTGAAGTTTTACAACAGAAAACAGACGTGGCTCAGGATCCATTTCTTCCCAATTTCTTTTAACCTCTTTTCATCAAACCCTATTTCTTAGAGACTGATTGGCTCTTTCTAAGAAAGTAGGCGATACGACAATGTATTTTCTGCATATAACTGAATAATGTTTATGAAAAACAAAATTGTCACTGATAACGTTACAAAACGTTAAATATTTTACCTATGGTAGTATCCTCGAGTATTGAGCCCTCAAAGACCGTCATATAAAATAAAAATATTTTTGGTTTGACGACTTCAATATTTGTTGAGTACAGGCGTGATGTCGCATAAGATGAATTACGTTTGAATTTTATTTCTCTTGTAATTTTTTGCCGAACGATATACAATCGGAAACGAAGAAGCTCAACATGCACTTCATCCTACATTAATAGTTTTGTTTGACAACCAGTAAACGAGTATGAATTGATGACTAGACGTCAGCAACAATAATACACAATAAATGTCATGGCTCGTGAATCGGCTGGATGTTTACAAGAACATTACTGGAATTTATGCGGAGAGAAGCGAGTGTTGGGAAGGATCCAAAATAGCAGACATTGAACCAGCTATAAGAAGTGCATTGACTGCATTCTGCATCTATATTTACTGCCTTCCCCCTCGACAGTTTGTGGGGATTGCAGATAGGATCTCGGGCTCTAGAGGGTATGGATGTATTCCACAACTATCTCCTAAATCCTCTGGTATTTTATGTCTACGCAGAGAGATTATATCTTTAGCTTGTCCAATGATGTAATGATTTGTGCATTATCAGTAACATTCGTTTATGTACAGTTCTCATAGAAAGAATATTAGGAATAAGTCAATATTGTGCCTACCCTGAGCAGAGGTAGACCATACTCGGCTTAGGATATGCCACGCAAGGTTGACTCATTCCTATCTGATGTCGAGGAATGAAGTACCAGAGTGCCCAGCTTGTGGTGTCATAATTTCAATCAAACATATCCAGGATCTTGGAAGAGAAAAGGCGAATCTGAAAAATCAACTTTTTTTTTATTATTTCATTTTCTGAGTCAGAAAGATGTAGGTAACACGACACTTCGCCTTGTTTCTCTGGTTCACCTTTAGTTCTCTCACAGTTTCAAGTTAAACTGAATAGCACCATCATGATACAAAATTCAATATCCGATTTCAAGCGTGAATCTCGGGTCTGAAACTCCTCTCCTAGCATTTTGTTACACATAAATCACTCGTATAAATTAAAACATTGCATTTCAATTGCATACTTCTTCAATCAGATTTATGACTCAGCATAGAGTTAACATTCGCTATCCTGAAGCACTTTCAGAACTTTTACGTCAATTTCTCAACATGCGGTTTTTCTTCCATCCTCTGAATGCCATGTCTTATGAGAATGAAAGTTTTCTATTTGACATCATCAGTAATTTCAGTGAAGATATGTGTGACAACCACACTTAGATTACAAATTGTTTTGATTTTTTTAAAATCCATCGAACTCCTGTATAAACTGCACAACAAAATTGGAAAAACAAATGGCATTTTGGTTTCGCACTTTCTGATCTCTAGCAGTAGTAGTGTTATATTTTGTGGACTGGTTATAAATAATCTGCAGTAACCATAATTAATCTGATCAGTCTAGACTGGGCTTGTATGCAGAAGGCATTCTTAGATTAGGCTGTAAATTCATTCTTTAACTTCACCTGAAGAGGCTTCACAAGGGCTCGAAACAAGTAGAGCCCAATTAAAATTAAAATATAATTTTCCCTAAGTTAATTCATAGATAATACTGTAAAATCTACTTTTTCTAAATTTTAACTAAATTAGTTCATTGGATTTGGGGATATCTAGTATATCTGTTGAAAAAAATAATTTTCTGAATATACATTTAAAATTTTCATTAACCTGTAAGCAATTAATGTAAACAAAAAAAGAATCTCATGGTAGTGTAACCCGAATTCACTGAGAATGTTATACAGAGATGCGCCATAAATACTGTTATTTCAGTTTATAATCAGGGTTAATAGAACATTTTGTAGAAAATGATTAAATATAATCAACACTTTTTTTCGTTTGTTTCAGAAAATGACTTCACCAACAACTTCACCACAGAAGCCTGCAGGAACTGATAGCCCAGCCCGACCGGTGAAGTGGCAATGGCAAGAGTCTTCAGTCCCGACAGGCATCGCTGGCTGGACGAGAGTATGGCGTTTGGCTCGTCTTCTCCTGCAGGCAAACTGCTAGACCTGTACTGCCCCAAACCCTCTGCCTAGTCAAAGGCTGTTAGCAACGGTCTTAGATTAGTTCTACCCTCTTCTCCCTCCCCTGAAACAGCCCCAAAGGCAGGACACCCTTTCCATATGTCCCAACCCAAAAATCCCGAAATTTGGTCTCATACCAAAACAAAATATGTACATATTATGTTTAAGTTTATTTAATTTTATTTGTTGTTTCGAAATAATAAATGTTCTCTATGAGGGATTGTTGAAATGGCTAGATAGGAATGATTGATAAATGTTATATTCGTTTGTAATAAATGTAAGGCCAAGAGGTACAATTCAATTGTTGTAGTTGTGTGCAGATTCGCAAGTAAAAGAGAGCTTTGATTGAAATAAAGAAGGTATTTTTGATCGAAATTATATTAAAAAATTTGACATGATTAACCCAAAATCCTAAATTTTTAATTATTTTTGCCTGCAAGGACCCGTGAAGGGCAGCATCTAAACATGCAGTCTCTTCAGATTGGATATCGTCACAGAGAAGTCTTGTGCAATGACGATGAATGTCCACAATGACGATGAATCCACAAATAAAGGCATTCCAAATTTCTCCTTTGAAAATTCTCAATAGTCCATTTTATTTGTACATTACGATCTATATGTTAGAAAATGATTTAAGGAATGTCTTCTTTTATATAAACATCTTAATTTATTAGAAATAAGTATTACTGTGTCTTGGTGTTTAGATATAAATTTAATGTGAAGGTTTGCGTCTATGTTAAATGTTATACAATTAACTGAGATACCTGGCGCTAATAACCTAAATGTTTTGCGCCTAAACCTTAAAAATACTAATTCCTTGTGAAAATATATGTTAAAACAAGTTTTACAAAGTAGCAGCATATATGTGTTAGGAATCTAGAGCTTCGATGTTTTTCCTTTTCTATCTATTAGATGTCTAGAAGATAAAAATGACTCCATTTGCCTCTTGGTTTTTCATTTTGCTTAATATTTAATTGAGAAGACAGCTGCGCTTGACCACAAGTTACTTAAGTCTTGATACATGAATTTGATAATTTTGAATTGTTTTGAACATAGTCCCGAGAACAATTTCGTTTATTAACCTTATCAATGTGAGGCGGGCTAGGGCGCATAAAGTATATATATATATATATATATATATATATATATATATATATATATATATATATATACACACACACACACACACAATGTACAAATTCCAAAATGTAATTACTCTTTTGTAATTACCATTTTTTTAAATTATTATTTATCTAGAATTCCTTAAAGCTAACATATACTTACAATAAAGTCCTAAACCTATATTTACTTTTAAACCAAACTTTTGTATCTAAAGAGTGTTCAACGAAAGTATGCGATTCTTGTGCTCCTAGAGAGATGAATTAGTTTCCGATCCTTATTTACAATTTCTGTTTATTTTTAGATGCAGCAATGGAAATTGTTTTGTTGTAATAAGTTATTCCTTTATTATTTACACTAAAGAAAAACCCCAAGAATATTTTTACTGAGCACACGTCTCACAGACACATGCTACTTATAACGTTCAAAATTTGTATGTTACCAGTTAAGGGTTAAACCAGAAATGATCCCCATTTCTTTGGCGAGAAAACTCAGGCGTCCCCTCTTAGGCGCTGTATTCTCCTGCGAGTATTCTCAGGTGTCGCATCGAAAGGGTTAAGACAGCTTTTTAAAGTTTGGATTTTAGAGCATCACAACATTTTATACTACTTTTAATTCCCTCATAATTTTATTTTCTAATAAATTTACGTTTATTCACTAAAATATTTGTTAGTTTTTTTTTTGTTTTTTTTAAATTATTTATTAAACCCCTCCTCTAGTGTATGGGAATAGGTTAGAAATAAGAAATGCTGCAAATTAACTGTTCAATTAAAAACAGCAATACTTGTATCACTAATAAATGAAAACTCGCCCCTCCATGTTTGCACTGAGTAAGATAATACATGATTAAAACTAAGAGATACGTACTCCAAGTTAACATTTAAGTTTGTGATAGTGAGTAGTCAATTGTACATTGATATGTAGGTTAAGGAAGAATGTAATTCTATTAATATATATGTAGTTACATGAAACCAAATACATGTTACCATACTCCAAGAGTCGTTTTCATCCAGGGTTATAATATATTGTGTGTTTTTTTTTTTGTTTTTTTTTATTCTTTTTAACTAAAAGAAAATAGAAATAAATTATGATCAAGATGTTAATATTCATTTAATAAATATAGAAATTCTATAATAAATGTTCACTAATTTGTTTGTGTTTTAATTTTTCCCTACTCCATTTAAATTTATAATTATGTTTCAAAGCAAGAGGATTATCACAGTACTGGTTGACGACTGACTTGTCAAAAATAGATAATAAATGAATAAAATAGATAATAAATAAGTAAATAAAAATATACATTGTTGTGATCAAACATAAAAATCTCCAAATAAAGAGAAACATTAAGAATACAGGGAAAAGCTAAAATATGGGGGGGGGGAGGCGAAAGAAAAGATTTTTTTATAAATAAGTAGTATATTTTATATTCATTCCAACAAAAAAAAAAAAAAAAAAAAACATTTGGCACATTCATAGAAAAGCTTACTGTTTTGTAGAAATATATGGTGTGAGATTAACAAATTTTACTATCCATATAACAGCTAGATGATCTTGGCACTCAAGGATTGAAAAGGTCACAGTTTTTAGCGCCATCTCTCACTCTGGAAGTTACCGCCTTGTAGGTAACATCGTGGACGCATGTGTGGAATCTCACTCTGAAGCTGGCTACCTTAGAAGGAGCATAGTAAAAGTTTTGAAGTAGTTTTTGAATTTGAAGTCTATTCTGAATAATAGTAATGTCTCAAAGTTTTATCATATCTTGGAAGATATAATTTGTAATACGTTGTTGCACTGAGAAGTGGCAGAGTTCAATAATCCCCAAAACTGGAAATGAGCAAAAGAAAAAGAGACTACAAGATCAAAACTGCATAAAAAAATATCTTTTAAATATATATATATATATATATATATATATATATATATATACATATACATATATATATATAGGGGAAGGTGTTGTACCTTTGACCACTTTGCACAATTGAATTTTTTTTAGCTTGAATATTAAGGGTAAATTCTTTTTTTTTTATTTCATTGTAATTAGTATTCTATTGTTTATCATATTTAATTTTTTCAAGGTTCTAACTTTACATTTAATATTTTTTATTAATTTTTAAAAAAATAATCGTACAGTGGTCAAAGGTACAACATGTAGTTGTACCTTTGATCATGGGGTTCTGTACCTCACACAAAACAGCAGTGCAGAAACAAAATTGTATTGAGTAATATTATAATTAATTGTAAGTTTAATAAATACAGGGCATGGATGTAAGCATAATAAAAAGCTATTATTGATATTATGTTATGCTTAATATGCTGAAAAATTCAGTCAATTGATAAACGTTTTAACTGTCAAGCAGATCCACTAGCAATAGTAGGGTATGGAAGTTAAGCCACAATGTCTTCAACACCAGTATCATACAAATTTCCATCTTCTCTCGTAAACTTGTCACTTAAAGTTTGCTTTTTCAAATATCGGATCTTAAACATTGGACATTTAATACCACAGATCTCTGCGACTAAATATGTAATAGTCTTTTTACTTTTATTTTTAACAAGTATGAAATTTCCTATTTCCAAATCATATTTTTCAAATTGTTACTGGTCATCGACTTAACTCACGACATTTATCAGACAGATAAACGTCACTTTCTCCTGAAGAAATTTCCGTGTCAGTATCAGAATCTGAACTGTCATTAGAATAATTTTCTTTTTATTTACCACTTTTTTAGGAAGGGGTTTATTTGTATGTGTCTTATGTTTAGGCTGGTGCTTTCGTTTTTTTTATCAACTTCAATAATTAGCTTTTTAGGAATATCTGTCAGGATACGAGGTTTCCCTTTAGGCCGGCCCCTATTTGACATTTTCCTTGTCTGCGCTTTTCGATGAGGCCTTACAACTTCAGGTGGAACGATAAGGGGCGATAGGTTTGAACTTATCCACTTAGGATTGATAAAGTCAGTTTGAACTTATTTCATTTATTATTTTTTAAATTCTTTGAACAATTGAAGCAACCAATATTAATTATTTTTTTAAAATTTGTAGCAGAAGAACATAAAATTTGAATTATGAAAAAATTACTCAGGCGTGTTGTACCTTTGACCTGGTCAAAGGTACAACAACTAGTCGTGGTCAGAGGTACAACACCCTGGTAGTGTAAATTAAAATGCATGCTAAAAATTTTAGGGTTAAGATAAATCAATTTCAGAACCTACACCATGTTTCTTATTGTAATAGCTACTTTGTCAAATGATTTCCATCTAAAAAAACTTAATACAAAAAATGTTATGAGGCAAAACGTCATCAATAAATAGCTTACATTTCTATGATAGAAATGGATGAGTATTTTTTGCAAAAATCCTCGTTGACTTGAATAATCCAAAGTAGGTTACACAAACCCTTTATTGAAGGAGCTAAACATTAATTACACCAACATTTATAAAATGTTGCTACCTGCCACGACAACCTCGGTGGTCAAAGGTACAAAACGGTCAGAGGTACAACACCTTCCCCTTATATATATAAGATTGGCTATACTAATGATGGAATAAGTCTAAATTGCATAGGATTTGCAGATAGCTTAGGATCTAGCAGTACTATCTAATACCATTAAAGAAGCTCACAATCAAAGCACAAGTCTCCAAATTATTGCAAGAAAAGTAGAATTAAAAATTTCATTTGAAATCTCAAATAATGGCAATGGATCTCCTTGGAGTAAGCAGTGTAGCATTATGCTGGACTGAAATAGAAATTGTTTTAATTATGTATCACTTGGAAAAATGCCTATGATATCGACACGATGATGTAATCCGGCAGTCCTGATGAGAAATGTCCACATTTGAAGATCCCATAGGTCACAAAAATATATATATAGGTGGTTCTAATATAAATGTGTGTATATATATATATATATATATATATATATATATATATATATATATATATATATTGTGGCGTTTTGGTTTGGGCAAGAAAAAGAAAATTAATTATATTTAAAAGTTACTATAGAAAAAGTTGATTTGAAATGTTTTTATTATATTTTCATTATATCTCAGAGTTCATTTAAAATTACCAAACTCACCACATGCGGATTTATGAATAAAACTATTTGAATAATTAAATTAATTTAATGAATTTCCTGAAAGAAAAGCATGAGAAATATTAAATTAGAACCACTTCTTACCATCTGTCCTTTTATGTGTTGAGACCATATTAAATACCAGGAGAAAGGTTCATAGTAAATAAAATAGAGTTGGAAACAATTGACTTATATTGAAATAAAAATTATAATTGATGATTTGGCATGGCTGTGATATAAAATAAAATATAAAAAAGAAAAGGTGCTTGACTCACATACTTGTATCAATGTTGGGTTATTAAAGAAAAGTTAGAACATAATTAAAATATGAAACTTATATATTAAAATATAAATATTGGCCATTTGAAATTTTAGCTAGCTTTTGAATTTAATTGAGTATTGGCAGTTAACGAGTTATACTCAGCTTATGATACGGATGATGTTCTGGAAGTGAAGAGGCAGACTGGTAGTAGATATGACGGCATGTAGAGGAGAATGATGGTTGGCTGCTAGATCATAGAGTGGTGTCTGGCCATCAGGTGAAGATGAAGTGAGAGCTCTGGCCCTTCGCTGGCGCCGGAATGAGATCGAGTGGTGGGGGGAGGCCCTTTTTATAGGCGTTACTCCCACCAACCAAGGAAGTTTGGCTTCAGCGATCGCCACCTGGATGTTGAAAGGGCATTTTTTGGAAGCACCTCTATTCTTATCTTCCTGGGAAACTTGTATCTCTCTATGCCTTATCGCTCCTAGCCGAGACATTTGGATTCTTCTTTTATTTCACACTGCCTTTAAAAAAAAATAAATACTGCCAAGCTAAGCACTGCCAATTGCTATCCCTTTTATTACTCTTTTATTTATTTAATTGGTTGACAAAAGATAATATTTGTGATGGACTTATGGAATATAACTTAGCCTTTATTTTGAATAGGAATGCTACTCTTTGGTATGCCAGAAACTGACTCTTTCTAGAGCACCCCCTTTTAGATCATTACAATATATATATATATATATATATATATATATATATATATATATATATATATATATATATATACATATATTGGTCTATACATGCTCTAGAAGCCTCAAAAGTGGTCCGATTTTGATGAAATTTGGATCAAAAAATATATTTTCTCAAAGGAAATGTCAACTTTGTTAACCAGAATGTGAGTATTAGGTGTTTTTTATGCCCCATTATCTACATGTATTATTTTTTCCTGGAGGTACGTAATTAATATTACATACATTTTATTACTTTGTTTTAATTTATTTCTCAATTTCTATGACTATACTTATTTGGTCAACTACTAAAATGAACAATAAAAAATAAAAATAAAAGTCTATTTTTTTTTTCGTGGGTTTGATTCGCTTTTCTTTGAAAAAAAAAAATAAGCAATAGGCTAGAAAAGGGTTGTAACCTACAGATAACTCGTCCTAAAATTCGTTGTCAATAATAAATAGATGTCAAAATTTAAATAAATAAATATTTTTTTTATGTAAAACATCTTTCTCTGAAAAAATGTATTGATGATAAAAAGAAAAGCGCATGAAAATTCCAGAAGATATATTAATAGTACGTATAGGTAGTATGTTAATTTCATTTTATATTTCCTTGTCTATTGTATATATGAAGATGTTCTGGACAAATGTTAAAGTTATATTTGCATATATACATTTACTGAAGAATAAAAGTTATATTGGAATGAAAGTAATTGTCATAATTTCACAGTTCAATTGCAATAAATACACTTTTTGAATGCTCCTATTCATGTTTTTAAAAAATAAACTTATTACGCATGATATTCTTTAGTATTGATTTGAATTAATTTCAATTTTCCGAGTTTGACAAGAAGGCAAGCAGCACTGTTCGATCCACCATTGTAGTATGATGAGGAAAATACTGTAATCATCTTTCCTTTGTGGTGAATCTGAAAATGAGGAAACAATTTATGTATGAATCTCATCACCATAAGTATACCTAAACTTTCATTTGTATAATGTGAAAAATCTGAGGTCTCCACTTTTAAAACATGACAGATCTTCAGACAGGAAAGGTTTGGTATTATTACTATTCAGACTACTGTTTATAAGGAAAATATAGCATGTTCAGTAAGACAGAACAGTTCAATTTCGCATGCCCAATATTTTGAGTAAAATACTCTCGACGGTTCCGCCAATTACCAAATCCCATTTCGACATGATTCAAGGAATAACACGATACGTGAAAGATTATAAAAACAGATAATGATTCGTTTAGGAACAGGTGAGGCTTTGAGAGTTCAGACACAGGATATAGTGTTTAATATTTCACAATACTCATCCAATTCTAAGGCTAAAAACATTATAAACCTCCAAGAGATAAGGTTATAACAGAGATCATTTTTCTGAACCAGGAATGTGTCACACCCTTTTCCCTCCGTCAAAGCCATCTACAGGTAACATTATAGTTTAAATTTTTTTCAGCCTTGGCTTTGGCTATTAAACACTATCTCCCTTGCCTGATCTCTCAAAGCCTTCCCTGTTCCTAAATTAGATTTAATCAGTTTTTATTGAGTTTCACATAGAGTATTGCTCGTTGAAATGGGAATTTGCAAATAGCGGAACCATCAGAAATAATTCCCTCAGAATTTTGCCCATGCATAGTTGAACTTTTCCCTCTAACTGAACGAGCTATAGTTGAGAATTGAATTACTTTACTAGTGGATGTTTCTAGTAAAGGGATGTAGCTAAGGTGGTACTCATGACAGCATTTTTGAAACGTATCTTCAAATTTTCAACAATCGTATCTACTAGATTAAAAAAATGACCCCTATTAAAATTTGTATATATATCTGTATATATATAGATATTTATATATATAGATTTTAGTTCATGAATAAGGCTTTGTAATATCTAAATGAAACAAAAAAACCAAACTGTTTTATTTGCAATCTAATCTATATACATAATAAAAAAGTAACGGTTCACTGTCTGTACATGGAAGATATATGAGAAAAAATATTATTGGGGCCTTTATCAAAGCAATAGTACCCAAAAAAATGATAGTTGGAATTTATATTATATAAAAATGGTTTGAATTCCTAGCTAATAATCATCAAATCCTTAGCTCTCAGTATGAAATGCCAAAGTAACTTTGACAAAACTAATTATATTCTATCTTAAAATAAAATAATTATCATAATATAAAATAATTATCACAAGAAAATGTTTTTCATTAGTAAATCACTTGAAAGCACACCTGAAATCCTTGTTCTTGTGCCTCATGAGCACGGATCACATATGAAAGATTGTTCACACTCAAAAACTTTTCTAGCGCGCCCGTATCAAACACGCAACCTGTTCCTCTTTTCTTGTTCTTCGCAAAACCATTGTTTGACAACAACTCCATCTGTAAGGTTTCGCCAATTTGGTTTTCCCTAAAAAGAAGTAAAATGTTATGATGTATTATTATATTTTCTGATATTCCATATTACGTAGTATTATCAAGAAAACGTAAAATAAAGGGTCTTCTCGTGGTCCAGTGGCTAACGCCTAAAATTCTTAAACGGTTTCAAATCCCGCCTGCAGCAGATAGCTAGCCCAGTACTAATGGCCTAGTTTTCAATGCGGAGCAACAAAAAAAATTAATTTGACTATCAGCTAATTATTTTCAATAGGCATTTTAAGAAAAATAAATTTCTCTTCTGTGTTGTTTTTTTTTTTTCTACTTCAAACTTGGAGTACCTTTCTAAATAAATGTTCATATAAGAATTATTTGATTGAATACTGCTGAAAATGATTAGTTCAAGATTAAGTAACTGGGGGATATTGCGTTAAAGGAAATTATTTATGAAATTTTAACCTGACAGGATCGTTCCACATTAGATTCCATGCAATGGAGTTTTTCTCTGGCTGAGGTAGGTAGTGCGGAATAGATTTGATGAAGTGGATGGTGGGGCAGTTCCAAGGCGGTGGGATACCTCCGTGGCAGAAAAATAACTGCAAAAATAAAAATCAATGAATTTTAATAATGAGTCTGACCTGTAGAAATTGTCTCATCATAGTGTGTATCTATACAGGCTATATCGCAAGTTAATGACCCTCTGGGTCCTTGTGGCCTTTTGTGAGTCTTTTTTGTTTGTTTTGTTTTGTCTAGTGTAGCAATAACAATAAAGAAATGTGTGTACCTTATTATCTATTACACCAGCTAAAGGCATGTAGTCAAATGCTTTGTTGATTGCGTCCCAAAGGCGCTGGCCTAAGTCTTGACCACAACGTTTGATGCATTCACTGCAATCAAAAACTACATCGAAGTAAATACTATTTTGAATCAGAGAGAAAGTTAATATATTAAAAAAATAAATAAACATGTTTTTAAGCCTGCCATTGACTGGTCAAAAGCCTAGAATGAGAAAATGGTGACGTAAAACTTTCTGAAGAAAGAAATAACTAAAGCATATTAGGAGAATTGACAAGAGATGGGCAATGGAAGCTGGCCTTTTATGCCATCCTGTGGAACCAGGAGCGTATAATGGGTCCCACTCCATAAGTAAGGTAAGGTCGTGTGGGTTACCGCCTCGTATGGGTTAATCTATAAATATTATGCAGTCCATAAATATCAGTCCACAAAATAGTAATCTCCTAAAATAACTCAAATAGATCAGTCTGTGAAAATGTTTTACCTTAATAAGGTTATTTGATATTTGTTTTGTGAAACACAAAATAACAGATCAGTAAGCAACATTAATCAAACCTGAAATCATATTAATCATGTCTGTTGATAAAAAGTAGAAACCCTGTGCAGTAGGGGCACAAAAAAAGTATCCAACTATTTTGTGTCTTCAACTGTTCATTCAATGAATATGATTTAATATATATATATATATATTTAAGGTATTTAAGGTATTTAACTAAACAGCGACTCGAAGTAATCGAATATTGTAAAATGTGATGGATCTCGCCAGTTTAGAGGTGTTACAAGACTG
Source organism: Gonocerus acuteangulatus (assembly GCA_946811695.1). Taxonomy (NCBI): domain Eukaryota; kingdom Metazoa; phylum Arthropoda; class Insecta; order Hemiptera; family Coreidae; genus Gonocerus; species Gonocerus acuteangulatus. The sequence continues at coordinate 30,003,116 of OX328123.1, forward strand.
AAAAACTATTAAAACAATAATAAATTATAAAATAAGACCACTGAGAGGTTAATAAATAATAAATTCTTGCCTGTTAGTTTGTCGTGGACCTTTCGACTACCAACAAAACAAGTTGTTTACCCAAATTTGATACTACTCTACTGCATTCACAAAAATTTAGCCTCAGCTACAGCTTTGGACTAGGATTATCTCTATTTCTCAAAACACCTACTGATTGATCATTATCTTTATCTAAGTTTGTTCTAGCCTAAGGCTAAGGTGGTTTGTTTTTTTACTAAAGTTACCACAACCACAACTACTGACTGCTGTACATACATTTATGTAATTTTACAAAGTTAATAGTAAATGACGACATGAATAATATGTTGGAAAATCATACCTAAGTTTAACTTTATTTTTTTTTGTGTTTTATTTCATAACCTGTGAGTGTAATAAAAAGATTAAGCCCATTAACATTTATACAGAAAATAACAACTCTTCCAAATTCAGAAAACAAAGTAAAGCAATGGGATGGCCTAAATTCAGTATAAGGATAATCTAATCCAAGTCTTCGGGTTCAGGGATTTATTCATCACTAGAATGAGTTGAAAGTGACATGTAGCCGTCTTCAGAGTCACTATCTTCACTGCTAGTTTCACAGACAATAGCTGGTGATTCATCTTCCTTCTCTTCAGCTTCTTTCTCTTGTCAACCGTCTTGGGGTTTTCCTGTTTGTTGCTTTCCCTGTTTTTGGGTGTTGATTCGGAGATTCCTGTTATGAGACAAATATGCTATTTGCCCTAGTCTTTCAGTTGTAAGTCAGTTTCTTTTATTACAGTGACTCCAACTGAAAGTGCTGAATGTTCTTTTAGTCGCAGCAGATGTCACAGGAGCTCCTAGTATTCTGACAGCTACTTCTGCCAAAACACATGTACCTTTCAAGCCTCTCCACTATAACATGGGACTTATTGCCTTTTCTTTGTCTTGTCTTCAAGACCTTCCCAAACAATGGATCTTTGCCATAATCCCTCATTGTCCCTCCAGTCAGCTATGCCCTTCCGAAGATCAACTGATTTCAGTCCCATGCTTTACTCTCACACAAAACCAATCTTCAAATTCCAACCTTGAGATGAAGGGTTCAACAAGTCTCCAGCTAGATGTATTTTTCCAACACCAAACTGATTGCGTTTCTCCCATTTAGTTAGCACAAGTTTTCCCTCAGTTTTTTTGAAGAGAAGATTCTGGGATATCTTGTTGAAGAGTTTTCAGTAGATTCTTAAATTTCTTATGAACTTTGTGGATCAAAGGGGCATTTAACTGAATGGTAGTGATCCGTTCAACAATTGGATCAAGGATGTTAACTAGTTTCCTGACTCAGACCCAAAACACTGTTATCAAGAAGCTACCTTTTCATTTCTGGCGAGATTTCTGCTTACCGTAATGTTTATTACTGTATGAGTGTAATTTCAAATAATATTAACAAAGATCACAAACCACTTGGTTTTGAACTATTATAATAAACATTTTTTGGCCTGTTTTTTACACCTTATAAGTGTTTCTTTTTTTCTAACAGGTATATTTTTTTAAATTTAAATAAGTCCTTAATAATTGAATAGGCTTCATTAAAACGTATTTTAAATTAATTAACCTTCTCCAATGTAAAAGAAATCATGAAAAATCATAGATATGCATTAAGTAAATACCCATAAATACCCGGACCGACTTTTAACTTTCTTTAAAATATTACTGGGTAAATATTAATGTTTATATATTTTTTTGCTCAAATAGGTGAGTTTTAGTCCTTGTTTGTACCAAAAAATATTCAAAGAAGTTCTATCAAGCTCAAAAACTGAAAATACCCACTTTTTGGGTATTTACCTTCCCTGTGGGTAAATACCCAATTTATATTTACCTACCCACTGGGTATTTACCCACCTCACATCACTGTATATATGTATGTGTGTGTGTGTGTGTATATATATATATATATATATATATATATATATATATATTGTTTTAATTTAGGGTGCATCGACTACTGTAAGCAGTCATTAGCACAATACAAAATAATTGTTTTTAAATTTATTGAAATTCCATCAGCAATTGAAATTAATTCTTTTCAATTAATTAGAAATTTAATAAAAAATGAAAAAAACACTGCCCCCTTGACCCTGCGTAATGCTTTGTCCCCTCTACCCTCCATTTTTATCTACGTTGTGCCTACTGCCAAAATTTAAAAAAAAAAAAAAAAAAAAAAAAAAAAAAAAAAAAAAAACTCAGAACAAGCTTATTTTGAGTATGTTTCTGTTTGATCACTTTTTGAAATGGATATGTCTTATGGCCACAAAATTGTGCTAGACACATTACAAGAAAACTCAATGGAGAGAGTAACTACCCTGCTCACTTACTGTACACTTTCAATGTGTTTCCAGCATACTTCCAAGCCTTTTTCTGCTTGACAAGAAAGAGACCCAGAACTGAACAGAATGGAAGCATTAAGTGAACAGCAGAACGTGAGACAAAAGTGGACAGACAGACCGGGAAAAGAAGCTAGCTGAAGAGGAACAAAACTCAGTATGCCCCCACTTTTGTGGGTTCAAAAGTGGGGTCATACTGAAAAATTGTATCTTCTAGTATCATTTTTTCGGGGATTCCATACCATCCCTAGACCCACCTCGGCTTTAATGACACGTTCAAAGGGATAAATCAAAAGGTCAGAGCTTAGAACTGACCCCACTATCTCCTCAGTGTGCTGTTAAGTCATTAATAAGATACCTCTACACTATCTGCCTCAGTGAGCCATTCTGTCCTGTTTTGATTCAGATAACAAAATTCATAATTATTTCCGTACTCATAAAATGTGAAATTTTTCTGTATACTTCGCACTTCATGATTTCCCCTAATGAGATAAACCTGATTCGGAGCACGTATTTTCTGTGCAAACAGAAAGGCCACAACTTCAATCCCACAGGTTCCTCTGTCCACATAATCTCCTAGGAAGAGTATCTTCGCTCCGAGCAGGCTAATACCTAAAGGCCACATATATCGATCGAAACATGTTATATCCCGTATATTCCCGTGAATGTCACCTGTAATTAGAAATTAGTACTTATTATTAAAACATAATTTAGTATCAAAGGAAATATTCTTGTATTTCAAAATAAATAAATAAAAGGAAAGTCTGAAACTGTGTCACTGTACCATGTTTCATTATAATGAAACCTCCTTATGGAAGGTGAGGCCGAATTTTCCAGTGAGCCCGCATTTTTTTTTTTTTTTTTTACTGTAAGCCTATACAGCTAATAAAGGTAGAATGGAACCTCAAAGTGAATGTTGGCCTAAATTGTTTCTGTTTTCTAATTCTACCTGACATCTTGCGTGTTAACAGTCCTTACATGTCATTGCACTTCTGAACAGATATGACTTCTTGAATAACAAGGATGGTTTATATTAACACATTATCATATGCCAAGGCTTACTACTTTATGTAAGTTGGTAAGCATCTATGTAGCTCTTGGAGGCTCAGAAGCTTACAAGAATAAGCTGAAAGTAACAAGCTATTGTGATGATTGCCTCGAGCAACCAGGGTTTTGTTTGCCTCATTTAACGCTCTTCTCAAATACAATGAATTGTTGGGTGCAATTATAAAAATTAATTTTCTCATTACAATGCAATTAATTAAATTAACTTTTTTATAATAATGAAAAGAAATTTTCATTTTTTTAAATTTTTTTTTCCACTTATTAATGTTATAGTTTTGTTTATGATGGGGGCGAGGTTAGCTCAGTGGTAGAGCAAAGTTCAAAGAGTTCAAATCCCGAGCAAGCACTAAAGATTTTTTCTTCTAGTGTCTTCGTTCATGGGTTGAATTCGGCCTTCCTGACCGACCGCCCCTAGGCCAACCCAGCCTTTAATTAATTTGATAAGGTGCTAATGACTCTAGGCAGTCGAAGCAGCCAAGGGGAAAATTAGGCGGCTGGAGCATAGTACTGACCACACTATCTCCCTAGTGTGCCGTATCTGCTCCTCAGGGCCCACGTGGCCTGTTACGGGACTGATTTTTTTTTTTTTTTTTTATGATAACGTCGATACAAATGCAAAGTATCGAATGTGAAAAATATTTGCTACCTTATAGATGACTTTATACATATTTTATCCTATGATATATTTTAATTATGCTTAATGCACATTCGTAAGTTTGATTATCTGTAATTGATAATTTTTTTCTTTAATTTTTGAGAGTTTGCCATAACGTACATCAGTCCAAAATCAACCAGAAAAATTGAAAATGAAAAATGCGTTTTTTCACATTCGTTACTTTGCATTTGTATCGACGATATGTCCTTTTTAATTATATACAATTTTTTTAAATATCGTATTTCTGATTGGTTTTAATTTTATTTGTTTTGAAATTAAGTGAATATTAAACAGTATTAAATAAGAAAAATAGCTTTATTTCAATGACAGAAAACATTTTCTTACCTGGAGCAATCAATCCTGAAATTATCCTATTAAGCAAAATATATATATTGTAATGATATATTACATTCACGAGAATCATTTTGAATTCAATATAGCCATTGAGAGTTTGAAAAGCCCGCAAAAAACCACAAATCCTCATTTATGATAACATCCCTTTATATAGGATATAAATTTATAATATTTCTGGACCATACTGATATACAATAGGTGTAATTTAAATGTGCAGTCAGACAATAATAAATTATTCATTTTGTTTTTTCAGGATAATAATTATTATCTAAATAATATGTAAACCGACAAAATGCAGAATGTGGTGGGAGAAAGCGTCGGCTTCTTCCCGCTAAAACCCCTCAGTCTAGTCCATCCCACAGCAGCGTACGGAGTACAAGTCTCAGTCTATTCTATTCCATCTACAACAGCGTACGGAGCACAAGTATATTCTAGATACAGCATCTGCCGGAATACGAACTCTCTCATACGGCGTGTCTTGTATATGTGAGTTTATAGACTGGTTTAAACAAGAGTATTGATAGTGAAGACGTGTCCTGCTGAAGAAGCAATTATTGGAGAGTTTACTGAAGTAAAGAATAATTTTAATCTTTTTGAAGACTCTATTTAATAAAAGGTAAAAATTATATTTTGTAAATCTATATTGATTTATTTATTATTTGTTTGATGAAACGTTTGGATTGATATTTGTATTTCAGTATTGTTTGGGAATACGTAATTGTTTCCTTTTCATTCACTCTGAACTTTTCATACCCTGAGATTAATTTTTCATTATAATATAATTATCTTAACATTAAACGACGACCCTAAGTGGCGTGTTCTTAATAACAAATTATATTAATAATATATAATATTTAATATATTTTATCATAACATTAAATGGCTTAACCAACGTGTGGCTTAGTAAATTAAATTCTCTACTTAAAATTAACATTACAATATATATATATATATATATATATATATATATATATATATATATATATATATATATATATATATATAAAGCATTATAATACAAATTATGACTGATTAATAATAAAACATTACAAGAATTTCATCAATAAAATTAAATTTTTGACTGAATATGAATTTTAGATGGCATCAGTCACCAGAGACCTCTACAGTGTTTGAGAAGGTTAGTTACAGCCTCAATATGACCCCAGTTGCCGAATTAGCTCACTATTTGTACCACTAAAGACCAGTTCTTCTAAAAGCAAACTTTTTTTTTTGGCATCGCAGGTAACGAGTTAGGAAAATGTTTTACTCTAAACCCAAAATTGTTTTAAATAAATGAACAGGTGTTAATAACATATATATTTTAGTCCTTTTTCAACAAAACAAGCTTTATGGCACTCAAATCAAATATTTTATTTGTTTTTGGGAATGTATCCCATAGGCATACATTCCCTATAAGGCACTCAAAACTAAGTAAAAATAGGTTTATATCAGAAAATAATTTTTGTTTTTCAATCAGCAGGTTAAGAAAAATTTAAAAGAGCTAAACTTTTTATATTTATTTTATCAGTTAGTTTAGGCAAATTTGTCAGATTTTTTAGGTAACATTATACATAGAAGATAACCATTCTTACCAAATATGTAGACTGGAGAGTCGAGAGCTAAAAGTCTGGATTCTCCCTCAAATATTTTAGTTACCTGTTCACTTGCTGCAATGGTTGACATTACAAACTCTTCAAAGTCTGACTAAAACAGAGAACAGTTCTGAAAGAGGAGCTCTACGTAACTACTAGAAATTATCAGTATCAGAGGAAAATGATTGATAAAAACAATAACAAAAAACAGTAAAATACGACTTCCTGGGGTTGGTCAATAAATGTAGTACTTAAGTTCATTTGAACCACTTCATTTAAATTTAACCGTGTTTTTCTTTCTTTTTATCATCTCTTCAGAAATAATTCTTCATTCTAAAGTTTTGTATACTCTTAATTATTTTAACTTTTTTTTTATTTATATTCCTTCAAAATTGCTCGAAAACTATCGACTAAAGTACTCTTATTTTGTCGAGCCTGGACATAAATATGTTTCAGAAGGTAAAACAAAATTCGTCTTCCCACATTTTGCACTAGGCTTTTCAACACAAATGTGCCATCATCAGATGCTAACAACAAACTATCTTCTGGAATTTTTATCTTTTAGGGACTATCTAATACAAGCGCCTATTGGGGCCATGGGCGTATATAGAACATAATTTTGTGGAAAATTTGAGGGGGGGGGGGGGGGTCTGAGACAATTTCCGGGGTAGAATACTAAAAATTTAGAGCTTGGAATAGTTTTAGGCAACTAAAATGCTATTGCACATAAAATAAAATATTTTTTATGAACTAAGTGATCTTATTTAATTTATTTTTAAGGGTTTTACAACAAGTTTTTACCATCAAATCAAAATTTCGGGGGGGGGGGGGCTGCATCCCCCTCAGCCCTCCCCCTTCTTATTCTTAACTGAGGCTGTATGTATTTTTATTTATTGCATTTTCTCCTGAAGAGGTGCTACAAAACGTTGAAACATTGTAGGCAAGAGAATAATTGGGTCTTTTTGCGAAGACCACATCCAGTTACTTTTGAAGTAGCAGTAGTGATTGTATCAGTGATTCAGCGCATGCGCATAACTCCTTTGCCTTCCTATTGGAGGATTCCGATGGCCAATTGCTTTGGTTCTTGCTGGGAGTAAAGTAACCTTCAACAGTGAATTAGCTTTTGTGTATAAAAAGCTCTGTTTATGTTAGTGAGAAAAATGAGTCTTTTACAATTAGTTCGCGATGTTCCTGACAAAGAAAAAGGGATTGATTGAGAGGAGATCGTTGACCGTTGATGATGCAAGGTAGGGATTGTCGGGGTTCGGTCACTGCTACTTAATAAAACTACATTTTATCATAAAAATGGTTTTATTGTGCCGACGTTTCGGCTTGAACTTCAAGCCTTCATCAGGGCTGTAAAAAACAAGTAGGACGGATGTAGTACTGAAATATACACACACATATATATATATATATATATATATATATATATATATATATATATATATATACATATGCCTACAAACATAAATACACATACATATATACCCCCCCTCCCCCTCACCAACTCCTTTCTTCCTATATTTCCCTGTATTAACTGTCAGAAATGATCCCGCATTTGTGAGGAATAGTTCTCTATCTTCCCATCGGTAAGCCCATATTGTTATTCTTATATCTAATCTAATATGTAATCTGTTATTCTTATATCTGTTTTCCTAATAATCCAAACACTATATATTATGTTCACTTCTATATATTATGTTCTAGTATTTTATGTTTTTGTCTTTTTCCACATATGTATGTATGTATATATGTATGTGTATTTATGTTTGTAGGCATATGTATATATATATATATATATATATATATATATATATATATATATATATATGTGTGTATATTTCAGTACTACATCCGTCCTACTTGTTTTTTACAGCCCTGATGAAGGCTTGAAGTTCAAGCCGAAACGTCGGCACAATAAAACCATTTTTATGATAAAATGTAGTTTTATTAAGTAGCAGTGACCGAACCCCGACAATCCCTACCTTGAAAAAGGGATTGGTTTCTTACTCGGAAAAATTAATGGAATCCTATTAATTTTAGCGAGTTGGGTAGACTAGAGTCGGTAAAATTAATGTAATTCTATTAATTGCGAGTTGGATTGACTAGGGTTTTGATATCTTCTTGAGCGAGCGGAAACGCATAGCATGTAATACCTAATAAATGTAAAATATCCAAAAAAGAGAGAGAAAACGATTAAAATATGTTTGTTCACAAATAACTTGTTTGTAATCCTTCATAACCTGCAAAACAGTCAACTTTAATGCTTAATAACTTATTTCATAGTTGAGAGAATTGATTTTGATCATATTAACCTTTTTATTAATAAATATTGCTTGCCATTATCTAATATGAATTATAACCGTAGATAACGAGTCAAGAAGTAGTAGATAACCAGCAAAGAACCTATAAGCTAATCAGTAAGCTTATCAGCGAGTACGAGTAACTGTTATAAATCACTACTGCTACTTCAAAAGTAACTGGATGTGGTCTTCGCAAAAAGACCCGAATAATTAAATATATTTGAAGTTCGAAGTGAAGTTTTTTTGACCTATGTTCCTAATTTCTCGATTTGATTAAGAGGTAATTTATTTATCAACAATATGGTTAAGTTTTCCATTTACTTGGAAGAAAATAATGCTTACAAAAGATTCCCAGTCGAATTCCTTTTTCGGTTTTTCTGGATATTTCGGGTCAGGAATACTGTAAGGTGAAGTGAAGAACTTGAGAAGAAAAAGTACTCGGTTGCAAGCATGCGTACCAATACGCAGTTCGTCGGACAGGTTATATGACAACTTCCTAGGTTTTGGAGAGCTCCACACTCCTATTAAACAATTCATTATTTCAGATAGAAGGAGGAATATCTCAGATTCTATTTTCTTATAAATAAAATAAGAATTACCTCAAAAGAAAGACTGGAAATAAAATTCCAAAAATACTCTTAAATCTTAATTAACTTAAATCCAAAATCTTAATTCATTTTACTTCCAAATCTTAATCAATTTTATTTCCAAATCTTAACGTCTGTTTAGCAATAGCAATGAACCTGACAATTTTATAACACTTTTTTTTATTTCAATTTTTAGTTTAACATATTTATATATTTATTTTAGTTCTAACTTGAAGGAATACATTTTTTTTCTTTTCTATAAAGTAACAACAATGCCAGGAATTGGTTGAGATTTTATTAGAAGTTATTCAGATTTTTGGCACTAATAAATAATCAAAATGCATGATAATGAAGCCCCAAGAGCTTTGATTACCTTGCCTCATTAAAATCAATGAAGACCACAAATGTTTAGTACGGTAACTCCCTCCCTCCATAGGGAGGAAACCCACTTATGAGGTTGACCTCAACACGCAATCCAGAAGTGCCGACTAGAAAATTTCACGTTTCAGATCCCTATCATGCACATAAAGGTGGTTCAAAAAATATATATATAGCTGAATAGTGTAATCAGAGAACACCATAACAGTACTAATTTAAGTGGTTGCTATGACCAACCAGACGGATTATAATTAAAACAATAATAATAGTTGAATGGAGTACTGAAGTTGAATATTTTTCATGAAAAAATGATAGATTTCTTCAATTACCATCCTGCTTTTCCAGGGGAACGCTCTCGTTGAACCGACCTTCCATAATCTTCGCCAGATGATTTGAGAGTTTATAATCAATCTCGGGCTTCTCATCTGAAACTTCAAAGCTTGTAAAACATTAACCCATTTCATCCCAAAGTTGTGTAAACGCAACATTATTTTCACGATTTTTTTTCTCATGCAAATGAATATTTTAATTTAGTTTGATTAGTTTTTTCTAACAAGGCAACTCCTTAAAGAAAAGGGAAAACATTCTTAAACGAACTTAAAGTTGCTTTTTTTTGCAATGAATGTTGCGTTTTTTTATGTAAACGCAACGGTTTTTTTTCTCCTAAACTATAATTGCTGATTTTTTGTTTTTGTTTTTATACATTCTTTTAAGTGCCTTTTAAGAGGAACAAATAACGAAAAATGTAAAAAAATCCAGTAGAAATAGGCTTGGTATTTATTTATTTACAGAGCTTCACAACAGGAAGGCGATTTGCTCACATAAATGGTTAATAAAACAAAATGAGCTTGGTATTTAATGGGTTAACCTGAATGAGGACACAAGTTTTAGAGCCACACGAAGTGCAGATATTAGGAGAACTAGGCCTGACTTCCATCTTCCTACTTCAGAAATATTACATGCTTATATTTCCCATAAAATTATATATGACCACTATGATGTCAATAAAAGATTTTTTAAGGTATGTTGCGAGATTTAACACTTTCACTGCCACCCAAATGTTGAAGTGAGGCCCAATGTGCCATTTTAAGGTTGTGAAGGAAGTCGAATTGAAATATGGCAAGCCTAACTGATTGCCAGTTTAAGTTCGTAAGCTTTTCATCCGTTACCAAAGTGAGGGGAAGTGAAAAGTAAGGGATAATCAAACCCTGACGCATAGCACGGCCTAGCACACAGCTTATTCTTAATATGTGTTGGAGCTGGCAGTCAATATGTTAACATGCATATTGGGTTTGAAATCAAAGTTTCCTGTAGCTGACCGTATCTGTTTCCTCTTCTAAGACAAGTCAATACCTCCAGATAAGAGATTTGACAAAAAGTTTCTAAAAACCAAGAAGGTTTGAAATACATTTTTTTTGGGAGGAAAACCATTAACATATTATTGTTATTCTCCGTTTTCTCATTGGTAAGCCTATTTTCATGTTTTTGTTTATTTTATATCCATGTGACCCATCTAGTTCTTAGACCAGTATTGATCTACCTCTAATTTAAAATCTAGTTATAGCACATACTTCCTGTATAATGATCTACTATTTTTTTTAATGTTTTGTAAATTATGCCCTACTTATTTTACAGCCCTGATGAAGGCTTGAATTTCAAGCCGAAACGTCGAATTGTCGGAACAATAAAACCATTTTCATATGTAAAATGTAGTATTATTAAGAAATAGTGACCGAACCCTGACAATTCCTACCCTCGTATTAACATATTTTGAATAATGCAATGTACAATGTTTTCCTTTATTATACCCATACAAAATCACAAATAAAATACGTAAATAAAACTTGTTTTAAATTAATTTAGAATTACTAATAGTTGACATTTTAATATCAATTAAATTACTTGTTTACACTATAGGGGTAAAAATGTCATAAAATCTGTTACATCAGTCTTTAGTGTACATATGCCGGTCCGAGGATCTATCACTATTCACTCTCAACGTCTAGACACTGAAGGCACCTGACAGAAATTTGATCTTCAATTCCATCCTATCAGAGACGAAGATCATGGCTTTTAAGCAAAACCTGGTTGAGCAACTCAGAGGCTACTAATGTGTTACTTAGTTCAATTTAAACTATGTGAGATCTGGTGGTGTTGTCACATACGAAAAGAGTCTACTTACATCAATTCTCCTAGATTCAAATGAGCCTTATAAATAAAATAAAAAAAAATAAATAAAAAATTAAAAGTTACCTTCAATATTTTCTGATACTTTCCGTGTTCCAGACCAACGAGTTGCTGATTCTTCATTTCTCCTGAAACATTTCCAGATAACCATCAACATAATAAAACCAGGAGGATTGAGAGCAATGTTTCTTCTGCTTTTTCTCAATGTTGTAGTATATAAAACAATAACAACTTCATCATGACAATAAAAAATTTTAACCTCTATAGAAGATAAAAAACTAGAAGATAAAATCTTTAGTTTTGAATTTATTGATCTAACACTGAGCCAACCTTGCCCCATATATTAAATATGATGAACTCAATTAAATGGGAATTAAAACAACAAATAAACATTTGCTTAAATAACGTTTGTCTGTTTGCTCTCTAGCCAGCTTAAAAATGGTCCAATTTTCATGAAATTTCGTACAAAAATACATTGTCTAATTTAAAAGGTCAAATTTGTTAATCAGCAATTTCGATTTCCTTAAAAAGAAAATACATCATCCCTATCCTAGAAAGGATGTTTGTCATGTATAAGTGGTTGTTAAATTTTTTTTTTTGTTGTTATCACTTTTAGATTGAAAGCAACATATTGAAAATTCCTTTTCTAGACATACGAATTCATACTGGGGATAATGTTTTGAGTATTTTGAAGCTATTGGGGTCAACTCATGATGATAAGGGGGCAGGGAGCAACTGATGTGCGGAGTTGCTTGGGGCTTTACGACCCCTCTGCCCCATCGCAAGTCTGCCCCCTCACAATACCCCCCCCCCCCCATACACGAGTATTCTTTCCCTACGTTCTTTCCTTTCAGTGAAATCCTTAAGGAAAGATGAGGGGATTATATTCCTCTCGTGGCCACTAACAACAAGACTTTCCTGCAATATTTCCTCTCAAGTTATCCATCCGTAAGGATTCATAATCCTCTCGTCACCACTAATGAGAAATAGCAATCCGTGAGGATTGTTGACTGAAATCTATCCGGCAGGAAAGAGTGTTCCTGTATGGAGGATTTCCTCTCGTGTTCAGAAGGATTGCTGTCCTTCGAAGGGGAAAGCGTGTCCTCATCCAATCCCGCAATTTTAAAGATGGATCGAAGGAAAGTGGTAGCAATTGCTGCTATGGCAGTTGGTGTATATATATTCATATTACATTCCATCAGTCTATTATATTGATTTAGAATTGTTAAAATTAATTTTGTGTTTTAAAATCAATTCATATATTTAAAAAATTGTAATCTACAACAATAAATGTTTGTAGTGAACTTTTATGAAAAAAGTTATTTGGATAAAAGTTTTAAAATACTTAACTTTATCAAAAAATTTTCCTAATGAAAAAGTTCAAGTTCAATGAAAACTAGAATTAAAATAATAAAAAAATAAGTTTAACTTAATTTTTTTAAAAATAAAAGGTAACTTGAATTTTCGAACCAAAGTATAAATAATCTTAAGAAGTGGTTTTATAATTTATTAACACAACTAAAAAAATTACGAATCGGGCATTTACTTTTGGGATATTCCAAGCCAAATCATCCAGCAAAAGTGCATTTCGACACCCAAGGTTGTCAAATTTTGATGAAACTTGGCGAGTATATTTTAGTAATGGACATGAGTAAAAGTACCAACTTTTATGTTGTTATGTTCATTAGTTTTTGAAATGCAGCACTTTAAAAATTCTTAAAAATGTGCGAAATATCATTGATGGTACATCTGGCAACAATCTATACTTTTACAACTTTTCCTATAACACTGTTAATTTTAATGATAGGGAGTTAATTTTGTTTTTAATTTGTCCAGCATTCAATTGTGAATGGAAATATATTCCTAAATATAAGATTTAGAGCCATAGAAATAGTTCACGCAGTGTCTCCATAGCTATAAGCAAAGTTAAAAAGCTGATAGCTAAGAAGTAACGACTGACACGCAATCCTGGAGGATACAGTGGAATCTGAGAGGAATGATGAGCGCCCACTAACGAGAGGAAAACTAAACAGATAATAGCAAAGGGAGCCGACTGAAAGGATGACCCGAACGGCACGCTTTCTTATCTCATCCATACATATGCGTTCTTTTCGTGAGGATTCATCATTCCTGCAGGAAACAATGCTCGTCTATGGCTGGGTATTAAGCAAACCACTTATCTGATACAAGGTTATTTACAGTAAATACCACACAGATCTTCCCTGGGTGATACACAATGTGGTGATACTCGGCACTATGTAGTCCTCGTCAATCCTATGGATTAAAGATGCTGATGTAGTCTCCAGTGCCCTTTAACCCTCAACTGGTAACATGAAAATTTTGGACGTTATAGGTAACATGCGTCTGTGAGACGTGTGCATGTTAAAAATGTTTTTGGGGCAAATATTTTGAATGAAACTGTAAATAATGAAAGTATAGTTTATTAAAATAATTTAAATAAAAATGTTTCGTTGTTACATAGAAAATTTGGGTCTAAAAACAGACAAAAATTCAGCACGCTAGGAGCTTAAGTTTAGCATACTTTTGTTGAACACTAGCCAAAATGGATTCAACATATAATGCATTTATAAGATGTTTGTCTTCTCTTTGAATATGGACTTTAGCAGCGTGTTTTCCTCTTGTGAAAATTATCAAAAATTTCCTGAAGGCTGATAACTGTTTCGTCCCATTTTCCAGACGTCATCTTGAATGTTTAACAAGCAAGAAACATTTTTATCAAACTGTTTGTTAGTAAATTAATATAACCATAATTTGTCATTACAGGTGTCCCGTCATAGCTAGCAAGAACGCCAGAATTGACAAGCCTGATCGTAATCATATAGTAAAATATTGTCAGTGTCCACCGTCTCGGTCTTCTTCTCTTGTAAGGATAATTGGCAATGATTTTATCTTAAGTATCAATGCCTGATTTTGTTGAGTTATAAAATTTTCGGTTTATTGTTCGAAAGATCCGTGAATTTTGAGCTCTATTGCTCGATTAAATCAAATTTACAGCTATGCTTTTTTTTTTAATAGCAAACAAAAGAAGCGTCATATTTTGTAAGCTTGAACTCAATATTTTATTTATATTCTAAAGATTTAGGCGGCTGAAGATTTGAAGTACTATATGAAACAATAGAAGGTAAATATTGTTTCTTATAGTACTTCAAATTTATTTTCTTCAATTATTTTACTATTTCAAGAAAAAAACAAAACAAAATAAAAACAAAACAAAAAAAAAGCATTGTCTCAGTAAAGTTGGGAATGGAATGGTGGAATTGGTTTCGGAATAAAATAGAAATAGAAATATAGAGCATACCTCAATTGTTGTAAATGAATTGTTTCAAGTAATACAAGTCTGTGAGATGAACATGAAAATGTGCACTATTAGTAACATGCGTCTCCTAGATGCTGTACTTTTTAATTAGAGCCTTGCTAGTAATACAAAATACCATTGATCTGCTTAAAATTTTACTAGCGTGTTTCACATTATCTAAAGAGAGCATACGCTGGGAGTTTAATTTTACAAATGGTTCTAATCACCAAAATGCGGGAAATACTATACCTAGGCGTCTCTGAGACGTATGTTACCAGTTGAGGGTTAAGGAGAGCTATTAGTAGACTTACCTAAGTCCTGCACAAATTAAGAAGAGTCTCCATCCTCTTCCTGTCTACGAAACGCAAGAACTGCTTTGTCTGGGTGGAACTGTTGCACCACTTCCCCCCGTCATCGTTATTGCGGGTTGACAGAATCATATCTAAAATATGGTAAAGCGCTTGTCCTTAGGAAAACAGCTGTTTATGAAGTTCATGCTGGTGCCTTTGGCTATGAATTCAGCTTGAAACACTGTAGCATACAATGCCAGTGGTATAGCAACACTGTGTCCATAATCCACAAACCAGCTCCTGTGCCTGATTCACTTTTGGAGCCGTCGGTGTAACAATATCCAAGCTACCACCAATAGTCTTGGTACCGTCTCCAGTGCTGCTTCCCTTGACTTAATTAATTTTACGAAATTTGAGGTGAAGAAGTGCTCATCCTGGAGGATTACCTTACGATGGGCACCCAGAAGAGGACCATCACCTTGATCCTGTACACCGTCTGTCTGGCTGTCTGAGAGTAGAATCTCCATAGCTCCCGAACTCCTTGCGCCCGTAATCATCAGGCATATGAGTTTTAATAGCAAGGGTCTTTAGAAGTGCTAAATTGTTTAACTTCTTCTTCCTAACGAATTTTTATTTAATGCTTACTTTATTTAAAACCTGACATTTTTGTATACACTGTCAAAAAGCAAGTAAAACAAAGTAGGAAAAACTCCTTGCAATTTCATTAAAAATCATACAACAATGTCATAGAACAATCATCAACAAAATCATAGGATGTAAACAAACTCACTCAGCATTAGGGAAGTATGAAGTAATCACACTGTTTTTACTTTTGAGCATTGAATCAAAACCTTTCAATTTCTGAGCACTTACAGCTTGGAGAAAATGTTGAAGAGGTACGTCAGAGCCTTTCTTCAAATCTAGAGCCCTGAAAGCATAACAGCCATATGAACAATAAAATATAAAATCCGTAATTTACATGGTACATCAATTAATTCATAATATAGCAATGTGGTGAGATATCACTGGAATGTATTCGATGAACATTGATTAATTCCAATTAATTACCTACACTAGGAAGAATAAAAATAAAATAAAGGTTTTGTGTCAGTCTGTATGCTTAATAATATAATAATATAAGGGGGCAAGGTTAGCACAGTGGTAGAGTAATTGCCTCTTCTAGTGGCACTGTTTGCGGGTTGGATTCTGGGTCCCAGATTGTCCCATGGCCCACCCAGCCAATAATTAATTTATTAATGGGTACCCCCACAGGGAAATATCAGGTGGCTTGAGCATTTTACTCACCACACTATCTTCCATAGTATTAGATACCTTTACAGTATCTTCCCTATTGGGTCCTTCTGGACTGTTATGGGGCTGATTTTTTTTTTTTTTTTTTTTTTTTTTTTTTAATAATTAACATACATTACCAACAAAAAATAAAATAGATTAATGATATAATTATGTACTATTGGGATGCCCAGAAAATACTGCAGGATTTTACGTTTTCTTTTAAAAAATCCTCTATATAATAATCTGTTTACGTTTACTGGATTATTCATTTGTGTGAATGTCAACATTAATAATCCTCTTCTAAAGGCTGATTCATGCTAGACCGGGGCGGGGCATGGCCAGGGCCCAGTTGCCAGGGCACTATGCATGATATAACCTATTCACGCTAGACCGGGCCGGGGCATGGCCAGGGCACTATGCATGCTATAACCTATTCATGCTAGACCGGGGCGGGGCATGGCCAGGGACCAGTTGCCAGGGCACTATGCATGCTATAACCTATTCACGCTAGACCGGGCCGGGGCCCGGCCGGGACACGGTGACAAAGGGAGGTAGACATTCTTTCCCGGCCGGGCCCGGCCCGGGCTGGCTCCCTCTCTCGTTTGTTTATTTATTTATTTCACTAGCAGACCCCGCGAACTTCATACCGCCTAAATAGCTACGCATCTTTGGAAATAACTAATAAATGAATTACATAAAATAAAAAAATCGTTTAGAGCTTCTGCTCAAATTCAGGAAAATAAATATGCTGTAGCTTCAGTTGATACTACAGTATAAATTACAGTCTTATTTTTCTTACATGGCTACTGTGCATGCGCGGACACCAGCGGACACTTTGGTGTATTTTTTTTTTTTTTTAATTTTAGTCATCGCTGAAGCATATTTATGCTAATATAAACTATATGATATGAGAATGTCTCTTCCAGAATAACCTGGACGGTGGGGGTCAGCGTTAACAGTCGTTTCTTTAATTTTTTATTTGCACGGTTCCTCCCTCCTACCATAGGGAAAAACTCCCTATATATATATATATATATATATATATATATATATATATATAAAATCAGCCCCGTAACAGCCCACGAGGGCTACTATAGAGGTATCTGATTTATGACCATACGGCACACTAGGGAGATAGTGTGGTCAGTACTATGCTCCGGCCACCTGATTTTCTTCTTGGTTGCTTTGACTGCTAGAGTCATTAGCACCAACCAAGGTACCCATTATTAAATTAATTAAATGCTGTGTCTGACTAGGGACGGTCAGGGAGGCCGAATTTAACCCATGAACGAATACACTAGAAGAAAAAATCTTTAGTGCTTGCTTGGGATTCCAACTCAGGCCTCCAGCTTATTAGCCCAGTGCTCTACTACTGAGCTAACCTCGCCCCCATATATCTGTATCTGTCTGTTTGTTTGTTTGTTCCTCATACAAATCCGCACCGTTTGACCGATTTTGACCAAACTTGGAATGATGGGAGGTCTTGATACGAGAAATCTCCTAGGCTAGGTCAAAAAAATCTACCAGCTGTCTGTCTGTATGTTTGTCCCTTATACAAATCTACACAGTTCTTCCGATTTTGACTAAACTCGGTACACAGGTAGATTCTAATCTGGAGAGTGCCGTAAGCTGGGTCAAAAACCTCTACCAGCTGTCTGTCTGTATGTTTGTCCCTTAAACAAATCCACACCGTTTGAGAGATTTTGAACAAACTGGGCACATAGGTTGGTCTTGATCAGGGGATTGTCATAGGCCAGGTCAAAAACGTCTACCAGCTGCTGTCTGTATGTTTTTTTTTTAATAAAAATCCACACCGTTAGATCAATTTTTATCAAACTTGGCATACATGTATTTCTTGATACGTGGGTGTTATAGGTTAGGTCAAAGACGTCTAGGACTCACAGTTGGTAGGTCACGGGTTCGAAACAGTTACAGATTCGTGTTATTATATTTTAATAATACTTATTTGGTTTCTAATTTATTTAGGCTGTTCTATATAAAGAAAGTAGGTGTAGCATGGCACGCCGGGTAGCAGCTAGTATATATATATATATATATATATATATATATATATATATATATATATATATATGTCTGTTCACGGTTTCCTTGTCTTAAATGGTCCGATTTTCATGAAATTTGTTAAAAAATCTTTCGTCTAATTTGAAAGATCAAGTTCGTTAACGAACAGAACCCGCCCACTGGAACATGGTTTTTGGAGCGAAATTCGCGCGAAAAAAATTTACGCTTACATCATATGCATGTAAGCACTCATTTTATAGGCTTCTTGAACTAGTAAAATGAATGGAACCGGTTAAAGCAATAGCATTAACCGTTTCCAAGAAAATCGGAAAAATAGTTGTTAAATCAATTTTTTGGTTTGGTTACTTAGAATCATGGGACTCGGTTAAAATCTTTTCTGCATGTTTGATTTTTTTTTATTTAATACTTATTCTCCTGTTCGGGACACAGCTAGTAAGATAAAATAAGAAAGTTGATAAGTCAACGATTAAATTATGTAAAAAAATAAAAATGATAAAACACTTAAAATTCTTTTAAGTCAATAAAAAATCACAATGAAAATTACAATTTATTATTATGATACCTACTTATTATATTTCATTTTACATTTACTTGCCTATTCTAAATTAAGTTTCATTTTTATTGTAGTTTATTATTACGATATTTGTTGTTTCATTACCTGACGCGTAAACAAGCAGAGCAGATGGTTTTCCAACACAGGAACAGGGAACATACAATTGACCGTGCAAGAAACATAGGTTTTCTAGATTAATACCTCAAACACTTAATATCTGCCCCTGGGATTTGTCTCCGGCCCTTCAGATTATAACAAGTTCTGGAGTTGAGGCCCGGGGATCAGGAGCAGAGAGCATTGTTCTGCAGGTGGGTGCTGGACAAGTTAGAACGTCATCCATACTTCCTGCAGCAGGTTTACTGGACTGACGCTAGTTCTTTTTCCAGCGTCAGCGTCCACAACAGGCAAAATGTGAGGATTTGGGCGCGGCGGATGGCTCTGTTTTGTGGTCGAGGGAGTGACAATTCAGACCCTTCTTTCAAACTGAAAACAAATCGTGAAAAATGGAACGATTTGCTGGTTCATGAAAATCTTACATGACCTGTGAAATCGCTAATGAGTAATTTCAGCGATTGATTGAAAACTTATAGCAAAGAGCTCTTGTTAAGATTCAAGAATAACCTCATGAAGGCATTCCTGTCAATTGTATAATACGAGTATTGGTCCTCCAATGAATGCCGCTGAGAGGCTCGTTTTTCAACATGCTAATATTTTTTTATACTGGAAGATCCTTTTTTAAAAAATTCAAAGTATTTTTGAGTAGGGCAGTGTTAGTAGAACGTGTAAATATATATATATATATATATATATATATATATATATATATATATATATATATATGCATACATACAGGGTGTTCAAAACTCGATTGACACCCCCCTTTTTTCCCACAATTTTTTTAAATTTAAAATCGAAACTTGGTGGGTCTTAACGTGGTAGAATGTACTTTCATTGGACCTAATCCACGACCCCTCAACTTTCTCCAGTTCTTCTGCAGAGATCCTAACTCTGGAATCTCCAATGGAAAGGGGTTATTTTTATGGCGGATTATTGTAGAAAATTGAATTTTATGTCGATTTTATATTTATTATTTTTTCGCTAAAGTGCACCCTTGAGTAACAAATTGTCAAAAACCGATAAAACTCTTGTTCTTCATCACTTTTCTGCCAATAACGTAGAAAGTATGCCCAAAATGAAAAAGTACTTGATAGAAGAAACGTTCTACTAACGTTTTTTTTTTTGGAGAGAAAGAAATTTTCTTTCCAAAAAGTACCTTTAAATGCCTAAAATCTTAATAGGAATGGAGCAAAACACACTTTTGTTTTTCAAGTTTTCAGAAAAGTTTTATCAACGTGATCCCCGCTTCTGTAAAACTTAATAAACATTTCCTTAACTATTTTTGCTCCACCTAGTTTTGGATTTAAGGACGTTTGAAGAAAAAATCAAATTCAATTACCTTATAAAGGCCCTAATAATAAATTTAAAGCAATAGAACTCATCTAATGACTAGAATTTCGTAGTAATTATTTTTCTGTTGGACGAATCATCTGGCCAACGGATGACCATTATTTTTGGGACACCCTGTACTTCATATAAAATCAGGGTCTTTGGATTCTGCATAAAGTTCTCCTTACTGCTTGATATTTGATACCAATAAGTAGCATACCTATCTACATCTAATCACTAGACTAGAAAAGTTAGGTCTTCCAGATTACAGTACTCTAGAGGACAAATTGGTTGCTCTCTTAACTAAACTATTACACTGTAAAACACAGGAACCTTATCCCGAGGATAAAGATCACAATAGGGAAAGTGTAGAAGGCCTTCAAGAAAAAGATAACAACAAAGACGATACGTTTTGGGTTTGTGATCCTAAACTTTGTAATTTAGATGACTCGACTTTGAAAAACTTAGTATCTGCTTTCAAGTATATTATGCAGTTAACCCCTACTTACAACATTCACAACTGTTGTCGTTAGGATGCGTCGAAATGTTTCTTAAAACGTCAAATATAGGTTCTCCTTGCCATGAAGATTTATTTGATACCCCACATGATGGGTTTCAGAAGGAATGATGGCTTTCTGAAGGAGCAAAAAGTACAAAACGTCTTTGGTATTATGACACTCTCCTATCAAGACCTAACTGTGTGCCAAGTTTGGTAAAAATAGGCCAAACGGTGTGGATTTGTATAAGGAACAAACAGACAGACAGACAGCTGATTGAAGATTTTGACCTAGCCTATGCCACTTCCCGGACGAAGACCTACCTGTGTCCAAGTTTGGTCAAATTCGGTCAAATGGTGTGAATTTGTGTGAGGAACAAAAGTGCAGACAGACAGCTGATAGAAAATTTTGACCTAGCCTGTGACACTCCCAGGATATAGACCTACCTGTGTACCATGATTGGTCAAAATCGGTCGAATCGTGTGGATTTTTATGAGGATTAAACAGTTAGGCAAACAGCTGATTGAAGATGTTGACCTAGTCTATGCCACTTCCCGGATCAAACCTACCTGTATGCCAAGTTTGGTCAAATCGTGTGGACTTGTATAAGGAATAAACAGTTAGGCAAATAGCTGATAGATGATTTTGAACTAGCCTAAGACACTCCCCAAACCAAGACCTACCTGTGTACCATGTTTGGTCAAAATCGGTCAAACGGTGTGCATTTGTATAATGATCAAACAGACAGACAGACAGCTGATTGAAGATTTTGACCTAGTCCATGCCACTTCCCGATTCAAAACCTACCTGTTTACCATGTTTGGTCAAAATCGGTCAAATCGTGTGGACTTGTATAAGGAATAAACAGTTAGGCAAACAGCTGATAAGACGATTTTGAATTAGCTTAGTGCATTCCCCGGACCAAGGCCTACCTTTGTGCCAAGTTTGGTCAAAATCGGCCAAACTGTGTGTATTTGTATAAGGAACAAACAGACAGACAGACAGCTGATAGACGATTTTGAACCAGCCTATGACACTCCCCGGATAAAGACCTAGTTATTCCCGAAGATACGTAGCTGTTTAGGCGGTACGGAGTTCGCGGGGTCAGCTAGTTTAATAAATAAATAAACAAATGAGAGAGGGATCCAGGCCCGGCCGGGAAAGAATGTTCAACTGCCTTTCTCGACGGGGCCCGGCCGGGACACGGGCTCAGCACGGCCCCGGCCCGGTCTAGCGTGAACTAGTCCATTAAAAAGGCTGGTGTGATTGTTTCACCGTGTCCCGGCCGGGCCCCGGCACGGTCTAGCGTGAATAGGCCTTTAATCATAATATTTGTTTACCTTTGTAGCATTTCGCTACTTGGAAGTAATTCAATATTTCCTATGTTGTCACATCAGGAATGACCAGTGAACATACCTAATGGATTCAACGTCTATGCAGATGGATCGAAGACCTCAGAGGGGACTGGCTCAGGAATATATTTCTGAGCCAGTCCCCTCTGAGGTATACCATATATGGTATAGGGGGTGCCAAGGGGGAGGGGCACCCGCATTGCCTTAGGAAAGGAGCCGTCAGTCTTCCAGGCTGAGGTATATGCAATCCGTGCTGCCGCAATTCAGTTGAGAGGAACACAATGCAGCCAGGAGGAAACCTACTATACAATATGAAAAATTAGGGTTAAATTACTTACACAGATGTTTGTTTTTAGCATTTCTAAAATCATGGAAATTACAACTTACATTAAAATATTTGTTACTCACTTCAAAATTTTCTCATGGCGATTTCGGCTTAACTACATGGGAAAAATATAATATTGATCGTATTTGTCAAGCCAATTATGACCTTAATGAAAAAACTTGCTTGATTTCCTGCGCCATGCACTACTGTCTGAACTCGTACTACCGGTCCGAACTCACCCCAAATAACGGCACCTTCACAGGTTGAAGCTAGTCAACTCCCCTATCTGCAGATGGTGCGGAGTAGTAGAAGAGACGCCGATACACATCATCCTTGATTGTGAACGGCTAGATCACATACGTTTTAGGTACTTTGGTGATACAAAGGATACCAATCTTGACCCAAGCGAAATATCGATAAGGAATGGAATGGAATGGAATGAATTAAAGGACGAACAACTTACTGTTTTAATCGTCCTATGAACCTTTTGTTTTTTGTTTTTTGGTTTTTTAATTAAACCTAGTTTTTAACTAATTAATCTCATGAAATATGTAAGCACATTCTGTTCCTTTTTTTTTTTTTATTAGAATAACATATAACTGTACACAACATATTTATTTATTTGTTTTTTCTCATTAATTTAAAGCTAACAATAGATGGTATATTCCTTTCTACTATAGCTACTTCTATGTATATATATACACACATACACACACATATATATATATATATATATATATATATACATACATACGTACATATATACACATATATACACACACATACACACATGCATACATACACATTCACACACTCACAAACACACACACATGTATGCACATATATACTTATACCCTTACACCTAAATATATTTATTTACAAGTATTCCTTACATTAAATCTAACCGTACAAAATATATCTAATTTTTTTTTTTTTTTTATTATTTTTTATTTATTTATTCTTTTTTTATTTATTTTTTTTTATTATTATTATTATATGTACTTTTATTTTATTTTATTTTTTTTTTAATTTATTTTTTATTTATTTATTTTTCTTTTCTTTTCTTTTCATTTTTTTTTTTTTATTATTTTTTTTTTCAATAGAATTACATATAAATGTACACAACTTATTTATTTTTTTGTCATTAAATTAAAGCACTTAAACACTAGATGCTATATTCCTTTCTTTTTTCACTTATAGCTACTCTACATATACATATACACATACATACACACACATACGCATCCACATATATATACATATATACACACACACATATGCATATATGCACATATACACATTTATAAACACGCACACTCATACACACACACATACATATGTATACATACACCCATATACATACTCATACACATACATACATTCTTACACTTACACCTAAATATATTTATTTACAAGTATTCCTTACATTAAATCTAACCGTTCAAAATACAGCTAATTTTTTTTTTTTTTTTTTTTTTTTTTTTTTTTTTTTTTTTTTTTATATATTAACTTATACGTACATGAACATAAACTTATCTTATATTTCTGCAAACAAGTTAGCATCTTTAATGAACTTGATGACGTTTTTTATTATTTTTGTGTCATCCCCTAGTGCTTCCATTAGATTTTGAGGAACATTGTTCTTTTGAAGTATGTCGGTATATTTCATACAGTTCTCAAAAATATGTCGAACTGTTAACCGTTCATTACATACTTCACAGTTCGGTGGTTCTTGTCTATTCAGAAGGAAGGCATGGGTGAGTCTTGTGTGTCCGTGTCTTAGCCTGGCAATGATTACCTCTTCTCGTCGACAGTCTAGGGTCGATGAGCTCCAATTTTTGGTGTTTCTTTTAATCATTTTGAGCTTAATTTCAGGCAACTCCATCCACATATCTTGCCAGTCTTCTTTAATTTTATTTAACAGTGGTTTGGACAGCTCTTTGTGGGTAAGCATTGTCGGTGTTGTTTCGCTTAGTTGGTGGGCATTTTTTGCTGCCTTGTCGGCCGCTTCATTTCCCCTGACTCCTACGTGCGCCGGAACCCAAATGAAGGTAACTGTTTTGCCCATGTCGCCAAGCTCTTTGCAATATTTTTGTATTTTGTACGAATAGAAGTGTCTGGGGTACATTTTCCTTAAACTCTTTAGCGTGCTTTCCGAGTCGGTTGCAAATTATAATGTTGGTTTTATCTGAGGACATTGAGAAGTAAAGAGCCGCAACAATTGCATGGGCTTCGGCGGTGAATATGGAATTCGTCGAGCTTGTATTTGTGTTCAGAGTCTAGATCCGTGAACGCGCATGCGGAGGATTCAGTTGATTTCGATCCATCAGCAAACAGGACGAGCTTTTTGGGTATTTCGTTTATTTCGCTGTGTAGAATAGTGTCCGGAGCTACAGCAGAATTCTGTCTCAATTTGTTCAATTTGAAACTGACTTGCGGCATTCGTAGGAGCCAGGGAGGAATGCTTTCTTCTTCAAAGGGTATGTTTGTTTCTTTGAGTTCTTGAACTGCTGCTTCCGTCGATAAGGAGACTTCTGGATTTCTGGTCGATATATCGATAAGGAGACTTCT